>CM031865.1:6454979-6607293 GCA_018697195.1 Certhia americana | reverse complement strand
GTTTGGTGTTCCCAATCCCAGATTTTTATCCAGGTAGGAATGTTTGGCTCCTGCCCTGGCTGCAGCATTTCCCAAGGGCTGATGGAATTTTCTCAGTGACACTCCCTGGCCCAGCAGCAGCAGATCTGTGGCTGCAGGGAGGATGGGTTGTGAGGAGATCAGAAAACTGCCCCAGCTGGTTTGGGACAGTTGTCCATGGACAGAAGATTCCCCCACCCCCCATCCCAGTTTGAACAGCTGGGGACAGAATCCCCAGTTTTGGTGACAGAATCCCCAGTTTTGGTGACAGAATTCCCAGTTTTGGTGACATTTTGCACTGACACCCATGACAGAGTTGTGTACTTTTGATTTGATTTTATTTAATGCTCTCTACAGTGATAACAATCACCCGGGCATCAAACTCATTCTTTGCCTACTGCTTTCCTGGCTGGTTAAATGCAAGTGCACTCTCAGCTGGAGTGGGTGCAGCAGTTTTAGATCTGTGCCTGTTCTGTGCTCATTGTTAACAATATCTGAGTGTGTGAAATTCTGAGCTAGGCGACTCCTCAGGCTCCTTTCCCGAAGAAATCAGCACAGCCCTCCCTCCCATACTGCTCCTGAGATACTATCAGGTGTCATAGTAACAGCTCAGTGAATATCATTTGTTCTTATTCATGAATTAGCCTGGCTTTAGCAGGAGGGATTGTTGTACATGAGGAGAAGGAATCTTGTCTGGGACTGGAGGAATCCTTGGAGATCATCCTGCTGTATCCACGTAAATAAATGGCTGCAGGCTAAACCTGCTCAGTCATGCAGGCCTTCAGGGAACAGTTTTAGAGCTCTTGTTTCAGTAGAGGATAATTTGATTATTTTTTTTCAGTCCTTAATGGCAGGATTGGAGTTCTAATAAATCAAAGGAATGGAGACTTGGAGGAGGAGGGGGTTAAAAATGCCAGTCCAGACCCCCTGAGTTAACTAGGGAATTAATTTGCCCCTGTGAAAAAGTCAAAAGCAAAGTTCTGCTTGGTACAGAGAAGGTTTTGGAAGGGGGAGGACATGCAGGGTGGGAGGCTTCTCCCTTTGGATGCTTCAGGTTCTGCAGCTGATTTTCAGCCCAGAGGTTTAAGTGGGGAAGAAATAAAATCGAATCAGCAGTTACAAAAGCACTGGTGAGGGCACATTGCCAGGGATTGTTCCCTTGAGATGGACTGGGTTGGTTTTGGTGCCCAAAAAGGAGCTGGCTCTGGCTGAAGATTGCCCAGGAAAGGAGGCATCTCCAAGGAAGGGCTGCTCCTCACCCATCCAACCTCTCTGCTGTTCTGTAGGAATTCTGCTCCCTGAAACCTTCACCCTTCCATGTCTAATGGTGAACATGGCAGTGGTTCTGCACCGACCATGATGACCTTAAAGGTATTTTCCAACCTTATCAATTCCATGGTTCCATTCCATCACATTTGCTAGACCTGGCAATGAACTCAAAGGTTGTGAAGCAGAGATGGACACTCTGTGGCTCTTAGGGCTGAACAAGTCTCAGTTCTCTAACTGGGAGAAAAATCCCCCAAAATCTAAACCTGTCAGCAGAAGTGGAAGCAGAAACCTCAGTGTTTTTCTTGGAGTAGGGCAGTGCTTGAGCTCTACCTCTCTCATTTTTTAAAATTCTTCCTGCAGCCTGATTTTCACAGCGCACCTCACCAAATGTTCCCCTGGTTTTGATGTGGAATTCACTCCTGTTTTGTAGCCTTGAAAGCAATATTTGATGAGAAGAGCCTGTTCCCTAAAGAAATTCATGATCCTGAACAAAACAAGCGAAGCAACTCTGTCAGCGAGTGTGGAGGAAAAATAAAAAGAAATAAGAAGCAAGCAAAGCTGGCAGAAAAATAAACCTCCTTTTCCAAAGGAAGGTGTGTACACAGAATGCAGATCCAGGGAAATGGTCTTTGCTGTGTGCCATGAGGTTTTTTTCCAATGTGCCCCCTTTTTTTCTTAGGACGTTTTCAGCCATCTCTTGGGATCTCATCCTTACAAACCCTTAGGTCCTAACCAGGATCCTCTCTCTCCTTTTCCTGGGTTTTTCATCAAAGGAACCAAAACCAGGGAGGTCACTTTCATACTTTTTTCCTTGCCCTTTGAGTAATTTCCCTGATTGAAATCCAGCTGAAGTTTCCAGGCATTCGGATGTTCTTGGAATGTTTTAAAACCATGAGCCATCAAATCCTCATCTGATTTAAACCAAATAGTTCTGAGTGCAGTGAACTTACTTGTCAGTTACTCACTTCCAAATTTAAGGTTTCATCTGAGTTTCCTGTTCTAACCCAAAAAAAACCCAAATGCAAGCATGAGACCAGAGAAGAGCCTGGTGTTTACAGGGATTTTCTTCCCAGGATTGTTCTGTCCCCAAGGTTTGAAATCATTAATTCAGAGTAAGGAAGTGCTGACCCCAGGCTGATCTCCCACTTGTACCAAACCCATCCCTGTGTATCAGGGAAGCCACGTGCAAATGGAATTAGCAGCTGAGCTGGATATTTGTTTGGATTAGGTGATGTCAAAACATTAATCACGGCAATCATGGATCTTTTCAACTCAAAAAAAAAGGAAAAAAAAACCCCAAAACATTTTATGTTTCTTTGAATATGAAAAAAACCCCACTATTCTGGCACTGTTTAATCTCTTCTTTGAATCTGAAGGGCAAGAAATCTCTGTAGACAACCTCATTTCCTCCATTTTCCAGCTTAATACCTGTTTTGGATAAATTTGGGGAATGTAATTGAGGATTCAGTGCTTGCCTAAACTGACAGAAATGTTATAAGAGGTACTTTCTCTAGAAACTCCAGCTTTAATTCTTTCTCTGCTGGGAACTTTGCTATTCATTAAGCAGCAAGGTCAGATTGTAAGAAGAAAACAATGAGCTGCTTTTCCTACCTCAGAGGCAGCTTTTGCTCAGGAGATGCTGCTGTCTGCAGTGTGTGGTTGAGTGTTTGTCATCTCATTTCTCCTGGAAAATATTTTGTTACTAGAAAATGGGCTTTATTCAAAGCAATTTACATATCTTACTGCAATAGTTACTATATTGGCTCATCCTCGAGTTTAAGTCAATCTGCAAAATATCCTCTTGTAGAATAATTTGCATGTGTAATTTGCCAGACCAAATCCTGCAGAGATTTGAGTCACGCTGAATTCAGGAGGACTATTCAGGTTTACATATGCTTTTGAAAAAAATAAATCCTAAGTGCAGAGTTGTTTACAAGGTCAAAGACTATTTTTTTTTTTTCCCAGTACCACATCAACTTCAAAGCAAATAAAATCTCCTCCTGCAAGAACATATTTGCAGAATAAGGCGATAATGGGTAATGTCAGTTGTGTGTTCATTAATTCAGAGTCATTTTAGCATCAGCGCCATGGATATGAGAGCCATGGAATCATGGAATGGTTTGGATTGGAAGGGTTCCTCAAGCACATCCCATTCCAAACCCCAGCCATGGCAGGGACACCTTCCACTATTCCAGGCTGCTCCAAACCCTGACCAGCCTGGCCTTGGACACTTCCAGGCATGGGGAGTTTATATGAAGCCAAGCAAACTAAGGAGAGTTAATTAATTAAGCCAAAGACTCGAAGAATGGAACTTTAAGGTACTTTTTTTCCTTTTCCCAGAACTGCATCTTATCTCTTCTGTCTGTATTTTCTCTGATAATTCTTTACAGCTCTCCTGTGTTATTGCCTTAACGACTTCAGGACCTCAATTACACGCAGAGTAGATGCCTGATGTTTTCTAAGTGGTGAAAAATTATCCTTGCTCTGAGAACCTCTAACTCTGAGTCAGATAATTAAAATAATCTGACGACACAGGGCAATGGAACCAGCAGCTCCTGGTGTGTACCTGGGCTGGCAGAGCTGCAGGGTGGGAGCACAGGGGGGTCTGGCTGAGCTTTGTGGGGTCCCAGGGCATGAGGAGGCAGTGATGGGTGTTCTGGAGGTGACAGGAAGATGTATCTGCCACTGCTGCAGGAGCAGAGGCACCTTCCCTTCTCACTGCCTGATGTTCACAAGGAACGTTTTCATCTTCAAGTCAGTTAAACTTAATTTCAGACCTGAGGAGTCTCAGGCAGAGGCCAATTTTTAAAAATTGATCTGCTGTAGCAATGGCCTTTCATGTCTCACGGGGATGGAAAGCCAAGCCCCAGAGAGCTGTGCAGGGCTAAGGTGCAAATGGGACACAGCCCTGGGGTTTAGCCTGGTTATTTTTTGCCCTCAGGGCTAAAAATTAAACCTTTATACCCTTGAAGAAAGAAAATTCCCACCCTTCCACAGCCTCCAGTCTGAGAAGATGGCAATATATGGGCCTTTAAACCAGTGCCACTTTTATGCACAGAAAGGCTTTTTTGCTCAATTTCAGAAATTTCTAGGCCATTATTTATGGCATTCTCTTCCTTTAAAGCTTGAGCAGGCTCAGATTTAAAACAGGCAGAGTGACAATGAATGTTTGTAGGAAGGCCACAAATAATGTTTTTGTACAGACCCGACCCTCACAGGCTAGGCCATCCATCACTGAGTCACACCGAGCTTGTCGTGCCTCCCGCAAAGTGACAACAGCCTTATCTCCAACCCATCCAGATTAAAAGCTTTCTAGATGTTCTATCATCTATTTCCAGTGCTTTTAATGTCACAGTATTTCTCTGGTTTAGATTAGATTGCTTTTAGCCTAAAGCTGTTTTGTTCACGTTTGGCTGGTGATGGAGTGAGGGATGGGTTTGCATTTGCAGGGTAAAGGCTGGGCTGAGCCACAGCCCTGGCTGACTAAGGGGGATTTCACAGGCTGCTTTGGGCTCCTTTTTCTATGGGAAGGAAGGAAAGGGGCTCAGGACAGAGCAATTCCTTGTGGGAGCAACGCAGGACAAGATTATCACTAACTTTATGTAATATATTAGTTACAAATGCAGAGCTCTGAACTCTGTTACAGAAGAGGTTGCAAGGTAAACAAAAACGTCAGGTAAATTGAGACAGAAATGAGCATTTCTTAAGGTCTTGTAATCCCATTAAACTGAAACCTTGTTCCCTCCATTAATTTCTTCCAAAGGCAGCCCTGACAGCCCAGGGTTCGCTGCTCGCCTGTTGTGGCCCTTAGTGCATTAATCAAATTGTTTTTCATGTTAGGCTTCTGTGTCCTTGTTTTAGACTTTATTTTTCAAGGCAAACCTGCTTTAACACCGACCAGGGGAGAGGTGTGACACTTTTCCAGGTAGTTGTGCACTAATCCTTCCCAAGGCTTTTGGGAGCAGTTAATGTGTCAGTGATGGGGATTCACACGGGACAGTGCTGCAACAGCAGCCAGAGACAGCCATTAACAGAGGAAAGTTAAATATTTTAAGTGGTGTTTGGTATTCCCAGTGCCTAAATCTGGGTTACTTTTGCTCAAGCTTTAGGAGAAGGCAGAGTTGTGTGTGGGCCTCGGCTCTTTCCCACAAGACCACTGAGTTCCTGATTGATCTCGACAGAAACTTCGGAAAACTGGATTGAATTAAAAATATATTTACCTCTGAAACTTAATGTGCTTGGGCACTGATCCAAAGTCCATTAAAGCAAATGGGAAGAGTCCCATTGGTTTTATTCCTTTTCAGCTGATGCCTTTAGGACAGTGCAGGTGATAAACAGCAGGAAGGATTTGGGGCAGGATTCTCCCAAGAGCAGCTGAGATGTTTTTAAAATCCCCTTTCCAGCTCCCTGATGTGATTGAAGTTTATACTCTGGGTTAAGGCATTACAGAGATCCTATTTCTTTGTATCCTGCTTGTCCAGCAATAAATAAGATCCCCATGAAAGAAAATAAATATGTTGTGGCAGTTCTTTGAATGGAAGAAAGGGGTGGGTGGGTGTTGGTGAGCCTTTTGAAGTGGAATTCTAAGTCAATAAGTTTGATTTGGCTTTCCAAGGATCAGCAAAAAAAAAAAAAAAAAATTCTTATTCTTTAAATTTTTGCCAGTATTTTAGTCATCTTGACCTAGAAATTCTGAAGGGGGGCACTGGAAGTCCAGGTTTGTATTTGTTGTGAGAGGCACTCTCTACTTGCTACAGAGTGTTCCTCAAGGGTATTTCTCAATAATTGAAATAATGTATGGGCTTGGTTTTGTGTGTGAGCGTGATGCAGCATTTGTGGATATAACATTTGCTGCTCAGATCAGGGAAATGAGACAATCACTGAACTTGTTTCTCAGGAGGAAAGAAACTCTCTTATTGTGTCTTTGAGTGTGGAGCATTTAAAGGAATGTGTTCCTTAAGCCAAATAATACTGATAAGAAAGCCCTAAATAGGAATTTTAACTTCCCTGGACATGGATTTTTGTGGGACTAGATCTGGCACCCATTCAGATCAGAAATTTTCATTAGAAGTTTTCATTAGAAGGCTGATTTACACCCAGTCCTGCTCCAGGTCAGAGATAACTCTCCCAAAAGACGTAGGCAACTTCCTTCCACGAGTAAAGACACGGAGCAATAAAACTTCAGAAAAGTCAGTAGTTTTATCTAATTTTCTCAGGCAAGAGCAGTACTTTGAAGATAAATCACTTCCCTGGTTCCAATAATTTAATTGGTTTCAATCATCTGGCAGGGGGAAAGTGCAATAAACAGTGTGATAATGGCAAGTGTGTGATAGCAGAGCTCTGCTTTTGCTGGCACTGGGATGTCCCTGCTGGGACAGTGGCTCTGTCCCTGTGCTGCCACTGCTGAGCCTGGATCTCCATGGGGCTCTTCAACCCCCCTGGTGCTGCTCCAATGCTCCAAATGGGGCAGTGGGGACAAGGGTCAAGCACTTAAAAGCATCTTTGAGATGGTGGTGAATATCTCCTGTCCTGCTGCTGGCTGCTCTCTGGGAGGGATTTCCTGCTACTGCCAGAAATTGCAGCAGATTATTGGTTTAGTGTTTTTCACATGGTAACAACAACTACGAATCAATGCAGAAAATAACTCTAAAAAAAGGGAGCTGGCTCTTCTGGCAGGCCACCAGTGATGGGATGAGAGGAAACACAGATGGGTCAGGATGGACACCAGGAGGAATTTCTTCATGGGTGGCCAAGCTTTGGAAGGCATGAGTTCAATTCCAGCTTGCACAGGGAATGTGGAGCTCCCCTGAGCATCCCAAACCAGCTTGGTCTCCATGGACTGTGCTCTGTGGCCAGGCATGAGCAGGCAGGGGAGGAGCTGAACCCAGGGTTGCTGTGTGTCCAAACTGTACCCATGAGCTCCTCACTAAAAAGCCTGGAAGGATTTGTTCCTACCATGAGAGATTTCAGGTGTCACATTCTGGTCCCATGCCAGAATTTTGCTGTAGCTCCATTTTCTTCTCAGCCTTCCCTAAAAAGTGTTCTCTACTGATTTGTTTCAGCCAAGTAAGGCAGGCAGTGAAAGATAAAAAAAATTACATAAAAAGGCAATCTTACAGTTCTTGATAATACTTTTTCAATGTGTGCAACCTGTATGGAACAGATGAATTCATTTTTTAAAAGCAGGACTATTTCCATCTCAAAAGGGAATCTTAGAAACACTATAAATCTGTTTTAATTGGTTTTATCATTCTAATACAATCTTAACAGGTACAGTCACAGATTTGCACTTGGAATAAAAAGTATTCAGCACATTGAATGCTGGTTTGAACCACTGTTTCCTACACAGCCTCTTCTAAACTCTCAAAAAAAATTAACTTACCAAGGGAGCACTTGGCTTTTCTCACGTTTTGACTGTGCAAAGGTTTATGATGCAAGTCTGGTCACTCTGGCAGGTGATTTGTAGCTGTTACAATTTGTTTCCCCCATCACTAGAAATATTTGAACAAACAAGTTGCAGGAAGCAGCAGGGCTGTGAGTGCTGCCAGGTGTCCCTGGCACGGAGGGCTCTCCTCTGGCTGCCTGTTGGTACAAGATGGTCTGAGCAGAGCACTCCCTGCAGGGAGCCAGAAACACTGAATGAATTCATCCTGAAAGGGTTGTAAAAAGGAGTCTCAGCAGAATGGAGTAAGATGAGCAGGCAGCTGAAGAGAGGGGAAAATAAGCTGTAATAAACTGATGGAGTGGCACAAAGCAGCTTAGCTGTAATGCTGGTGACATCAGTGGGAGTGCTCTGGAACTGCAGCTGGCTCAGGCTTCACAAAATAAAAAAATTAGAATCAAGCAGTTAAAGATTTCAAAAGAAGAGTGTTCTCAATAAAACCAGCCAAATGTCAAGTGATTTAAAACCCCCACCGGTGTCTCCAGCATGCTGCCCACACTGATCCTGCCCCTCTGCCCAGGTGAGACCCCACCTGCAGAGCTGCCTCCAGCTCTGGGTGCCAGCACAGGAAGGGAGCCCAGCCCCAGGATGATCAGAGGGATGAGCAGCTCTGCTCTAAGACAATTGGGATTGCTCAGCCTGGAGAGGAGAAATCTTTGAGGTGACTTTATCAGAGCCCTTCAGTACCTGAAAGGAGCTGAGAGAAGAGATGGAAAAGGACAATTTACAAGGGCCTGGAGTGACGGGACCAGGGGGAATGGTTTCCCACTGACAGAGAGCAGGTTTAGATTGGATATTAGGGAAGAATTCTTCCCTCTGAGGACGGTGAGGCCCTGGAACAGGGGGCCTAGAGCAGCTGTGACTGCTCCTGGATTCCTGGAATTGTCCAAAGTCAGGTTGGATGGAGCTTGGAGCAGCCTGGGACAGTGGAAGGTGTCCCTGCCATTGCAGGGTGGAACTGTATTATCTTTAATGTCCCAACCCAAACCATTCTGGGATCCTGTGACCATTTCAGCTCCTGACATCAATTTATTACAGAACCACAAGATCTCATTGGCACATCATCTTTAAATTGCTTTTTTTTCCATGTGTTTCTTCTGAAATTACTTTCATTGGGTATTACCCTTTGAAGAAACTCATAAGGTTAACAGACAGATTTGCCGTGCTTATGCTGAGCTGTGTTTTAATTTTTTTGAGTGGTCCCTGAGCCTGTTTGTGATGGTGAATGCATCGTAGGGGCGGGAGGAATTTGGTTATAAATCACTGCACAAGTCTGGGCTGCAGGAGGACGGATTAGGTCTTAATTCTGAAGGAGTGGCTTCGTTTTATTTCCCACTCCAGTCCTGCAGTAGTCATCAGGTTGTGTTTATGGGAGGATTCTGAGTGGGGGGAAGCATTTGAACATCACCAGCTCTGTCTTTCTGGCTGGCTGCTCATCTTGAGGGTCACATCTGGGGGAATTTCACTTGGGGGTTGCTGGGGTGCAGGCAGAAAAAGAAAAAAACAAGTGGGAGGAAGGGGAAAAGGGGAAAAAAAAGAGAGGTTTTCTGTCATGTTCTTTTCACACACTCTTGTCTTTCATTCTGTTCTCCATCCCCCTGCTGAGGTTTGCCACGGAATGACAAGGCAGCCTCCGTGGTGTGAACCTGACAGGAATGTTGCCAGTTCTCACAAACATCTAATTTCCTTCCCCATCACTTTCCCAGAGCTTGCTCCAACGGGCTGTTTGGGAGGGGAGAGCGTTATTGATCCCTCTCAACTTTGTGTTTCATTAAAACAGAGCTCTGGGCACGGAGCCAGCCCTCAGCTCAGCCCTGCTCAGCCCTGCCAGGAGCTCCAGGGGACTCTGGATGCGTTTGGGGCATGGATAATGACCCCATCAGGCAGCTACTCCATGCTCCTCACATGCAGGGGATGATACCACCAGTGTTTTTTGGGGGGGTGAGGAATTCTCCCTGCTCCAGCCGCTTTTATCTGACACATCATTAAAAAAACCCCAAAAGTTTACATTTACTCTTTTCAATGCCCTCCACCTTCAAGGAGGACTCATCGGGAAGGGATGGTATTTCCATAGCAACAAGGGAGTTTTTTTTTTTTTTTTTTTTTTTTTTTTTTTTTTTTTTCCCGAAAACTGGTGAATTTCCAAGGCACAAAAGCTTGTTTGGAGCCCAGAAGTACCTGGACAGAAAACAAAGCAGATGGTAAATCCTCTACAGTTTGTTTTTTATGTTTTGGTTTTTTTTCCCAGAATAATTTTTTTGCCAGTTATTCTCCACTTTCCCCCATGTCCTAAATGTTTACTTTGCAATGAATTTCTGATCCATGACAGATTCAAGGCACTGCCCAGTGGAATTGGAAGTCAGCAGCACCGTGGCCTGTTCACATGAACAGTTGATCTGGAAGGCACAGGGACTCCAAGCTGCTCAGAAAACATCAGGGACTTCCTTCAGATTCCCAAGCCTTGGAAACATTTCTTAATATTGTCAAGCAGAATGATGTTTTATAAAGCTTGGGCAATTGGGACATTGGGAATTCACAAAGAAAAAAGTCCTTGTCTTGGAAAAGTGCTCTAAGGATGGACCTGACCATGCTCCAACCTGATTTTTTTTCCTGAGATGCTGCATTTTTCCCAGAGAACAAGAACTGGTATTTTTATATAAATGGGGGTTCTCCATTTATCAAAACATTTATCAAAAAATAGTTATTGCTTTCATCATCACCAATTACTGGGCAAATCTTTTTGCTTCTATTTGAGCCATTTTTCTCACAATCATGGGAATTATCAGACTTTGCAACAGTCCCAAAAAGAGGAGGAACTCAGCTTAGGCCAAGCACTTCAGCTGTGGAAGTGTTAGGACAAAGGAATTACAGTCCAGCTGAGCCTGGCTTAATGAGTTTCAGGAGGAAGAAGAGAATAAAAAGTCTTAAGTAATATATATTTTTAAATTTTACTTCTTTCCATTATCCTTTGTTGTTTGTCAGTGTAAAAATACAAGGTTTGACAAAGAAATTGTGTGGATGTCCATGGCTGTTTATTACATGGATGTCCTAATAATTGAATTAAAAACAAAAAACTGGAAGAACCTCCAACTCCAGGACACCCAGGACTGCTGGGCCCTGACAGTTGCCTCCATTTTTGTGTTACATCTTGGAAATGTAAATTTTACCTTTAAGATAATTTCTGGTTTAGTTTCTGGTCCTTAATCTGCTTTTCAACTTGTTTTAAAGCTGAATGATGATTTATTACATCCAGCAAGGATGCTAGGGAGGAATTGGAAGTAATTTAAATTTATTTTTATGATGGAGTTTGTCAGTATCAAATTTTCATTTGTAACCAGCATATTTTCAGTTGTGAGCCCCTTTTCTTGAGCATCTCCTCTGTCACTTAGCTGTCCATTATTTCATGCCACTTCATGCTTTCTATTTGTAAAAGGGGAGCTCAGAGGAGACAGAAAATTCCCCACACCCTTCCACACTACCTTTATTGACAAAATGCTTTTAATGGAAAAAAAATCTGTTGTTTTCTGATGTGAAAACTGAGCTATTACTTAAATTATGGGTTTGAATGAACGGCAGATCGTTTGTAGGATATGTAAAAAGAAAAGAGATTCCTGCTTTTACTGATTACACAATTTCTGTTTTTATTAAAGTCTTCAGAGATGAATTATGGAAAGCATTGGGTAAGGAAAAGCATTTAGAGAACTCTGTGGTAGCTGAACTGTAATATCCATGATGTGTTTAGATTTTTCTTATTCAAATAAATAATAACTGTAGGTAAGGTCAGCTTAATTGATAAGAAAAATGGAATTGTTAATGTTCTGTGACATTACCTATCACTGTGGTATTTTCTAATGCCAAGGCCATTTAGCAACTGATGAAAACCCAAAGTTCACAGTAATGATTAGCATTAAATAAATTCCCCTTTCCTTTGAATATGTAGGGCCCCTGGTTTTTTGGGAGTGCTGAAAAAGATCACTGGGCTTAAGGAATATAAAGCTTATGAGGTCTAATTTCTGAAATTAAAATCTCGTTATTAATAGTTAAGTACAGTTTTAATTCATTAAGTGGTAAAAAAGATGAGAAACTTAAATGTCAGAATAAGAATTCTGTTTCCGTAGCAGCTTGGTTTTGGCTATGCAATAATTGTCTGCTCCTCCTATTGCAGCTCTCACGGAGATGCATTTGAAATCCATATTGATTAATTCATGCACGCTGTGACTTGGTATCTAATTCTTTCCTTTGTCAGCTTGCTGGAACTGGAAGAAAATATCTGATCTTATTCCTCTGCTGGAATGATTTTTACATGAATTTTTAACAGCAAGACCTTCACTTGTATTTACTTGCAGGACCAATGTTTTAGTCTCTAGCTCTGGCATGCCAGCAGAGATGATTAATTTCTATTGCTTTTTGAGACAAAAAAAAAAAAAAAAAAAAAAAAAAAAAAGACTCCAGTGAAGCTCTTCTAAATTGGAAGCACTTTTTCCCCTTTTTGTTTTTTGTTCTTAATCCTGCAGCTTGTTTGTATTTGCTTGGTTTTTTGTTGATTTTTTTTTTGTCGTCAGAAGGTGAATCCTTTCCTTCTTTATTTGCAGGATTGTCAGCAAATTCCTGAGGGATATTTCTGCCTGTGCCTGGAAATGACCCAACAACCAGACTACAACATTTGCACTATGAAGGCATTTTTGTTCAACCACTGACCATGTGCTAATTTCTCCCCTAAAATTCTAGTGGAGCCACGAGAAAGGCTGTAATTAAAACACCTCTGATGTAGCTGTGAGACAGGGAGTACATATTTTCTGTGATTTTACACGGAAAGAGGGCTCACCTGTGGGGTACCAGTGTTTACATTCAATTATGGCATCCTGTCAGGAGTTTTCTGTACAAAGCACAGCAGGAATTCCATCTGGGAAAGAGCTCTGGCATCTCCAGCAGAATTCAGGCAGAACTGAGATACTTTAAGGCCAAAATCACAATGTAACATCACAGAAACCCCCCTCTGCTGGGAGGTCAAAAACGTTGGAAATCTCTTCCATTGAGAGGATCCAGGGATAAAGTTTCCCCCTTTTTTTGGAGGGATATGGAGCAGACTATGTGAGAGGTGGATATACTGACAGCTGCAGCTCTTAAAATTAAATCAAGAAAAGAATTCTTGCACAGATTGAAAGAATTTGCAGTCAACGCTTCAGATGAGGTTTCTGAGATGTTTTCCTCTCCCCTCCATTGTCACTGCCTTGCAATGGCTTATCCAGAGCCCCAGGTTCCACTCAAGGAGCTCTGTGACATGAAAGGAACATTTCTGTTACTAAATTCATGGAGGAGAAAAAGCTTTTCAAAGTTTACATCTTGCAAACTTGTACAGAACTGATAAAAATCATCTCTCCAGACATTCAGAATTTTGACAGCCTGCAGCAAGAAATTCAAGAATTTCATGGAATCCCAGAATGTTTTGGGAAGGACATTAAAGCTCATCCTATTCCACACCTCCCACTGCTCCAGGCTGTTCCAAGGCTTTGGGCACTGCCAGGGATCCAGGGGCAGCCCCAGCTGCTCTGGGCACCCTGTGCCAGGGCCTGCCCACCCTCCCAGGGAACAATTTCTCCCCAATATCCCCTCTCACCCTCCTCTCTTCATCACAGAACTTGCAAAGATGTTTTATGGTGGAAAGTTTCCCAGCAACTTAACCCAGGAATGAGGTGAGTCCTTTTTTTAACACCACCAAGATTTGGAGGAATTCACAAATTCCTCCAAATGCACAAAGTTTGTACAAATGAATTTTTCTCCCACCTCTTTTCTGTCCCACCTGCCCCTCAATGCCCACAGTGAGGTTTGCTGTTGATCACAGTTCTTCAGCAAATCACTGATGACAGCAATCTGACTTCTAGGGGCTGACATCCCTGCCAGCCCAGAAAAGCAGCTACAAAAAGGAATTTAACACAAGCAGACCAAACCATCCTCATCACATTTTATACACAGTCTACTAAACCAGCAAACTTTTGCTAGACAGAATTATTTTAATGATTATATTAAAAAGCTCTTCTCTAGGGAAGCATTTCTCTCTCCCCTACAGATGTGCTAAATAAGCAAAATAAGCAACATTTCCTCATATTTGTAAGCAATTCCAGTGAAAGTTCTTTAAAATATGATCTGTTGGCATTCTGGCTGTAAAACTGGGCTCTGATCTGCATTCTTTTTTGTGTCTTACCCTCGTTTATAGATGTGGAATCATTGAACTATTTCTACCAGGGCTATGGGGGATGATTTGGTATTGCTGCTCAAGCTAATCATTATTCACATATAAACTGCCCATTTACTGTTTCTCATATCCAATTTTTGAAGAAAATATTGATGATGACAACCAAAATAACTTGGCAAGGCTTCGAAGAAGCTCTGCGAATCTATTACAGAGATGAATTGCAAAAGTGAGGTGCACTCACAACCATGCCAAGTGAATGCCAATAGATAAAGTTCAGTTGAGGATTTCTCAGTTTCAGTCTTTCTAGGAAGCTTGTGCATGTTCTTGTAAGAAAATTCCTGAGTCCTGGTTTTTCTCATTGTGGAATAGAAAGAAACTGAGGTGCTGGAGTTATGAAAATGGAAGGAAGAGTTTACTAACCATTTCAAACAACAGAATTCTCTGTTGAGTTTTGGTAAAAGCTTCCTAAACCAGCCAGGAGTTGTTTGAGAACTGTATTAACATCAAATCATGGAAAGACAGCAAAAGTCATGCAGTGACTGTGTGAAAAGCAGCACTGAGGAATTTGGAATATCAGGAAAGAGCAGCAGGGCTGTGAGCCTGAGCAGCAGAGGAGAGGATGCAAGGTGAGTTCAGGCTCACATCTGAACAACCCTGGGCATTTAAAATGTGTCATCATGGATCAGGAGAGGGGAAGAAAAGCAAATTCAGCCCATCCTTCCATAAAAACCCAGCTGCCCATTCCCTGCATGCCCAGGAAAGATCCATCTGTTTGGAATCAGTGCTGCCATGGTGATCTTCAGGTTGGTGGGGACAACTCCTGACAGTGTCCTGGTTTGAAGGACAGGTGTGTGCTGAGGAAGGCAGGAGCCTCCCTTGGGATGGAGAATGCAAACCCCCTCCCTCCAATTATTATAACTTTGAAATTCAGGGGCTCTAAGGCAAAAATGTGGGGAGAGGAATAACAGTTCTTTATTAGGGGAACTAAAATAAACAATAAAATCAAAACACATGCAAGATTACAGAAGATAAACAAATAAACAAACAAACCAACCCAGTGGCAGAGTCATGCTCCCAGCTGTCCCCTGTGTGTCAGGGGCTGGTGGCAGTGCCATCCCATGGTGGCTGCAGTCCCATCCCCAGATGTCTCTGGGGCAGGGATGCTCCTTGAAAAAGTGGAGTTTGTCATTGAAGCTGGACTACCAGCCAGTGGGGAACTGGGTCTGCTGTCCTCTGGAAGGCAGGGGAAGGATCCTTGGGTCAAAATCCCAGATTGGATCCAGGAGGAAGGTTTGGTGTTCCCAAACCCCAGATTTGGATCCAGGTAGGATGTTTGGTGTTCCCATCCCAGATTTGATCCAGGTAGGGTTTGGTGTTCCCAATCCCAGATTTTGATCCAGGTAGGAATGTTTGGCTCCTGCCCTGGCTGCAGCATTTCCCAAGGGCTGATGGAATTTTCTCAGTGACACTCCCTGGCCCAGCAGCAGCAGATCTGTGCCTGCAGGGAGGATGGGTTGTGAGGAGATCAGAAAACTGCCCCAGCTGGTTTGGGACAGTTGTCCATGGACAGAAGATTCCCCCATCCCCATCCCAGTTTGAATAGCTGGGGACAGGATCCCCAGTTTTGGTGACAGAATCCCCAGTTTTGGTGACAGAATCCCCAGTTTTGGTGACATTTTGCGCTGACACCCATGACAGACTGGCACATCTGGTAAAAGATCCTGAACCTGCTGGCAAAGCCCTCTCAGCTCTGGAGCTCCCTGCACTTACCAGCTTCCTGCTCTTCACACCCATCCTCCACTGAAAACCTTTAGGAAAAGGCTTTTCATACCCAGGCTCCTCCGAGGGTTGGGCATAAAACACCACTTCCCACATGGTGGGGAAGCTTTTGAGCCAAAGGGAAGGAAGGTCCTGGGCAGAGGTGGAAGTTTCAGTGCTGAGGTGTGGAATGTCTGCAAGGCAGTGCTTGTAACCTGCCTCAGCCTGTGATCAGCCAGCAGCTCCCCTGCTGCTTCAACACAATACCTGCACACAAACAAGAGTTATGTTTTCTCTTTCCTACAGTTAGGGAAAAAAAAGAAAAAAAAAAAAAAAAAAAGCATGCCATTTCTATTTTTAAAACCTGAAAATGCCTCAATGCATTAACACTCTTCTGTACGAAAAGCAAAGACTGTCTAAAGATTCAGAAAAACAAAGGATTAGACCAAGGTAAACAGCTGTGATGTCTTTGGCCATGAAACAGCAGTTAAATGGTTAGATTTTTATAATTTCTTAAGCCCTTTTACCACATCTATAACTTAATTTGCCTTGTACAGACACAGCAAGAGCTTCTGTTTTCCTTCTCCTGATATTTTCTTTTATTTTCTTAGGGCTTTGCCATTAAAGCTGCTTTAATCTTTGTAGATAAATCTTCAGGTTTTCAATATTTTTTTCTCTCTGAAGACTTCAGCTGTCTTAAGTCTTTACATTTCCTCGTGTTTAAATATTTTAGACAATTTGAAGCCCTATTTATAAAAGGATATCATTAAGATTAGCCTCTAATAAGTGCTAATCTTTCCCTCCAACCAGGGAGATAAAGCCTGTCTTAAACCTGAATGGCTTCAAACAAGTTCATTTTTCCTCTCCTCATAAAGTGAACAAATAAAACACTACCCAGAAGCTGTATTCACTGGAAGCACTGGAGATAATCCGCCCATTTATTACAGCAAAGTGCTTTTTCTTGGAGGTATCAACCCTGCTTTACCTTCAGATGTGCAGGCTGCAGGTCACAGAGCCTGAAACGTGGTAATGGAACCTGAAAATCGCCTGGCCTCACAAAAAAACTTCCAACTTTGCTCCAATCCTGGGTATTTTTGGTTGAGTTTTGGGTCAAGCAGGACGAATAAAGGCATTGTGTGTGTTTAGTTCAAGGCACGAATTAATGGCCTGGTCTGCACTTCACACCTCGAGGTGAGCAGCATCTCCTTTCATCAGGGGAACTCTGATGTTTGGAGGTGTTGAGTTCATTTCTGCCTGTTCTTGGCTGAGCCCAAGGTTTGTGATCAAACCAAGAGGAAATCTTTATTTTATGAGGAATGCTAAAAAATTACTGAACATGGCAATTTCACGTGTTGCTCTGAAAAGCGTGAAGGAAATCTTTGGCAGTAAATCAAACCCTGCTGGGGTTTTGCTCCCAGGTGGATTTAACTAGCCCTCTCCTATCAAGCAAAATGGATTAAGCTGTCCAGATTTCCCCTGAATTTAAACAGTTTTAACACTCCAGACCATCTTAAATAGGATCTGATGTGACCCAAGGTAAAACATCTTCATCTGATTGGTAGCTGTCATTCCATGAGTGCCTCTGAAGCCAAAAACAGGGGAAGAAGAGAGAAAACAAGGCTCTTGCTGTATGGACAAACTGGAGCAAATAATTCACAATAATAAGTAAAACAATCTCCTCCTGAGGACTAAAAGTACCTGGCTTTTATTGAAAGGGTATTTATTGAAAGTCATTAGGTAAGTAAAATGATGTTACTTCTATTTCTTGCCTGGTCATGAGAACAAGCAGTTCCAGAGCAAATTTAAAGTTCATTTCCTGCAGATCCTGGTTTATGAGATTTTAAAACTGGCCTTTGGTAAATGGTCATGGAAGTGGAATTTGAACTGCACAAAAGTTTGTGGAAAGTGATCAAAGGCAGCTTGCGAAAAAATTGAATTGTATTTCCTGATCATTCTTCATTTCCAGTATTAATGTAATTCACAGCCCTGCAACCTCAGAAAGTTTGATCTGGAAACTCACCTAAAGCCTGAAACAAATGTAAAGGATTGCAAATCAAAGCAGGAATGTGGCTTGGTACAAGCCCCTTAAATCCACTCTTGGTCAGTTCCTCGGTCCCTCAGTCACCTCTGTGCTCAGAAGTTCTTTCTAACAGTGGCTGTAAATACAGAGTTTCAAAACCAGCTGAAAATGTTTAAATATGGATGAAAAGCCCCACAAAGTTAATAAATGTGGTTCATTTTGGTCAGGAGCAGTATGAGAACAAAGGAAGAGAATGGCAACAGGAACACAGAAGGTTTATAACTTACAGTACAACTCCACCAGATGGATCTGAGTTGAATTTCAGTTTTTATTTTCTTTAAAAACTTTACATTTGCTTCCAAGAAAGGTGACTCTGAGAGAAATCAGGCGAGCACTGGCTTCTTTGTGTGATCTACATTTGTGAAAGCTGATTGCAAAAATAGGAAATTACGTTTATGAACATCAGATCTTGGTAAACGAAACAAAAAGTACAACTGAGCATCGGAGGAGACATGTACAATGGCTGAAAGTTAAATAATCTAATTATAAATATGATGACATAGAGAATGCCAGCACCAAATCCTGCATTACTTCATCTCCCATGCATGTAAATCTCAGGGGACAAACCTCAACAGAACAGGCTCTTGATGCCCTTCCAGCTGAAGTACTCGATCCAAAACTCACAAAGTCACCATGAACTATTTAAGTTTTGGATGCTCAGTGCCAATTCTTCTGCAGGAAATTATCTTACATCTAAAATCGCATTTTTCCTAGTGGAAACTTTATAATTAAAAGGAGACTTGAGCATTGTAATTTAATTTATGTAGAATAGTGTATCGCTTCTACTTTCTTTGGAAATTACAGATTAAGTATCCCATGTACAATGGGATGCCTTTCAGTAAGACATTATCATAGAATATTAAAAACTGTATTCATCTGGCTACTAAGATTTTCCTACAGGGAAGAACATGTTATAATGCTACAAAACAATACTCTAGGTAAGGTCCAGAATACAGAAGATTTTCAGGTTGATTGCACATTATGCAAGCCACTTGAGTTCCTTCTCAAGATCTAAAAATCCATAAATCCATATGTGTTTCCACACAAATTGCCTGTCAGGGTAAAAAAAAAAAAAAAAAAAAAAATCTTGAAAACTATGCTGTAACCAGGCTGATGAAGGAAAATTACTGCCAGACAGATTATGTAGTGAAGAAAAACGGTGTAAGTTATTGTGTGCCTCCTAGCCTGAATACATATGGGACAAATGCAAATTTGCCAAATGAAATACAGCTTAGAGTGCATAAATTTCAAACAGATAATACTTTGTCCTTATTAAATCCTGCCTTGGACCATGGAGTGCTTTTTCCTGAATCCCCAGCTTTTCTGTGGGGGCCGTTTATCCCCTAAAGGAACACCAATTATAAATAATGGTCAAGCCACCAAAATTGGAAGGACAAGACTTGGAAGCAAATAAACTGCAACAATATAACTGCTAAAAACTGGAATATTGCCATGCACTCCAGGTATCCTTGGAGGGGCAGGCATGGGAATTATCATTTATTGGCAGAGATATAAATACCAGGTCTGGAAGAGCTGAGGTGTGATAAATGGATCTCCAACTGCACAAATCTACAGGGTGGGCATAAATAGAGCTTTTGTGAAAAATTAAACATCGTATGGATGTTTAGCTCCATGGGTCCTGAGCAGTAACTAAAGGTTAGCGTGGATAATGGGATAACTTGTAAAAAAAGCCATTTGGAGCCTCCTTGCACTAAGTAAGATGGATTTAGATTTCAGCTACTTAAAGCATGGCACTAAACGAGCAGGAAGAGCAAATTGCTTCCTCCAGAGCGGTGAATAAAGAACACGTTAAAGTGAAATCATAGAAAAGGCTGGATTCAAAGACAAACGGGGACTTTTTGAGAAGTTTGGGAACAAAAGGTTTGAATGAGATGGGAGTGGGCTCATTAAAAGGAGGGAGAGGCACTTTTTAGAAGGGTGACAGGACAGGGGGAAATGGTTTTAAATGGACGGAAGGTGATGCCTTAGGTTTTAGCTATTATATTTTTCAGACTCTGGGCTGTTTTGCTGAGTAGTTTTAGGTTTCATATTCAGTGCTACTGAGCTCTCTTCACGGTGTAGATAGACAAAACAATTCCTTCTCTAGTTTGATACCAAGGACAACTTCCAGGCCCAAGAACGGAAACAATGGTGAAGTGAGAAGAAAAAACAAGAATGGAGCTTCCTAACCTGAAGCTATGGTTGGACAATTGATTCTAATGTGCTGATGGACCAGAACTTATAAAAATGTGAGACCTCATGACCCAGGTGTCCATTTTGTGACCATTTTGGGGCATCTTGGGTGTGGTCTGGCTGGACTTGTGTGGCCCAAGAGTATCCATTGAGACCTTTTAATAAATCCCTACTTTATCCTTTGCCCTGTCTAGTCTCTGTTCCAGCTCAGCCCCCAGAAGGCATCAAAGGCAGGTTTAGATTAGGCAGGAATTGATCCCTGTGAGGGTGGGCAGGCCCTGCCACAGGGTGCCCACAGAAGCCGCGGCTGCCCCCGGATCCCTGGAAGTGTCCAAGGCCAGGTTGGGCGGGGCTGGCAGCAACAAGTGAAATGTGTCCCCGCCATGGCGGAGGCGGCACTGGATGATCTTTAATGTCCCTTCCAACCCAGACTATTCCGCGCTCCTGTGATAAATGAAGCTGTGCCCTCAGCCGAGCTCCGCACCCCCCACACGGAATCGTCTCTCCCCTCGTCCCCCCCCCATCCGGCGGTGCCCAATGGTCTCTGCCGCGCTGCCACGGCAACGGCGCCGCGCTCAGGGACCGAGGGGCGGTGAGGCCGGGACCGGGACCGGGACAGGGACAGGGACAGGGATAGCCCCAGGGACAGGGACAGCCCCAGGGACAGGGACCGGGACCGGGACCGGGACAGGGACCGGGATAGGGATAGCCCCAGGGACAGGGACCGGGACCGGGACAGCCTCAGGGAAAGGGATCGGGATAGCCCCAGGGACCGGGATAGCCCCAGGGACAGGGACAGGGATAGCCCCAGGGACTGGGATCGGGATCGGGATAGCCCCAGGAACAGGGACCGGGATCGGGATAGCCTCAGGGACAGGGACCGGGATCGGGATAGCCCCAGGGACGGGGATCGGGATAGCCCCAGGCACAGGGATCGGGATCGGGATAGCCCCAGGCACAGGGACAGGGACCGGGATAGTCCCAGGGACAGGGACAGGGATCGGGATAGCCCCAGGGACAGGGATCGGGATAGCCCCAGGAACAGGGATCGGGATCGGGATAGCCCCAGGAACAGGGATCGGGATAGCCCCAGGGACCGGGATCGGGATAGCCCCCGCCTGGGTGAGCCCTCAGCATCCCCTCAGCACCGGCCGGGCTGAGCCCCGGGTGTTCCCCTCAGGAGCCCAGCAGGCACATCCCGTGCCCAGGGAGGGCTGAGAGCAGCCGGGGCAGGTATAAATTGTGTATAAATGCTCCCAGATTGTGCCCAGCAGCGCCCTGGTCTCACACCCGGCACAGCTGCAGTTGTGTTCACCCTCGCGCTGTTCTCTTCATTGTCCCTCTCACGCCTTTCTGGTTTTTAGGTTCCAGTTCCAGGCAGTTCATTCTTCCCTGCCCCGCCGACTTTTCATCAGGCTTGAAAAGACGCTGGTAATGAAAGATAAAAACAAACCCCAAACAACCCCACCGCTTTGCTGCGGGGTTTTTTACACCTTTATTTCTTTGTGCTCTGCTGTTTCCCCAGAGCCGCCATCGGGACCGAGCAAAACCCACAAAAAAAATCCCACACTGGAACTTGAGAGGGGCTTTAAAGGCAAGTGCTGACTCCTCTGCCATTATCCACCTGTTGTTTATCCCCCTACCTGTTGTTTATCACCTTAGCTGTTATTTATAGCCCCACAAGTAATTTATCACCCCACTTGGGTTTTTCTCCCTGTTCTGCTCATGGCAGAGCTGCTGTAGCTCGTAGGGCACTGACTGTAACTCCATAGTGTGAGTAAGAAGGTTTTTCTCTTGTGAAACGTGCTTTGTAAAGTGGTTTTTTTTTTTTTTTTTCCTAGTGTTTTGTTTTGTTTGTTTGTTTTGGGGGATTATTTTTTCTAGTAGACTGTGTGGAGAGGCCTAGGCTGTCCTGCTCATGGCCTTTGTGTTTGAAGTTATCCACAATGTAGCTGAAATTACAATTCTTGATTAAACAGTTGTAGTGGGTTGATTATGTCCTTTTTTTGCCTTAACTGCTATAACATTTTCCTTTTAAAAAAACCCAAGCTCTTTCCAACCACCACAGCAGTGAAGGTACACAACCCATAGAAACAGGTGTTGAGTTTGCAGAGTTACCAAGGTAATCCATCTTTTCAAAGCGTGGTGAAATGGCAAAATGTGGTAAAGGGACTTGGGGAAAGTAGCATTTAGCTGCTTTCATGTTGTTTTCCTGATCTTTCTTCATGTGTGTTGTATGGTGTTACAGGCAAAAATGGATAATTGGTTTAAAAGTAGAAAGTGGAGTCTGAAGTGGTTGATGTGACAGATGTTGGGGCACGGAGAATATGAATTTATTCTGAAAGACTGGGATTATTTCAACATATCTGAATTAAAGTTTATATGATGTCGTTTTTTTCTTTCTTATATTCTTGATGTTGTTCTTTTTCTTTAAAAAAATAATTAGTTAGCATGATGTGAAATGTTTGGGAGGACCAGAAGGCTCAGTTATTGTAATTAATAACAAATGGGTGGGGAGTGGTGCTAGACAAAGTCTTTATTGCATTTAGAATAATTTTTCAAAGGAAATGGTTTGGTTTGAAGTATTGGTAAGTGGATGGAACTTAGTGCAGCATGAAATGCACATTCATGGTGTTGCTAATGGGATGTCAGCTGTTGCATAGGCAGTGGCATCCCTTTGGATTTTATGGTTTTATTGATGTGAGGAAAGTGTTGGAATTGAGTCTGCCCCGGTAAAACTCCTGTAGTGTGAAATAAACGACACCCATCTTCAGCTGTCTGTAAATTGCAAACCTGCCTTAAATTGATTAGGAAGAGACTTGAGCTAAGCTGGGGTGCAGGCTATGTGCAATTTGGGTTTATTTAGCTGAAAAGTCTTTAAAGTTGACTCAAATTTTGTTTGGCCCGAACAGCAGTTTTTGTTTTGTTACTTTGAGCTGTACATCCATTATCAGCACAGAGGAACCTGCTGGAATGATGAAATTTGAGTACCAGTGTGGCAGAGGAGCAGGCAGAAAGGATGTGGCTAATTAGTGCTTGATTTATTTATGTTGATGAGTTGCTTTAGTGTCTGCCTCACTGGCAAATTGTGCTGCCTGTTAGAGAGAGAAAAGGGATTCATTAAACAGAAACCAGACAGAGAGAGAGGGAACTCCTCTGTGTATTTAAATTCCCCGTCAGTTTCTGCCGAGTTTGGGATTGCCTTTGCTGCACTTCCCTGGCTCAGGGATATTTCAGGATGCCATTCAGGGTGTGCATTTCCCCGTGGGGTTTGTTTAACTCCCACTCTTCCAGTCTCATTGTTTAACAGTTGCTTTTATCCCATACAGGATTATTATGCTGTTCAATGAGTTCCTGTGTTTTCTCAGGATAATTCAGGGGCTTGATCACTGTCTGTCTCCTGTTACCTGCAACTTAATGTTGGTTTTTCTCCACCCAGTGTTCCTGAAACTTTGTAGGGCTTTTTATCTCTAATATTCTCACACAGCATCTCTGATATTTATCTCTGATATTACTACATTTTTGAGTTATCCCTTTAAATATTTGCTTTCAGTGGAATATGTTAAAGTTAACTCCAATAAATGATATTTTTTTAATAACTACTTTCCCTCCTTGAGCTTGCTCAGCTGACCTGTGTCATTTGCCTCTATTTTTACTGTTAAATACCCTTTGGGCCACCTCAAATCCAGTGTGTGACCTCCTCCTGTCCAGCTGTGCTGTCCTGCCAGCACCCATTTGCCAAGAGAAACTTTCTTCTATTCAAAATTAATAAAATCTTTTATCTTGGAAAGTGATAAATGAATAACTGTTTTGAAATGATGTTAGAACTGAGTGCTTGGGTTTTCTGACACAATAATAAATATGTTTTGTGCACAAATGTGATGCTTTGTCAGCACTGAAATGTTGCATTTTAGGTTCTGTGGCACCTAAAAAAAAAGGTGTTTTAACTTCCACTTTTGCCATTGTGGCATTTGGACACTTTTTATCTGTATTAATGTTCAGTTTCAGGTTTACCTATGAACAGGTGGTTTTGTTTGGGGTATTTCCAACCCTGAGCTTTTCCTTATCATTTCCCAGGTCCTGCTTTCCCCAAGGAGCTGAGATCCACGAAATTTCCAAACACCCTGTCAGCTGTAAGTCTCTGGACTGTCAATTTTTGTTTCTTTTTTCCATGAGCAGGAAATGCCCAGTTTTGCACTGAACTGCAGTTATCCCACAAACATTCCAACCCAGCAAGGCTCTGGATGTTCACCTTCAATTTAAACCCTATGCTGTAAGAATTTGATTTTTGAGACAGTATTTTACAACCTGGGCATTAAAAAAAAAAAAAAAAAAAAGTATTTGAAATATCACTGAAGTCTTGAGAGGAGGGATTAAATCTGCTCTGAGAGTTATTGTGTTCCTTTGTATCAATTTGTCTGTGACAGAAGGAATTTATCTTCCCAAATCAGCTGAGATGGTTTGACTTCATAGTCATTGGTACAATTTTCTCCTCCTTGGTGCTTTCTATGGGTTTGGTACAAGAAATCTGTGTTTTAGTTAATATTAATCTGCTTGCACTGAACTTTAGGGAATTGCCCAAATGAAACAGCCAAGAAAATCTTTTCCCTTGTATCATAAACGTCATAAAAAAGGTTTTTTCCCCAGTTAAATTTAATTTTGAGTTGCTCTAGGGTTTTATTGGCACTTTATAGAAACAAGTTTTGTGCTCCATTTCCTTCTATATATGAATACTTTTGGATATATAATGAGTTTTTTTACTGTTTTAATTTCAATCAAATTCCCATTTCAACAGGTTCCTAACTGTAGATCATTGAAATTCTCTTTTTTTGGAGAAGTTATACTGGGCATGATGAATGTCAATGATTTTGTAATCCTCCCAGGCTCAAAAGCTGGAACCTCAGTGAGATTAAAAACAAAGTAAGTGCATTCTGTCTGATTGGGATTGAGGTGTGTATTGATGGTTTTTAGTAAGTTTTAATGCAACATTAACTAGAAGAGTGCAAGAAGAATCATAATGTTTCTTTTCTAGCATTTTCCCAGTGCTTTTATTCATGAGCCTTTCTTTACTCTTTAATCTACTTCCTGATTAAGTTACAGGTTTTATAACCCTGTGTATCTCCTGGATCATACAAACAGACTAAAGACATCAGTGGGTTGTTTATTTTAATATAATTAAACTCCAAACCTTCCTGAGTACAGGCACAGTTATATCAGTTTTGTGTTTGACCTGTCCTAAATTTTCCAGAGCTGTTTTCAGTCCTGCTGGAAGATTGGAGAGGGACGTGGCTGTAATGACAAATTTTCCAGCTTCTGTTTTTCTGCTTTAGACTTCTTCAGGTGCCTTACTCACTTCCTGGTGATTTCTAATGAATATTTCACTATCTCCTCCAGAACTGTCAAGGAATTGCAGTTGGAGAAAGCGCAGTTAGAAACAGAAAACAAAGAGATGGAGAAGAGATTATGGCAGCTGCAGTCAAACATGAGCAGAGAGAAAGAAGAGAGGAGGTTGGTTCAGTTTCTCTTTGGAAAACAGGTTCAATTTCCCTTTGGAAAAAAAGGAATCCAATGAGATGCTTCCTCCACACCCCCAACTCCCCACATGGGATCTCTTGCAGAGTTTGGAATTCACAATGATATTGTCTCCTCTCTCCCATCTTTCTTCCAAATGACAAACTTGCTTCCCTCTGACTTTGTTAATTTTAAACTCTCATATGATATTTGATCAGTTTTCCTCATTTATTCTTCTCCTTTTTCCCCCTGACTGGATTTGTCACCTTAATTTTCAAGCAGGGGACAGAGCAGTTTCTCCTGCACTCTTGTTTATTTCTGAGAGGATGCTGTTTTTATTTTGGCTTTCACATTTGAGTGTTTTCCCAGAGAGGCATCTTCTGCAGGATGGCAAGCCAGGCTTGAAACCAAGCACGGTGTAACCAGGCGAATGCTGGGGTGAAGTTTAAACCTGAGTCACTCTGAATGTTGGCAAATTTCTGCAACATCTGCTTCCTTTTCCTTGAGTTTCTGCCTGCTGTGCTTTGTCACTGGGAATACAAATTGGATTTGGATCCTTTGGTGCTGCTGAGCTGTTGGCAGCTCTGTGAGCATTGCCCTGAGCTGCTGGGGCAGTGTTTTCCAGGTGATGTGAGGCATTTTTGTCTCATGGAGCTGTTCTTGGTTTGTTCTCAAGGCTTTGCACCTGCAGAGCCTGATAGGCTTGCTGTGGTGAGCTCTAAGGACAGGAGGCTTTGGCATTTGCACCTCTGGAATTGTGGAGTGGTTTGGGCTGGAAAGGTTCTGAAAGTTCCTGGATCAAGTCCTGGAATAAACTGGGACAATGAAGGCTCACACAAAGTGTTCTTCTGTTTTTATTCTTCTGAAACCAACCTTTGAGAATTGATAAGATTTTTCTTTTTTAAGTTTAAAAACTTGGACCAATTTAATAATTTAAAAATAACTACTTTCTTACACATTTTTTGTATTTACTGCTATCAAAGTAGACCTGAAGCAGGTTCCTGTTCCTGGAGAAGCAGTCTTGACACAATAACAACCAAAAGTTTCCAAAGCACAAAAAGCTTTTATTTCAGCAACGTTTTCTTCTTTTATCCATTCCTTTCACCAAAGGCCAGCACTTCACTCACTGGTCAGTAAAAGGTGTTTTCCTTGTCCCTCAAATCTCTCTATTCTTGGTCAATTTACAGATTTTGTTCCCTGATTCCCGTGGACAGATTCCTAGTTTATTGCAGGTGCAGTTGTTTTTCACCCAGCAATAATTTGTTGTGTTAACCAACTCTCATTCCCCAGACTGTTCTCACATGAGAACTTGCAACCTACTTTAGCTGCACATAGAAATGACAAGTTAGCTATTAATTTAGCAGAGCAAGGCCTGATTTTATGAGGCCTTTCTTTTGTAATTTATTTACCTTTCTACCAGGAGGTTTCAGTGGACAGGAGTATTTGTGCTTTGGGGAACTGATGATCCTATAGTCAAGAATGTTATTTTTGTGATGTTTTGTTGATATTTAACAAGCTAAAGGAAAACTTTAATGCTTCTCTTGCTTGCAGAAGGCCTAATTTTGAAGGTTTTTTTCTTGCCTTGTTTTGTAGGAAGTTAGGTGCTTATCATTGGAAATCTGGGCAGGCAGGACCAAGGAGCACCCAAGCCCGAGCTGTGGCACAAAATAATGAAAACAGAAAGAAGGTGGGAAACCATATTTGCAAGTAAAGCTATTTAAAGCAAAACAAGTTTTAGAACTGGGTTTATGCTGCAGAAGAGGAAAATTTCAAATATTGTAAAAGAAAAAGGTTAAGCCCCATCTGAGTAAAATTCCTGACTGCTTATTTTTCTGTGCCAAGCTTGTGATTCCCTTTGAGCTGGAGGAACATCAAGTTTTGCTGTGGGTGATCTGTTGGGGTTTTAGTGTGGATAAACAGCAAATTCTCACTGCTCTTACAGATTTAATCCTCTAAGAGTGGCACTGGCAGTGGTGGAAGTCATCAGGAGCCTGTCTTTGGCTGCCTGGTGCCCATGAAGGATCTGAAATGCTGAAAGGCTTTGGGTGAAACTTAGAGAGCAAATTCTCTGCCTTCACAGATAAAATGCACCACAGTTCAAGTCTTTTCTTTAACTCAGTTTTATTGACTCTTGTTCTTTGACATCCCTGCTGAGACCTAAAAAAAGGGATGTGGAACTTTTCTGCTAAATCTTTGAAAAATCTGTTTTCTTTTCTGTACGTACAAATGGGGTACTTAGTTTCTTTTGGAAAAATCTGTGGCAATTTTTCCTAAACTGACAGGAAATGAGAACTTCAATAAAATGTCCTCCCTGCCTGTGTGAGGAGAGGATCAGGATGAAAAGGTTTTTCTTTACCCACCTTTCCCCTTCTGAGACAAGGAACTCAGAACTGTTGCTGCTTCAAAGACTTCAGGTTTCAGCTGGGGTGGCCGAGGAGATGAATGGGACAGAATTTTAAAAAGGGCAGAATTTAAGCAGTGAGGGACAATGAGGGTGTGGGGTGAAATTTGTTTGCAGGGGAAAAACCAAGGAGCAAAAATGCTGCAAATTATTAATTACTGAAATGTTAGATCATAGAAGGGTCTCAGGGACAAGATTTCGTGGCTGGGGAGGGAAACTGATCCTGGGTTTCATTGCTGTCATGAGCAATACTTGGAGTTTTCTCTTTAAATACATGCCCTGCTATTTCCATAAAACCACTTTGGGGCTGGACAAGTTGCTCTTTATTCACTATCATTAGAACCTTATACAGTTATATGTAAATATTCTTTTCTCTAGATTCCTCCAGAAAAAGTGAAGTTGCAAGTACTCAAGAATGAGATTCAAGGTAAGGACATCTTTCATAACCAAATAAAACTTGAACAAACTTCTGATAGATTATTGCCTCTTAGAGGTTGCTGCAATTAAAGAATGAAGAAATCAGAGTGGAACACTGGATTTGTTGAGTTTTTTGTTGTTTTGTTCCAGAGCCAGTCAAAAAAACAGTTAAACCTGAAAGAGGAAATGTAGCTCATGAAAAATTGAAAGTGAAGGGAAAGGCCTATGGACCACCTGAAATTAAGGGTGGGCTGCTGGTAAGTAAATGGTTTAAAAATGACTCTCAAGCAACATAATTTAGTGTGGAGAATTTTTGTGTCAGTATGTAGACACACAGTTTTCTTTCTCTCTCTGATAATTCCTTAGTGCCATAAAGCAAAGAGAGATTTTACAGACTGCTCTCCCTGAATGCAAGGAAACAGATTAAACAGTTCTGTTATCAGAACTGACCATTGGTAACAGTTTAAGAACTTACTAAATTGGTTTTTTATTAATTTGTGGGCATAACAGTAACCTTAACTGAGGAACACTTCTCTGTGGTTAAAATGAGATGTATGGTTGCAGGCAAAGGGGGCAACATTAAGTGGTCCATGGATGTTTTATCATTTTTAATTCTTAGATAAATCCCAGGGCACATATTGAATTCTGACTGCTTTCCAAGCTGCCACTTTATTGGCTGAATTTGAGTGGGAATTTCTATTATTAAGTTTGAGGTGATTTCTATTTATAAGGGTATTTTGCCTTGTAGCAAGTAGGAAATAGGAATAATAAATAGGAAATAAGTAATAAATAGGAAACCCAGCCTCCAAAGTGTGGTGTAGCCTCATACAATTTGATTTTTAAAGTAACCTATGTCATTAGAGAAGTCCCACTGTTGAATAAGAATATTTTTATTTTAAAAAAAATTATCATCTCTCTTAGAGCAGTCCCCGGCCCCCACCCTGTAATAAATAATGTGATTTATTTCCATTGCTTTATCAAACCAGGAGCTGCTAACACTCAAAGGAACTGATATTGTCTATGTGTCATTGTAACGCTTTTCCTTTGGGGGGAAAAAATACCTGCGGATTTGGAATTTAAGAGAACCTGCCAGCAAAACCACGGCGATTTTGCATCCGTGCTCCCAATTTCTTTAACGCTCACGGGACAGAGAACACGCTGCAGTCCCAGCAGCGCAGCCCGTGCGTGTTTTGGTTTTTCCAGTGCTTTTTAGGGAGCGATCCCACCCGGGGTCCGGAGCGATCCCGGCCAGGGTCCGGAGCGATCCCGGTCCGGAGCGATCCCGGTCCGGAGCGATCCCGGTCCGGAGCGATCCCGGCCGGATCCGGAGCGATCCCGGCCGGGGTCCGGAGCGATCCGGGTCCGGGTCCGGAGAGAGTTCACGGTCCGGAGCGATCACGGTCCGGAGCGATCCGGCCGGATCCGGAGCGATCCGGCCGGGGTCAGGACGCGATCAGGGGTCCGGAGCGATCACAGCAGTTCCGTGAGCGATCCGGTGTCCGGAGCGATCGGGTCCGGAGCGGATCCCCAGCAGGGTCTCGGAGCGATCCCGGCCGGAGCGATATCCCGGCGGGTCCGGAGCGATCCGGGTCGGAGAGATCCCGGACGGTCGTACGGAGCGATCGGGGTCCGGAGCGATTCCCGGCAGGGTCAGGAGCGATAGGGTCCGGAGCGATCCCAGGGCAACGGAGCGATCCGGGACGGAGACAGGTCCCGGAGGGTACGGAGAGATACAGGCAAGGACGACGATAAGGTCGGAGCGATCCCGGAAGGTAGGACAGATAAGGGCCGGCGCGACTCCAGGGTCCGGAGCGATCCGGTCCGGAAGCGATCACGGCCCAGGGTCCGGAGCGAGTCCAGGGTACGGAGGCGATCCCGGGGCAGGAGCGATCCGGGTCCCCGGAGAGATCCCCGGTCGGAGCGATAGGGTCCCGGGCGATCCCGGTCCGGAGCGATCCCGGTCGGCGTCCGGAGCGATCCGGACGGGTCGGAGCGATCCCAGGTCCGGAGCCCCCCAGCCCGATCCCGGTCCGGAGCGATACGGGTCCGGAGCGATCCCGGTCCGGCATGCGATGCCGGCCGGGTTCCGGAGCGATCCGTCCGGGCGATCCGGTCCGGGAGCGATCCCGCAGGGTCCGGGCGGCATCCCGGTGCGGCGTATACCGGCCGGAGGGATCCCGGTCCGGAAGGGATCCGGTGCGGGCGCGATCCACGGTGTTCCGGAGCGATCCGGCCGGGTCCGGAGGCCCCCCCCCCGATCCGGTTCCGGTAGCGATCCGGTCCGGAGCTGCTCCCGGGCCGGGAGCGATCCGGTCCCGGGGCGATCCCGGTGCGGAGCGATCCCGGTCCCGGGGCGATCCCGGTGTGCGCAGAAAACAGCGATCCCGGCGGGGGGGTGCGGAGAGGGGCGCGGCTGCGTTCCAGGAAATGCTCGCCCCGATGGGGGGCGCGCTGCGCCCACGCAGGACGCTCCGGCCGCTGCGCATCACGCGGGATTCCCGGCGCTGAGGGGCATGAGCCGGAGCGATCCCTGCTCTGGAACTCCTCAGCTGCGGGGGGATTGAACTGCCCAGTTCAAACTCCTGGACTTGTCATGCCGATCCAGTGTTCGCACACTGAACTTGCGCCGCGGCTCCACCGACACTGCAGTGGGACGGTAGGGCGGACTGACCTAGCGTGCAGACATTGACAAACTTAACAGCCACCGTTTATGGCTTTTGTAAGCCTACAGGTGCCATTGGTGTGTGAAGCAAGTTCTGGATCAGTAAGCATTAGGCAGTGGAAAGGAGGAGTTGGGAAAACATCCGATTGTGGTAGAGGTTTCTCAAGTTTACTCTCTCATTTACGCTTTCGGCATGCTACATTTGTTGTGGTAAGAAAAGGTCCCTCACTTGGAGAAGTGTAGTAGAAAAGGATCTTTCCCTAATAGCTAAGATGCTTGTGGTTTTTCTGAATAAAAAAAGGGTTGCGAATGAAAAACCTTCCACAGTGACGTTCTTTGTTAAATAAAGGGAGAGAATCACTGAACGTCCCAGTGTGGGACGTTCCTTGTAGCTGTTTTCAATTCAATTTCATCAATTACACGTTCCTGGCTTCCCTGGACTGTGTTTAATTTCTATACAGTTAGCCCATTAAATGAACATTTCCTCTTGGGAATCTCCAGATGGCCCCTGTCCACTGAGAAGCTGCAAAAGAATCTCGTCATTAGTCAAAGCCCATAGCTCCTAAATTCCTTTAAATGAGACATGCTGCATTAAATGCTCCATTTCATCCGTCCTTGTACAGGGATGTGGTGTACATGCCACTGCTGTTGATACCAGAAACCTTAAAAGTAAGGAGTTTGTGTGTGTGGTAATGGAAACTTCTGTGTTTTTCTTATTACTCTTATAGATCTTTCATGTAATGTGAGCAAAGATCAATATAAAATGGCCGACGACCGGGATCCTTACTGCCAGGTAGCCTCAGCTGGCGCCCAGAAAAAATGGAGTGCTTGCAGTTCCACAGTGAACTAAACAGCTGATGCTTGTCAGAAATGTTTATCAGTAAATTGTGGAATGATTAGGAACCAGCTCCGAATCAACCTGTGCAAGGCCGGGGGAGCAGGACAAAGGATCTGTTGCCTGAGGTGGTGCCGTGACGAAGAGGCATCTGCAAAGTCTTTCAGGAAGCTTTGCTTCAGGTGAGGGAAAGGTTGAGAAAGTGATCCTGGCAGGAGGGAAGGGAATCTGTGGACACTGGGGTCACAGCAGGTATGGTTGTTCTGGGTAATGACATTGAGGTACTGCTGCTATTCATTAAACACTTGGGTTTTCCCTCTGGACAACAAGTTGCCCTCTTCTATTCACAGCATATATCACAATCCTTATACAGCTTATATGTAAATATTCTTTTCTCTCGATTCCTCCCAGAAGAAATAAGTGAATTGAAAGTAAACAGAATGAGATCAAGTGAAAGACCGACAATCTTTCATAACCCAAATAAACTTGAACAAAATTCTGATAGATTAATGAATTTAGAGGTGTCTGCAATTTAAAGCAAATGAAGAAATCAGAGTGAGTGGAACACTGGATTTGCTTGAGTTTTTTTGTTTGTTTTGTTCCAGAGCACAGCTCAACAAAAACAGTTAAAACCATGAAGAGGAAATGTAGCCTAGATGAAAATTGACAAAGTGAAGGGAAAGGCCTCCCATATGGACCACTGAAATTAAGGGTGGGCTGCCTGGTAGTCAATCGGTTTAAAAATGATCTCAAGCCAACCTGAATTTAGTGTGAGAATTTTTGTCGTCAGTATGTAGACACACACGTTTTCTTGCTCTCTATGTATTCCTCGTGCCATAAAAGCAAAGACGGAGATTTGTACAGACTGCCCTCTCCCGAATGCCAGAGAAACAGATATTTTTAAACAGCTTCTTGTTATTCAGAATTCTGACCATTGGTAAAGTTTAAGAAAACGTACTAAATGGTTTTTTATAATTTGTGGCACCTACATAACAGTTAACAGTAACTGGTGGAAGCACTTCTTCTCTGTGGTTTAAAATCGACGATGTATGGTTGCAGCGCAAAGGCGACGAGGCTTCCGGTCCCCACGGCTGGGGCAACTTAAGTGAGGATCCATGGATGTTTTTATTTCTTAATTCTTAGAATAAATCCATAGGGGGCCACATATTGAATTTCCTGACTGGCTTTCCAAGCTGCCACTGTATTGCGCCCCTAATGAATTTGATGTGGGAATTTTATATTATTTAAGCTTCTGAGATGGATTTCTATTTATAAGGGTAATTGTGCTCTTGTATGCAAGTACGGAAAATGAGGAATAATAAATACGAGAATATAAATAAGCTAATAAATAGGAATACCCAGCCGCCAACGTGATGGATGTTGTTTCTAGCCTCATACAATTTGATTTTTAACAGTAACCTATGTCTAGTAGAGAAGTCCCACGTTGAATAAATATTCTTTATTTTAAAAAAAATATCATCTCTCTGTGAGCATCCCGGGCCCCCCACCCTGTATTCATAAATAATGTGATTTATTTCCATTGCTTTATCAAACACGGACTGCTAACACTCAAAGGAAAATGATATGTTATGTGTCTTGATTGTAACGCATTTTCCTTTGGGGGAAAATACCTGACGGATTTAGAATTTTAAGATAGAACCTGCCAGCAAAACCAGGCGATTTTGCATCCGTGCCTCCCAATTTCTTTAACGCTACGGCGACGGCAGAGAGAACACGTGCCAAGTCCCAGCAGCGCAGCCCGTGCGATGTTTTGGTTTTTTCAGTGATTTTTAGAGGACGCATCCACACGGGTGTCGGAGCGATCCAGGCCAGGGTCCGGAGCGTATCCGGTCCCGCGAGCGATCCCGGCCAGGCAGTCCGGATGGCTGATCCCGGTCCGGAGCTGCTATCACGGTCCGGAGCGATCTTGTCCGGAGAGACGATCCCGGCCGGGTCCGGAGCGATCCCGGTGGTTCCGGAGGATCCCGGTCAGGAGCGATCCCTGGCCGGATCCGAGCGATCCGGCCGGCTGGTCGGTAGGACGATCGGCGTCCGGAGCCGTGAATACCAGCGCAGGGTCCGGAGCGATCCGGCGTCCGGGCGATGCCGGTCGGAGCCGATCCAGCCGCGGTGTGCTCCGGAGCCGATCACGGTCCGGAGCGGATCCCGGCGAGCGTCCCGAGCGCATCGGGTCAACGGAGCGCATCCCGGCCGCGGTCTGGCAGTAGCTGATACGGGCCGCTGAGAGCGATACCGGCCGCGGTCCTGGAGCAGATTCCCGGGATCAAGAGGATATCCGCCACGCACTGGAGCCGACTCCCGAGTCAACAGGAGCTGAATCCGGCCGTGGTCCGGAGGCCGTGCATCCCGGCCCGGAGGCATCCCCGGTTCCGCGAGCGATCCGGCCGGTCCGAGAGCGAGCCGGGTGACGGAGCATGGGAAGCACCGAGGATCCTGGGTCCGGAGCGATCCGGTCCGCGATGCCGATACCGGCGGCGTCCGGAAGGCGATCCCAGCGCGTCCGAGCTGTCCGCGGTCCGGAGAGCCGAGATCCGGTCGCCCGCCGCGATCCCGGTCCGGAGCGACGAGTTGTCGGTCCGGAGCGTATCCCTGAGTCCGGACGAGATTCCCGGTACGGGCCGGAGCGATCCCGGCGCGGCGGAGCACGGACCCGGCTCCGGACTGAACTTCTTGGATCCCGTGCGTCGGAGCGATCTAGGGTCCGGAAGCCAACCGGTGTCCTGAGAGACAGCGATTCCGGTCCTAGAGCGATGCCGGCCGGGCCGGAGACGATCCCGCGCTCGGGAGCACCCCCGACTCCACAGGTCCGAGCACCCCCCCCCCCCCGCATCCCGGCCAGGGTCCGGAGCGGCATCCCGGTGCGGAGCCGATCCCGACTTCATGCCGCCCCCAGCCGATCCCGGTCCACGTGTGAGACAGGAGGAGCGATCCCGGCCGGGTCCGGAGCGATCCCGGTGCGGAGCGATCCCGGTCCGGAGCGATCCCGGTCCGGAGCGATCCCGGTGCGGAGCGATCCCGGGTCCGGAGCGATCCCGGCCGGGTCCGGAGCGATCCCGGTCCGGAGCGATCCCGGTCCGGAGCGATCCCGGTCCGGAGCGATCCCGGTCCGGGGCGATCCCGGTGCGGAGCGATCCCGGTCCGGGGCGATCCCGGTGCGGAGCGATCCCGGCCGGGTGCGGAGAGCGGGCGCGGCTGCAGTTCCAGGAATGGCCGCCCGAGGGCGCTGCGCCCCCGCAGGACGCTCCGGCCGCTGCGCATCCCGCGGGATTCCCGGCGCTGACGGGGATGGAGCCGGAGCGATCCCTGCTCTGGAAATCCTCGCTGCCGGCAGGGATTGAACTGCCAGTTCAACTCCTGGACTTGTTCCATGCCGATCCCGTGTTCGCACACTGAACTTTGCGCCGCGCTCACCCCGCACTGCAGTGGGAGGGTCGGGGAATGCCCTGAGCGTGCAGACATTGACAACTTTAACAGCCACCGTTTATTGCTTTTGTAAGCCACAGGTGCCATTGGATGTGTAAGCAGTCTCTGGATCAGTTAAAGCATAGGGCAGGTGGAAAGGAGGAGTTGGGAAAACATCCCGATTGTGTAGAGGTTTCTCAATTGTTTTACTCTCTCATTACGCTTTCTGCCTGTACCTTTGTTGTGGTAAGAACAGGTCCCTCACTTGGAGAATGTGTAGACAAAGGATCTTTCCCATAAATAGATAAGCTGCTTTGTGGTTTTTCTTGATAATCATCCAAGGGTTGGTAATGAAAACCTTCCACAGTGATTTTCTTTGTTCTAATAAAGGGAGAAGAATCACTGAAGTCCCAGTGTGGGACTTTTTCCTTTTGTAGCTGTTTTCAATCAATCTCATCAATTACACGTTCCTGGCCTTCCCTGGACTGCTGTTTTAATTTCTATCCCAGTTAGCCCCTTAAATGACCATTTTCCTCTTGCTGACCTCTCCAGATGTGCCCCTGTCCACTGAGAAGCTTCAATAAGCAGCTCTTCATTAGTAAAGCCCATAGCTCATAAATTCCTTTAAATGAGACATGCTGCATTAAATGCTCCATTTAATCCTTCCTGTACATGGGATGTGGTGTCCATGGCCACTGCTGTCTGATACCAGAAACCTTTAAAAGTAGGATTTTGTGTGTGTGGTAATGAAAACTTCTTTGTTTTTCTTATTTAGCTCTTGATAGATCTTTCATTTAATTGTGAGCAAGATCATATAAAATGGGAGTGATCTTGACTGCCAGGTAGCTCAGCTGAGCCCAGAAAATGGAGTGCTGCAGTTCCACAGCTGACACTAAAAATGCTGCTGCTTGTCAGAAATGTTTTATCAGTAACATTGTGGAACTGATTTAGGAACCAGCCTCAGAATCAACCTGTGCAAGCCTTGGGGAGCAGGACAAAGGATTGTTGCTGAGTGGTGCCTTTGACGAAGAGGCATCTGCAAAGTCTTTTCAGGAAGCTTTGCTTCAGTGGAGAAAAGGTGAAAGTGATCCTGGAGGAGATCTGTGTGCCACTGGGGTCCCAGCAGGTATGGTTTGTTCTGGTTTAATGACATTTGAAATACAACAGGAGCCATTGGGGAAGTTAGATTTTAGATTAGTGAATGCAGATATTGTGTGAAGCGAAGAAAACCCATTTTATTTCTTTCTCAGCATGCCTTTATTAGCAATCATCTCGGAAGGTTTTTTTAATGATGTGTTTAGCTCAGTTTTGGTAGTGATCTCTGGCAGTGGCCAGGTTGTCCAGCCCATGTCCCTGTACCTTCCTGTGGCTTTGTCTCTCACGTGGCACTTCAGCATGAACTGCAATGCTCAAACATAAACCCAGTTTTAAACTGAAGCAAGGAATGTGCAGGGCTCAGGATTTTGTGTGTTCTATCCAAGTACATTTTTTTGCTTGCCTTCCACAGGCTCTTAATATTTCTTTGTCCTAATGAAAAGCAGCAATCAGCTGAAGTATGCATGGAAAAATATGGAAAATTTCTCTGGTCTGATTGGATTTGTGCAAATCCAATCTGTGTCTTGTTCCTCTAGTCCACGGATGGTGGTTTTTCCTTTGTGGCTTTTTCTACAAAATAATATTAAACTGATTTTTTTTTTCCTTTTTCTTTTCTGTGGGATTTTGATCTGTAGAGTCATGGATTTCCATCCCCCCACTCTTTCTATGGCTCCAGTGTAATAATCTGTAATAAAGAAGTTTTTATGGCTACCCTCACTACTGACTGTGTTTTGTAAATATAATTTTGCTGGCCACTTAAATTTTGGACTTATGCAAAGACTGAGCTAAGCACAGACCCAAATGTGATGTTCATTCAAGAATAATGCAAGTAAAGAGCAAGTTTATAAACCTGAACAGCTGTATAATTATTTTTTGAATAATTCTGTCAGAACCTGTGGGGGTTTGTGAGGTTCAGACCAGTGTTACTGCTCTGAAGGAATCCATCCAAGTGGAATTCCAGAAGGATGGCCTGAGCTACATGGAGAAACTCCTGCTGAAGAAATACAGAAGGTATTGTTGAATTTCCTGCTCCTAATGAAAGAATTTAGAAATATCTAATTACCAAAAATCCAGATGAAACCTTTAAAGTATTAGATGTATTATCAAGAGTTAAGGGGAGTCTATACAGGGTTTTATTTTATTAAAATAATGATTATAACCAGACTTGAGCACCGCAGAGTGAGAATTTAGAGGGTTTCTCTTTGCTATCAGTTTATTGTAGAATTTGAAGACTGGTTTTGATGTTTGATTCCTTCATTTTGAGGAGTTTTATAGGAAAAGGAACCTTCAGGATTCTTTTATGGATATTGGAGTTGTTTTATGAGTTCTTGAGGAGCAAAGTCATCTCAGTGAAATTAGGAGGAGTTAGTTAATGCTGCTGCAGTAAATAGGCTGGTAGAATTTTGGTTTATTTTTTTGTGATGTGTTAAAAAAATGTCTTAAGATTGGTTGTTTTTTTTTATCCCTGTTTCAGAACTCCTGTTGATCAGTTTTTTGCAAGTTGCATGAAAGATTCAAGGCCTGTGCAAGCCCTGAGTGTTCAGCAGGCTGGGGCTGGAGGAGAGGCACAAGGAGATGATGATGATGATGATGACATTGAGGAGTTAACAGGTGGAACACATTTCTGCTTAGTCAATCTAAAATACTTTTTCCTTGAGACTTCTTTTCTATGATTGATGAATATTTCTGCTAAAAGCAGCAATAATAAAAGGAAAAAAAAATTATGGGTTTTCACAATAAATGTTGCATTTTTGAGTGTGTTTTAAACAGGAAAAACTGAAAAGCATGGTATTATTTATGTTTTACAGCTGAAGAGGTGAAGAAATACTGGGCATCTGTTTATAAAGTTGAAGAATCCAACACTGTTTCAGAAAATGCAGAGTCTTCTTTGAAAATTGAGTTCCTTGATGATGTGAGTGCTGATAAAGGACTTGATCAATCTCACTGATGAACTGATTTGTTCAAGTCTTGATCTATTAAATATTTAAAGTAGCAACAGTTAAATAACTTCCAATAAGGAAAAAATATTGGTGCATTGTTTGTTTTCCATATAAATGTGAAATATTGATTGTTCCAAAAGTTCCCTGTGATTTTTTTTTTCCCTGTTGTCTTTAGGGATCTGTGTTATATGGTATTTATGCACAAATAAAGTCTGGTAGCTTTTCAGCACTTTGAAAATTTTTTTATTTATTTTCAAAATTTTAATCTGTTGCTGAGTGTGGGTCAATTAATTTTTGGTTTTTATTCAGTCTCAGAGCAAGGACTTGGAAGAATCTTCAGACTCTTTAGTGGAGGATACTGGAGCTGTGAGGGTGAATAAGGAAGGAGAAAGTGATGCACTGGAGTGTGGAAGGTATCAGAAATGCAAAGATTGTGGGGCAGGAAGGGAAATAATCCCAAATTTGGGTTAGTTCCTAAGAAATGGGAGTTTTTCTTTGCAGGCACTTACATTTAAGTGTATGCTGTTTTAAAGCCACTAAGGAATATTAATTGCCTGTAACTAGAGAGGCATCACTTTGAAATCCTAACCCATGTAAGATGCATTTATCTTAGTATTTGCCTGTCCTGAATTTTAGTAAAATTCTTTTCTCTGAGCTCTTACCTCAGCAGGAGCAGGAACTCACAGATTTTATCATTGATCAGTGCTGTGCATATTTGAGATACTCTTAACTAACCTTGTAATTCCAGACAAAACCAATAACTGATACATCTACAATTCTTCTGCTCTCCCAACATTTATTTGATGAACTGTGACTTGGTTTGCTTTTTTTTGTGTGTTTTTCTGGTCTTTTCCCCTTCCTCTGTCAAAGCTCAGCATTTACAGATCAGAACAACACAAAACCAGCCCTTTAAAAGAGAGATGGGTATAATGGGAAAGTCTTTTTTCCATTTAACTTCCTCAGCTGACACTTAATAGTTTTTATTTTTTCCTCTCAACAGAAATCCTGTTTCTCCTAAAGAAATTTCTCAAGGTAAATGTGAAAAGTCATTAAGTTCTTTGTTGAAAATATGCAAATGTGTTCAGTTTATCATTTGCATTTAGGATGGGATAGTCAACTACAGTGGTCTGAAAAATAATTAAAGGTCATTAAATTGTGTGCTATTCTCTGGGCTATCACAATTTGATTTGATTACAGTGTGAGCACTGTGATAAACACTTATAACAGAGAAAACCAACTTACAGAATCCCTCACTGCCTGATAGGATGGATTTCAAACCTTATAATGCTTTTTAGGAGATTTTATTGAATTTCCATGATTGCCTTTCTTTAGCTTTAATGGTGATTTTGTATTCTATGTTCATGAGGAAAGCATAGGGGTTATAACATAGGTTATAATTAATATTCATGGCAAATACTTCTATTTTCATGATTTTTGTTGTGCTCTTATAGAAAAACTGATTGTCTGCAGTGATCTTGAAATAAATGCAGTGCAGGAGGAGAGCCTTGAACCAAAGGCTGAGAGAAGCTCACTGATTCACTCCTGTGAACCTCCTGAGGTGATCTCTGACCTCACTGAAGGAGTGAGCAAAGATCTTGGGACTGAAGTGAAGAGCAGCAGAGATGATCTGGAGACAGAACTGCAGAACAGCAGGAGAGAGCCCCAAGAACTGGGCAGTGTCTGCAATAGTCAGAGTTCAGTCTTGCCTGCCATTACAAAACCTTCAGCAGTAAGTTCTGGTGTCCTTAATTGCTAAATGGATTGAGGATGTTGCTTGAGCTGCTGTAGATGTAGGAAATTGTCTCTGCCTGCTGTATTTGATATGTAGGGGATGAAAGGCTCCACTTTGTGTTGCCAGTTTTCTGTTAACGTTCAAAAAAAAGGAAAAGAGAACAAACTTGTCTCAGACATTAAAGAAAAGAAAGTGTTGGAGGAGCAGCTCTTCCCATGTTTGTATCAACAGGACTTCATTTCTTGTCTCAATGACCAAAAAATGGGGCTCAGTCTTATCAAACAAATGATTCAGATCCTTATTTGCTGGAAATAAAATGAAAAGCAAAAATGATAGAAGAGGTTGGGACATTGACTTGGGGTCATTGTTAAACAGTGATCGCCTTCCTTTATGTACCCAAAAGTGAACATAAAGAAAATCTGCCTTTCATGTCCACAGTGAAAGAACAGACTCAAACTCTCCCAACACTGAGAAGTTTTTAGGATTTTAAAGCATATCTTGAGCAAAAACTTCATCCTCATGAATATCTATTACAGCTGGCTGTCAAAATCAGTCCAAGTTCCATGAAATAAGCATTTTATTAATCTAAACTTACAGGGGCAATTTATAAAGCTTCTTGTTTCCTTTCCCACTTCTAATCTCTCTGTTCTGTTTAAGTTACAGGATGTAGCCAAAAGACAGAAAAGTGGTTCTACATCCTATCAGGGACTTGAAGGTTTCTTTGTTGTAGGTACAAAGCTTAAACAGGGAAAACTGGAGGCACCTCCTTCCCTGGCTGCTGCCTCCAGCCCTAGGGACAGGAGCATCCCTTTTCCAGGTACAGTTGGGGGAATAAATCCTCCAAAATATACATATTTATCATCTTTTTTTCAGTTCCCTTCCAGCCAGCTTGCTTTAAGAGTCACTTCAGGGTGACAGTCACACAAGTGGTGCTGGGCAAGGAGAAAATAAACTCCCTATTTAGAGGAAATCTAGTGCCATCAATTTAACATTTATAATTAGAAGTAGATTGTATATGATTATATATTTATTGTGCTATTATATATATTTTGTATAATATATAGATATACTTTATATAAATTATAATTATTTATCTAAACATATCTCCTGAGAGTAGGATTCTATGAGGTTCCTATTTGCTTTTCGTGGTGTATATGAAACAACAAGTGAACATCATTAATCTGATTAAATACATCACTTGAAATCAAGCTTTTAGTCTGTTTATATAGCTGTAAAAAATTTGTTTCATGGCTTCTTTAATTCACACGTTAAACGCAGCAAATGTAGGGACAGTAAATGCATATTAACACAAAACCTGCAAATAATTTCCTCTAACAATGTGTGATTTCAGGAGATGGGCAGTGGGTTTCTGAAAGGAGCTTAAGTGAATATGCTGATGACTCTGTAGTTCAAGGTGTCTTGGAAAGCCACCTGAGCAGAGCTGCAAATGCTTTCCAGGCTCAAAATCAACTTTCTCCTGTGATGGCAGCATGGATGCCATGGCCAGGTAGGGACAGCCACAGTTCTGAGGTCCTGATTAGGTGAATTTTAATTGTGTAAAATGGAGGCACTCTGTTGAATTTGTCATTTTTATATCTTAATTTGTGTATTTGTACATTAGAGTTAACGTTTTAGAGTTAAAAATTACCTCTTTTCAGCTATCACCAATAATTCTTCTTCTTGAGCTTTGTTTCTGCTTCTGCTGCTGCCCTTTTACTCCACTCTGAGCTTGAATATTTAGAGAATAAACTGTAGAAGAAGTTTCTGTATTTGTGTGTGTTGATAGTCTCTGGTACAATTTGGGAGTGATCTAATAAAGGATTTCTTCCTGCTACAGAATCAAGTCTGATGATATGAACTCTAAGAAACAGGGACACAAGTAATAACTGTATCTGCACTTTTGTGTTACCTTTCTCAATTTCAACTGTCTCCAGCCCAAGAAACGTAGCTCTACATTATTTCTCACATCATGAGCAAGCAGGTTGACATTTTAATTTAAATAATGCTGTGTGCAGAAATCGAAGCTGTCAATTTTGAATCCCAGGAAAATATTGGAAAGGGTCTATATTTTATTCATGTTACTTTAAATTAAAAAAAGGAACCAAACTTTTGAGCTTTCTGTAGCAATCATTCAGTGTCTCCCCTCACACAAAATTTGTGGCAATGTGGCAGAATCCTTAAATCATGTATTTCATTTCTGAAAGATACTTCTGAAGTGGGAGATGGTGAATTTATAGGTGTTAATATAAGAAGTTACAAATATATTGAAAAGTACAATCTTAATTTGTAGTGATATTTTTCATCAGCTAAAGTTGGTTTGAGACTTTTAATGGCAAGTTTTTTGTCAATACTGTGAATTTTTTTTCAAGCTGATAGAGGAGATACTGCATCTTTTTGTTCCTACTTGCTCCTAAAACATTTCAGGCCCTGAAAATCATTCCAGCTTGACTGGTGAAGATGGAACCTCCTCCAGCAGAGCCTGGGAGATGATCTTTGGAAACGCAGATTTCCAGAATACCCTGGAGCTGAAAGACCACGACACATCTGATATTTTTGGGTAAGTTCAACTCTGGCTGGTCGTGTTTTTGTGATATTTTAGATTATTCAGGATGCCAGCCATGTCAGAACTGAAATAAAAACAGCCCCAACTCTCTAATTGTGCATTATCTGCTAATTACAAATGTCAGCAGGACCTGTTGGTGTCTTGGTGTTCTAAGCTCCTTCTCAGGCAGCTCAGAGCCAGAACTGGGGGATGTATTTTGTTGTTTAGACTCCAAATGATAAATTTGGGGCTTGTAGGTTTTTCAATGCATTAGCACTGAGGTTTGAGGTCAATCTCTTTAAAAACCATCTGCATTCTTAGGTTGTGAGGTAGCTTTGAAAAGTTGTGAGCTAATAACCTCTAACTCACCATATAACTCAGCCTTGGACACTGAGGAGCTGATTGGAAAAAAGCAAGTTCCTGAAATTCTGTGTCTCACTGGTTTTTTTAACTGGGATCTCAGAACCAGCAAGAGTCAGAGAAGCACTGAAGTGAACTCCGTGCTGTGTGGTTAGAGCTGATTCAGAGATTTGTGACAAAAGCTGAATTAGAGTAGCTTGTACTGGCAAAATCTCCAGAAAAAGCTCTTTTTGTGCCTTTTTGTTCAACATAAGTGAACAAATGTCAGCAAGGCTTAAAGCAGAGAACTTGGGGAATTGGAGGTGCTGGAAATCACTGGGGTGTGTTTCTTTTAAGGGACTGGGAGGAAAGCCAAATGGATGCTGAGGAAGCAATTCTGGAGGACAAACAGCAGGTTCTGGCATTGCAGTGAACGTGGAAAACTCAGCTCAGTCTCCACCTTTGTATGGTTCAGAACCAAGAAGATCAAGAGGTGTTTTAAGTGCTGCTCAAGACATCATTTACTAAGGAATGTTCTGTCAAGTTGTCATTAAAACTTCTTGAAAATACCTTGATTTGGCTTTTTTTGTAATTATTACTATGAATACATAGCAGAATAAAAGAGAACTGTTCTTGTGCTGCTATAGTTTAGGATTGTTTTTAGGTTTTTTTTTTTTTAATTTAATGGAAGTTTTCTTGCCTGCAGGTGGAATTTTGTCTCCAAATGTGGTTTTCTGTTGCCAAGCTGAAAGGTTCCACACCAGAGGTATTAATGGGATAAGCTGGGGTCTCTGTATGATCAGGTTTGTGGTGAGAAGCACAAGAGGAGTCTCTAAGGTCAAGTACACTTTGTCAGCTATTTTAGAAGGGACTTGCACCTTACAGAATAGAATTTCACAGCTTTCCACTGAACATTTAACTTCTCCTGCCACACTCCATTCTTCCTAACTCCAGCAGGGAGCCCAGACCAGCAGCAAACCTCTGCTCAGAATCAATTGGGAGTGAATTCCCTTTCTTTCCCTGTTCCAATATTCCAGTTCACAGGGATCTGTGGCCAGGCAAATCCAGCTGTTCTCTAAGTTACTGCCTTTACAGGCCTTTGATAATTAAAAGAACAAAGAGAAAATGCAGTTAAAATCATCCTGGGTGGTTTTAGTTTTAACAAACAGCCCCAAGTGTCCTTTTGAACTTGCTGTATTTGTGTTGTATGAAAAGCTTCTTTCTTCCTCCTCCCCAGAAAGTGTAAGGTTTAATGCAATTAATATAATTTCTGTAAAAGGTCATTTGGCCAACGTGGTGCTTTGATGTAAAGAGGGTTTGGGGACTTTCAGCTTTCTTGTTGAGGAGATGCTTAATTGTACCCAGTAATTGAGTGGCTTTGAAATTACCTAAATGGTATCTTTTGCTAACATCTTTAGGATTCTCAGCCACAGCTGCTTGCTTAGCTTTAAAGTTCTCTTTCCCTTCATGTGCCTGACATTTTCCTTCTTTTATTCATTTCCCCCACTGTGGTTTTTAAGGAAAACTTCCTCCTTCTCCCCTAGTTTCGTTAATAAAGGTATATGAAAAGCAGTGACAGAGATGTCTTTTTGCATTGGGAGATTTTGAAAGTGGGTTTAATTAAAAGCTTTTGTCAGGCAATTGTTCTTAAATGTTTATGGGTGAACTGCCTGGCAGGGCTGTAAAATTCATTGAAATTTTTCTCCACAGGAACTGTCCTTTAGGAAAAGAAGCTTTCAATTCTGCTCTTCTGTGTTCAGAGGTGGCAGGTGCCCTTCACTAATGGATCAGTGGAACCATTCCAGTCTCTTCTTTGGTTTCTGGCAGTTAAACCCACTCTAGTTTGGATTCTCCCCACACCCCAGGACTCTGATGTGTTATCTGCCCCCTCCAGCAGCTCTGCTCTAATATCAGACAACACTGTAATCTTGGCAACAATTTCTTTTACAGGAAAGGTACTTCAGCCACCCTAATTCATCCAAACTAGAGGCATCAGGCTGAACAGACCATTGATTTGATTTCCTGCCTCATTTCTTGTCTTTAAGGTGAGGGCATATTTTCCACCTCAGTTTTCTTTATAGAGTTTACCATATACTGATGGTTTATTACAGCAGTTCTTTGTCAGAAATTGGGAGAATAAAATCACAAAGCAGGTGTTCTACTTTGGAGATGGAGGCCAGTGCTTTTCTCTCATCAATGTAACCTTTCTTTTTCAGTTACTCTTCCAAATATTCCCATTACACTCATTTCACTGGCACAGACAGCCTGACTGCTTCCATGCTGTTCCCAACCTTTTTTAACAGGAAAACTGATGAAGCAGCTGCTGCTGCAGTGTGTGCCTCAAGCCCTCAGCAGGCAGGGTAATCCTTTAAATTTGGGCTTGTTGGAGATAACCAGAAAGTCACTGAGTGCTTTCAACATCTGATTTTCAAAGTTTTCCCTTCCCATCCCTTTTGCTTGAAAGAAAAACAAAAAACCTTCTGATAGCCCAAATTTTGTTGGAGGTGCATTCCTTCAATGCATTAGTGATCTCTGTTTAGGCAGTGTTGATTTTAATAAGTCTATTTGTATTCCAGCTTTATAACATTTGAAGATGCTTCGTGTTGGTTTTTTCTCCCCTCTCTTTAAGTTCTAGTGGTGGAACTGATATCCTAAACAGAAGACCAAAAAGAGCATCTGAATTCTGTGATACATTTGTTGCTAACAGAACAAGTCTAGTGTTGAAAGGTTAAAGCTGTTTATTATTATGGATGTGGTTTAATGTAATTCTCTTCATGATCTTTAAGGTTGCTTCCAACTCCAACCGTTCTATGATTTCTTGATACAATGTACAAATTATAATGTTTGGTTTTTTTCTTGTAGATTTCATTTTTACTTTTACCTGTGCCTGTTGTAGGAGTGCCTGATCCATACCCAAGTGTCAAGGGATTTGCACAGAAAAATCATCTTTGCAGTCCACTTAGAGAGAAAGAAAAGGAGGGGGGAAATGAAAGATCAGTTTGGGGTTTTTTTGGGTTTTTTTGAGCTTCTGGGGGTGAGCTTGTCTTTTTGTGTACATTAACTTTTGGTAATGTGATTGTATTAAACATAAATGCTGGGAAATGACTTGGCCATCAATTTGGATTTTGAGAGAGGACATCACATTCATTTTTATATTAATTTTAGGATCCCTGTTAAGGGACCTGGCAGATTCCACCTGCTTGTGTCTGACTTTCTGAACGTTGCCATTTTCTGCTCTCAGTGTAATCCACAGTGATGTAAAGGGGAATAACAAGAATGCCACAGAATTCCAAGGGCTAGAATTCCCAAACTGCTCATCCCCATGTCTTATCCAGCTGTCTTAGGCATTTCAGGGAAGATCAGAGGAGCTGGTGAATGTCACAGCCTGGCATTCCAGGGGCTGTGTTGTGATGCCAGATCCTGACCCACATCTATGTGGCTGCTTCTCATCAACCAACCAAATTCCCATTAATGAGCAGACTTAACAGTGTGAAATGAATGTTTCTTGTGCTCAAAATCCAGACCAACTTACCAGAGACTCCTTGAAATGTTTTAACTGGCTGCTGTTTGTCTGCCTGCCAGACTTTGTGATTTTATGTAGAAGAGTCACTCCTGCAAGTCTGAGAAACCCCACAAAGTCCTTTTTCAGCTGGCTTTGCACACAGGGATGGGCAAAGATTGGACAGTGAAAATGAGGTTTTCCTGTTGATGTTCTTTCCAACCAGCACGGGATGAATTCCACTGCAAACTCTGTACAAAGTTCTCTGCTGCCTGCTCCAGAGCAGAGCTCTGTTCTACCCTTTGATTTTACCCTTTAATAAACTTTAAGATGCTGTCATTTGCTGCATTTCATTTATAAAAATTAAGAGTTATTCTTTCCTCCATCATAATATAGCTTACATGCATCTCATTTAATTATCAGGAACACATAAACCCAATTAGTTTTAATTTATCCAGACCATTTGCATCAGAGACAAATACATCTGTCTTTTTCATTTCAAAAATGAATCCTGCAAATTGCAAGCCATCAATGCAAGGGCATTTCTAAATAATTTTGGTCAAGAGAAGTGTTCTGTGACTTTCTAGTTAATTAGGATTAATTAGGTTGTTTAATATGCTTATGCTTTTGGTAAGGGATGGAAACATAATAATCTATTTTATGTTAGTAATAGAGATCAGTTAACAAGCCCAAGGAATGGAAGCCTCCAAAACCAAAAGTGATTTTCCACGTATCGAGGGATGTAAAGACCCTCAAAGAAAAACTGATTTATTTCAGTAAAACTGAGGGATTTCAAATGCTGATTTCCAAAGGAACTGCAACAGAGGAGTTAAGGAACAAACATTCAGCAGAATGAACTGTGAAACCTTGCTAGGTATGAATTAGATTATGTTATAGTTTAAATAAAAAGTCTGGAAATGAACCCCAAACCTAACAAAACCACCTCAGCAAATCCCAGTGTCTCTATCATATATTTCCCTGAACATAATGCAACAAAAATTACCCAGTGTTTGTGTTGAAGGATACAAACATAATTTTTAGTTGGGTTTTGGGTTTTGTGGTTTGTTTTTTTTTTTTTTTTTTTTTTTTTTTTAGCATTTCTTGTGGTGCTTTTACTTTTTTTTCCTAATAAAACTCCAATTTATTTTGTTTTCCTTTTTCTGCTGTGGTTCTTCCCTGTGTTAACCAAAAATCAGCACATCTGCAGTAAATTTAACGAACTCTTTAGTCCCTTGGGAGAGGCCTTCGATAATTTCCTGCTGTAACCAGTTTTTCTGTGCCATAAAATAATGGCAGTGGATGCAGAACTCTTACATAAACATCTGCATAAAGATGGAGAGGTGATCATGGTGAGCTGGGAATTATGCTTGGATCTACCAAAATTCTGTTTATAACCTCAAAATGCTGTAAATTGGGCAATGACTGAGAGGAATGAAACGTTATCAAAATACAGTGGCCCATGGAGTGGTGCCCACAAACCATTTCTACCAATGCTGCTTCTGCACCAGAACACTGACAATTATTTCATGTTTTTTATTGTAAGTTTGAATCATTTATACAGGGAAACCTGAAGAGAAGTTAATTGAATGTGGCTCAGTTTGAAAAATGTGAACATTTTTCTTAAAGTGCTCTGAAACAGCCTGGAAAAATCATGTTCTGTTACATTATTTTTGTCTGGCTACTGGAGCTTGCCAAATACAAATATACTTTCTCCTCTACTATATTTAATTTTCCTACTTATATTGCATTACAGTTGCTATTAAATTATCAAATAGATACATCATATGTTGCTTGAAACACAGCTGCTGTTATTTGCATTTAGCTGTAAGTGCTGTAAACCCAGTTTTTATGGTCACAGTAAGAACACCAGCTAGAAATAGAAAGAACAAAGAGCTTTTAAAAAAAGGAAACCCAGCAGCTTTGGAGGCAGAGAGGTATCACATCATCTGGCCTAATTGCAATCATTGGGCTGGCACAGGTTATTTGTCTCTTGGCCAACCTGTTAATGAAGGTTAAGTTTTCATTCTGATACATTTTTTGAGGTGACCCAGTCTTCAGAAATGTTGCACCCCAGAATCAGGTGAGAAAGGAGTGAGGGAACAGAGTTGTGACAACAGCTTTTACATCAGAAAGAGCTGCAGGTGTAGATCCAGCCTTTCCTTTCCTGCACATCCCTCCACGTTTTTTCCTTCCTGCCTCTTCTTTTGCCTTTTTAGGAGGTGATTTTTAAGCCTTGTATCTATTTAAACGATTGCAAGTTGCTTTTCTTTGTATTTTTTCGGAAGGAGGTCAAAATGGGAGCAGAGATAAGGGTTCTGATTTCTTCTCCCTACTTTTTGCTACTTGGTGAAAAGCAAATATCCTGGCCTCCCCTTCTGCACAGCTCATGCAAATGGCTTAAATGTGGGTGATGAAATCTTAGAACTTGCAGGGACAGCCCCAGTCTGCTCTTGATAAAGCTTGTGGGAGGCTTGTCAGTGAAAAAGCAGATCCTGTTCTCAGTGACATGGTTGCTGTCACTGTTGAAATGACCTTGGAGCCCATTTTAGAAAATGTCCTTTCTAATGCAGAGTCTTTGCTCTTCCCTGTGATGGATTCAGAGCCGGCCCCTGCTCAGTCACTGGAACAGCCAGGATTTGCAAAGAGGGGCTTGGAGTGCCAGGAGCTGCACTCCTGTAGATGGTTTGTTAAGAGAAGAGCTCCTGGAAATAATTTCCAACATCTTTCAACTGCTATAAACTTCCTCAGGTGTAGGACACAGGGTTCAGGCTAATAAACTGCCTGAGAAAGAGAGAGCTGAGGAAATAATCTTCAAACAAATGTTCTGGTACAGGGAGCAAACTCTGAGCCCAGGGTGAGCTGGTGGCTGCTTTGACTACTGCTTTAAAACCTTTTTAAATTACCCAAATTTTACAACCCCCTGTCCATCTTTTCTCGTTTAAAGTTATATCATAGCTACTAAAATAACTTCCCAGATGTGCAGAATTTCATTGCTAGGAAACATTGTCATTGTCAGGCCAAAAGTTCTCATGTTTTGCTGTCTAAATTCCTGGTACTTATTTGCAGCGCTTGCAGAATTAATGTGGGTGGAAATAAAATCTTCAGCTTTGGTTCTAGGTAGGCAAATAAGTCCCATGCAGGAAGATGTAGAGATAATAAGAGATTGGTTGGAAATTAATCTTCCCTCTTTTTATGTATTCTTGTATGTAAAGTGGGAAAACTCAAACTGGATGTAACAATTTTCTTTGTGTGGCCCTTTCCAAACGATTTGCTTTGAATTTTCATGGAATCACAAAGTAGTTTGGGTTGGAAGGGACCTTAAAAACATGTGCTTTCCACTCCTGCCCTGGGCAGGGACACCTTCCACTCTCCCAGGCTGCTCCAAGCCCCGTCCAGCCTGGCCTTGGACACTTCCAGGGATGAGAAGTCCACAGCCTCTCTGAATTGGTGCCTTGTATGGGTTTGAGATGGGAATGGGGAAAAAAATCCCACATTTTCCATTCTGATAGTGCACAGCATCAGACTTCACTTTTGTTGATATTAGGCAAGCTGATTAGATTTTTCAGTTTTCAAGCTGGAAAGCTTCGTAGCCAGAATGGAAAGACATCCTGAATTAAAAAAAAAAAAAAAAACAAAAAAACCCCATCCTAAATCATTGCTGAATCAAACAGATTAGAGTTTGCTCTGTTTGTAGGAAATTCAGGATGGATAGAGCCAATAAACTACTTTCTGTGGAATATTTTTACTTTTTTTTCTTTGTTAACAGAGGTATTTAAGCAATTTCAGCTGTTTTCTGCTAAGAACTGCTTAGATCAGGGAATAGGCTGAGGGTTTAAGGACTGGCTCAACCATGACACCATTGCCCAGGCCAGAGTTAAGACAGATTAACTGACAATAGTGATAAATAACATTCAGAGTTATGAATATTCTTGTTGCTGAGCCAGCTTAAATTTTATGAAGAATTTTTTTAGTCCTACTTGGCAAGAACCTATTTTCATGGAAAATCTTTGAAATTAGACCATAACTTGGATTTAAAGGGTGCTGGAAATCATCCTGATGTTTTACAAACTGTGTGAAAGAGAAGATTTAACGTTCTAGGGAGCTTTTCAAATGTTGTTCACTTCATCAAAAAGCAATACAGGAATGTGATGGTTACCCTTTATTTTTTTCTGAATTGCACTGGGATGTGAATTATCTTTTCATAATTTACCAGACATTTATAATGTACAGCACTTCAAAAGACAGTGTTTTATAGTTATCTGCAATTCCCTTCTGCAGTACAAATTAAAACTTGCTGAACTTTCATGGAAAAGCATTACCACATACCATTTCTTATGCTGCATGATGTCTGTTTGGAAAGTCAAAACAGCTTCCTAGAGAATATTTTTCATGTTAATCTTTCTACCTGAATTTATTTGGCAGTGTAATTCTGTAAAAGATGATGAGTTTGCTTCTATAACTTATGTGTACAATGCTTTGAATATCCCAATCAACTCTAAGCAAAGCATTTTCCTTCCTCTTCCCTCAAGCATTTTCTACTGAACCTGTAAAAATTGGGATGTTTGACTCCCGTATTAGCATCCCTTGTGTTTACATCGTTCCTACAACGTGAAGCTGCAGAAATAAGAACTGGGAGGCAGAACAAGGAGCAGGCTTATGGCACAGCATGTGGGGAGTGCTTAGAAAATCAAACCAGACAGACAATTTACAGCAGTGGGGGTTATTTTTCACTCCAGGACTTTGATCTGGCTGCAGGGTGTTTATCAGGACTGCTTTGCATGGCATCTACATTTAATAAGGCAACTGAAGAATGATGAGGCTGCTTTCCTGACAATTTTCTAAACAAAACAGAATGCTTGCTGCTCAACAAAAGCTTTTTTTTTTTTTTTTTTTTTTTTTTTTTCATTTACAAAAATATCAGAACAAGAAATAACTGCAGAGTTTTATTAGTTGCAGATAACTTGCCCAGACAGCTGTGCTCTCAGCATGTCATCAAAAAACCCTGGTCCCAGAAGCCAAAGCAGCCTGAGAAGCTGATCAATTTAAACACAGAGCAAAAGTTGTGGTTGACTCCGAGGTATTAAGGGTGTTAAATGCTCTGCCAAGGCACAGGGCCATCACTGTCACAGCACTGCAGTGTTGGGATTCTGTTCCTGCAGGCTGGAAAGGCAGAAATCAGCTAAGGGCAGTGGTGTTTATTAACAGCTCATCCAGGGAAGGAAGATATCCAGGGCCAGGTGTCCTTTCCAGGTAAAATCTACTGGGAAGGAGGGGGAAGAGCTCCACTGGAGAACTCTGAACCCCTGATGGCATCTCCTTTGTCTTCTTCTTCCAAAACAGGCAGCAGGGCCAGCTTGGAGCAACCTGGGCTGTGGAAGTTGTTTCTGCCATGGCAGGGGTGGGACAGGAGGAGCTTCAGGTCCCTTCCAACCCAAACCATTCTGGGATTCTGTGGATGATGGTCTTGGAAAGGCTCAAAGGGGTCAGCAGGTTTGTCTCTTTTCTCTTGGGAGCCCCAGTTCTGTTCTCACCATCGTTGCCTTTGCTATTGTTGTGTGACCCTGTCCTCAAAGTCTCAATTTCCCCAAAGGAAAACAGGCCTTTAGTTAAAACACCTTTAAAAATTGTCTGATTTCCAAAATTATCTCTGTGTGAATGTAAATCAGCAAAGGAAGGGAGCTAAGCCTTGGGAGGCTTGGCATGAGCTTTGTTTCAGGTGAAAATGTTTCCTTTGTCAATTTGGAGTGATTTTCAAAAGCACAGTAAGATTTCAGTGTTGGTCAGGAGGATTTGAGTCAAATGAGACATTAAATATGGATATGGGCATGAACTTAAATGTAACAAGGGAAAAGCTCTCAGAATTTCTTTTCCTGACAGAAATAGCATATTTCTGGAGCTGGATACCTGTTACTGGCAGCATTTATTTTCTTATGGTGAGGCTAAATTGGATCTGAGTGAATCCTCCTCTGGCTGTGCTTTCCTGTTTCCAAGAGTTCTGCAGCCCCTGCAGCACTGCAGCTCAGGATGCAGAGCACGAGCTGGGTGGTGGTGCCCATTTCACTCATGCCAGTGACTCTTTCTGGGGCTTCAACAAGTGCTGGAGGAAAAACATGCTGAAAATTCTAATTATCCTGGTTGGTGCTATTGCTATTTCTTCTTAATTTAAAAAACAAACAAACAAAAAAAGAGTTTAATGTCTCCTTCTGGTGGCATCCGCTCAATATTTGACTCCTCATTTTGATTCAAATTCTGTTGTCTTATAATTTACAACTCAGCTAAACGTTTCTTTTCATGAATGACACCCAAGCCTTTGTGCCTGCAAGTATCACTGCATGAAGTAGGTTATTTAAAGCAAAAATCTGTTTGCTTCCAAGAGAAGAACAATGCTCTGAGTGTGAATGATGTGTCAAAACGTCAACCAGATTGTCACCTGAATGTGGCAGCTGCTCCATTCTGAGGTTCACATTGAATAAAGATAACTGAGGAGTGTTGTAGCTGGCTTTGTTTGTTTGCTTAGTGAAGGTATTGGTTTGATTAAAAATGCTTTTTCAGGAATCCTCTTTGACAGCAAACAGCCAAAATGGTTTTACCTTGGTTTTTGAATAAACTCCTGCTGCCAAAATCTCCTCTGCAAAGTGTTGTTGTGGGTGTTGGACACCGCTGAGACCTGGCCCAGTTTCCTCCCACATTCTCCTGTGCTCTCCTGCCGTGCTTTCCAGCCTGCCTGGCTCTCTCTCCTTCCTGCAGTGCTAATCGAGGTGCAGTGTATTGCAAGATAAAGCAAATCAGCACTGGCAATTCCTTCTCCTTTTCCTGTATCCTCTGTTACAAAAGACATTTTGTCCCTGCTCCTCAAACTTTGCTTCTTGTCCTCCCCCTGCTCTTTTCCTTCCCCTTGCTTTGGTAATGAACTCGTGGGGGGAGAGGAGGGGAGACAACAGAAACCTGTGGCTTATTGCACAGCAGAGTTGGCCTTTAATGGTAAATTTTCTGATTTTTGCACTTTTTACAGGAACTTCTGGTCTCCAGGACTAAGGTATCCAGGCCTTTTCCCTCGCCCCAGCCCTTGCTGCAGCCAGGGGAAGGTTCTCCTCATTTCTGGAGTCCCTGCTGTTCAGCAGTGCCTTGACCTCTGTCCCTCAGCAGGTCCTGGCTCCACTCTGTGTTTTTGTCCCTCTTTGGCTGGCAGCCCTCAGCAGGGAGGTGCTGCTGCCTTCCAAATTCTTGGGATCCACCTCAGGTCAGGAAACCCAAATAATCAACTGCTGTTCTTTGGTGTGCGTGGCAGCCAGGAGCTAAAAGCTCCTGCAGGATGCACCAAACACTATTCTGGACAGTTCCAACTTCAGGTGTGTCCATTTCCACCCAGTGAGGGTGACTTATTTATTCTTGGTTACTAGAAATGCAGCATGCAGTAGACAAAGCCCTAATAAAATTAAGTTCCAGGATATCTTTTAGAAGATGAGGGAGCTGGGAAAGAAAAAATAGAGAGAAAACCAAAGTAGGTTTAATTGTACTGATGAAGAGGATGTGTGCGGCTGTGAAAGTGAGGGACTGTTGTGTATTTTTTATAGGGGAAGTGGATTTAAAGTAGCAAGTTTACCTATTGCAAGAGCAGGGATGTGTTTATAGATGCTTAACCCGGTGTTCATGTGTTTTCAGCTGGTGTGTGTATAAAAGTAAACAGCTTAATAAATGCAAATGATTTGTAGCACAATTTTGGGCTATAGAGCAGCTTTAGTATTATGACTCTGGTCAGATTCCCTTCTGTTCCTTCACATAACCCAGCCAGAACGATGGCAAAACCCCACAAAACCAGGCATCACATCTGTAGTTGAGTTTTCCTAGGTAAATGATCTCGCAAAATGTTCTTTTCTGTAGGGCTTGTTGGACTGGGTTGACCTTTGTAACAGCTTTATTCTCTTCAGCATCCTCGAGTTTTGAGACAAATCAATAAATTGAGCAGGAGCACTGCACAAAGACCAGATGGTCTTCACCCAATACCTGTAAAGGAATTAAAATGTGAAATCACCAGCCTGCTGCTGTGGGACACCACTTAGGTCTGCCTGGGTGCAGAAGGAATAGCAGGGAGGAACTCTCCCCCCAGCCTTTGTTTCAGTGTGGAGCTGAATTCAAATCTGACTTAGCACAGCATGAAAAAAAAATCAGCTGCTCAGAGGAATGGACAAACAGATGTTGGGGAGTTATCTCTGTAACTTTTATGAAGACTCAGTAGTACCTGGAAGATTTTAGGAGAAGTTAACAAGTATAGGGATGACATAATTTACATATTACATAAATATTTTTCCAAAAAGCCTCCTAAAAATTATGTAAAATCTTTTTAGGAAATTGAGCAAGTGTTGGTTTAGAAATCAGGCTTTTTAGGCATTCACAGCTTATTAAAAAAGAGGTGAAGGACAGGTTTTTATGTGGAGGCCAATTCCAAGACCTGAACAAATGTGTCCTGGAAAAGGAGACAAATCGGTGACAATTTGTTGCTAATGCAAAATAACTCAGACTGTTGTAATTAAAACTGACTGTGGGGGCTTGCAGAAATTCTTATGTGACCGAGGGAATGGAATATTGATAAATGAGAGACAGGCTGTGGGTGGGAGGGAACCTCAGTCCCAAGTCATGGCTGTGCTCTGAATTTGCTGGTTGGGAAATAATCATTGTCTGATTTCCCTTGGAGATGTGGCTGAGAGCCACCCATGGAATTCCCAGTGGAGCATGGTTAGGCCACCTCACTGGTGCTGGAATGGTGGAATGGGAATTCCAATTCTCTGCCTCTTTGGGAAGGAAATTCTTCATGAAAGGCCTTATTTTGCAGGCAGCACATGATTGTTTATTTTTAATTTTTTATTTTTTTTTGTTGGCTAATTTCGTTTTGCCATTTATGCAGCATTTGGGAGGTGCTTCCATAACCTTACTGCTTTAAGAGTCAAGCTGGAAACTTTGTCCCACTTCCAGATTAACTTTGGTTTTAATTTGACTGTCAGAAACGTGTTTATTTCTAACCAGCATTTTTAGTTTAAAAGGATCTTCTCTCTCCATCAGTGCTTTTCTTTCAAGTCATTGTATCTAATGAGAGGCAGCAATTAAAACCTCACATTAAAACTTAGCTAAACTGATCAAAGGTAGTGTCTGGCAGGAGATCCCCCCTGGTCCTTAGTATGGGATGTGACTAATTCACCTTTTTATGGTTCCAGCTGTGTTTGCTATAAAAGCTGTGGTAGCTCCATTGTCTAGTAATGTAATTAAATTTAGGAGAGGTTCAGTGCAGCTCATCCATGTGCTGAAGCAAATGGTTTCTGAGATTCCTTGAAGACTGACTGTATAATGCTCATAAAATTCCTCCTTTGTTTCAGAACTTCTATGACTTCACAAAAATGGGAAATCTGGCAGAGCCAGAAGGAAACATCTGGGTGCTTTTGATCAAAGATGTTTGTGGAAAATGAGACTGCAGAGCATCAAGAATGGCACAGTTTGAGAAAGAAAGAATGAAACTCTCCTCAGCAGAAGCTGGTAAATTTGGGGGGAAATTTGCTGTGTACTTTCTTTATTCCTCCAATAAATCTTGATGCCTGCACAGAACATTCAAATAAGTTGTTCTAAATACTGGGGTTTTAAGACAGGCACTGAAGTTAAAATTTATCTAAAATTAAGAAAATTAGCTGCAGAATGGTCTTCTGCAACACGTGGCAGAACTTTAAGTTGGTAAATGGAAGCTAAATGATTTTCTTAATGTCCAGTGTTCAGCTTTCTGCAAGAGTAGATAATTTCTTTGAGCAGTAGTTGAGTAACTGGAAACACTCTGTGTCTGAGCTAAAAGAGTGATTTATCTTCCACTGCTTTCTGAGTGCTGTATTATGTTACAAATCTAAAGCTATTCAATAAATTATAAAGAATTTGTGTATTTTTTTTTTTCAGGGATGCGATTTCTGTACAGTTTCCTGAGCACACAGAAGAGTGGAGAGGACCTTCTTTGCCCATTTGCTAGAGAACAGTTGATATTACATTTGACAGTCCTTTAATCCAATTTATATCCAGCTTGCTGCTGGCCACCTGTGAGCAATTTTATTCTGTGGCTTCTTGTTTTAATCTTGAGAGCACTCATTTGTCTGTGGAGGATGATTCCCTTGGACTGCCTCAGGATCTTGGGCCCACCACAACAGCTGGGTACTTAATTCAGACATTTGGAGTTACTGAATCCTGATTTTTGGTAGGAGTTTCAGTCTGTGGGATGAATCCTGCACTCAAAAAAAAATTGTTTTTCATGCTGTGGTGTTTGCTACCATTGTCCTGTGAAGGTGAAGTTGTGTCCCACTGCATGCAAAATGAAAAGTAAAGGAACCTGACTGCTCTCTGAGACAGTAAAATGAAACAGTCCTTAGCTCCTGGTAATGGTATCAGCAGTGTTTTCTTGATTTAATAATCCAGACAAAATGATTTTACTGCCTCAAATATCCTTCTGGGGGTTTTGGGAGGGGATGGTTTTCCCCTGTAATGTGCTCCTGGTCCTCTGACCTCCAGCTCAGGTGTTTGCATTTTTTCCCCCTTTGTTCAGTGACTATCCCAGGCCCTGGAGTGCCAAGGCCAGGGATGCTGGGGAGGCTCTACTCTGACTCTTTTTCATCAAATTCCAACACTTCAGCTGCTTCTGCCTGCTCAGGGCTGGGCTGAGGGTGTTGTAGGGCCAGGGGGTGCAGGGACGTAGGGTTGGTATTCCACAGACAGACAGGTAGGATGGGTTGGTATTCCTGTAAATATCAGCTTGATCAGCTCCTGCTGGCCACACACGACTTACCTGGTGCCCTGCTGGCCAAAAATATTCCTTATTTAGTTGTAGATTTTTTGGATTTCTTTCATGGCCAAACACATCTGTCAGAAGGTTCTGTTCTGGCCTGTGGAGGTGTGGCTGATGTTTGCCTTCTGAAAGCTGAGATTTGTGGCCAGTATGCAATCCTGAATTCTCTGTGCTGTGTTCTGTGTCTAACCTGATCACGTGCACAAATTCTCTTTTCTCTGTGGCTGTGCATCTGTGTATAACAGAAGTGGGAGGGATTTCAGAGTGAGGCTTTTGTAAGTATTTTATATTCAGATTGGATAGCTGAAGTGTAGTGAGGTGTCCGAACAAACTGATAAAATTAAACTTTAAAGGTGCTATTTGAGCAGAAATCTAAATTCCACTCTCTTACCCCATCCACTGTTGAAGTTGTGTTTATGTCCAGGTGGCACCTAAAGCAGAGGTGAAAAGCTGTGCTTGGACTTTCCTGGAATGAGATTTTTTCAGAATGGTTAATTAATTACAGAAGGGGAATTTGCACATGCATTTCTTTAGATCAGTGATGCACATTTTCGTGGTGTGTTTTGAGTGTTGAGATGGAAGTTGAGAATCTGTTTTTTGAAAAGAAACTGAAATAAAAAGAAAGAAGGAACGTGACCTGCATCAAATAAGTCTGTTCTTATCTTGAATGAGAAAAAGAACAGAGGCTGGTTGAGATTCTGCTCTGACACAAAAATTCCTCACAGACAGACAGTGAAACACTGTTCCTGAAAAAATCATGGAATATCCTGAGTTGGAAGGGACCCACGGGGTCATTGAGTCAAGCTCCTGAACCTGCCCAGGATAGCCCCAAAAATCCTGAGAATCCAGAGAATCCTGAGCCTGAGAGCATTGTCCAAATTCTTCTTGAGCCTAAATCCAGCCCTTTCCAACAACCACAGTCCAAAGCCTCAAAACAAAGAGCAAAAGGAAACAAATCAAAGTGTAAAGCTCATTTTACAGCAAAGACAGAGGGCTGAGCGTGCTCTGTAAGTTCTGATTTCCTGGGTGTAACCTGCAAAACTGCCCTAAAATGACCCAAATACGATCAATTTCAAACGTGCTCCAAAAGGTCAGATATCTGGAAAGAAATTTTCCACTTTTTATTTCAGCACTGCTGCAGGATGCTGCTTGAGAATACTGCACAACCTCTCTCCTGGCTACAGAGAAGGATGAGGAGAGGACAAAACCTGTACCTGGCTCTTCAGCAGCACGAGGCAGCTGGGACACAGGTAAAAAGTTGGAAAAATAGTGGAAGCTGAAGCAGGAACACCTTGGTGATGGAGGAGCCACAAAGGAGCCTCAAGACAGCCCTGCTACTTGATGGAAAATCAGCCACAGCTCTTCAGAAGCTGAAGCAAATGAAAAATTTGCTGTCAGAGACAACACTGGATGACGTGTGATGGACAGCTCGGGCCATCAGTGCTTAAATTTTTGGGCACCTCCACCTCCGTGCTTTTATAGGAACGCCCACTTGGGCACCTGGCTGCATCAGCAGCAGGGAGAGCTCTCACAAAGAGTGAACTGTGGGTTTGGATTCCCCAGAAGCACAAGCTTGCCTGACTTGATAGTTTTTTAATGCGTTTTATTTTTGCTTTCCGTGTCTGATAGAATTGTTGAAATGAATGATGTCGTGCAGCAAACTTTGGGATGCCTAGGGCAGCACTCAGACACACTGAGTGGAAATATTAAAAACCTGTCAGATGGGAAAGGGCTCCTTCCTTTCTAAACTGCCAATGTTTTATACACTGCCAGAAACACCTCTGCTTCTCCTGTGCTACCTCAGCTGGTACTGATGAAATTTGGTTTTCACTCACCCAGCTCCAGTCGTTGCTTAAGGGCCTGAAGGAGATGATTACTTAAGTCAGGGAGCAATTTAAGGGAGTTGGAATGTGAGGAGCTTTCTAAGGAAGAGGTAATGGAGTTGGGTTTAACTCTTGCTGTGGCAGCAAAAGCATTTTGCCTTTCCTTCAGAGGAGGGGTGTCTGTCCCAATACCTGTGCATTTTCCTTATCCCAGCTTCTCCAGCTCAGTTTGTGGGGAGTGAGGTCAGAAGTAACCCTTATCTCCTCCAGGAGTAGCCAGAACATTTCTGCTTCATTGTCTCTTTTCATTTCTCATTTGATTTAGAAAGAGCCATCTGTGAGTTTGAATAAACATTTAAGTGCAGGGAGTAATAAAAGGAGTGTTTTATGGTTGGTAACTTTTTCTGGTGACTATTTATGTTTATTTAGAGACTCAGAGGGAACTCTCCAGAGGCTTTTTACTGCAGCCTGGAATGGTGGCAGTCCTAAGGCTGGTGTTAAGCCCTGCTTAGAGTCCTTCTGGTCTGCTCAGAGTGGTGAGAGTGGCTGATCTGTACAAATAAATATCATCTGGACAGTTTAGCAAACAAATATGTCTGGGGCAGACTCAGCTTGAGGTTATGTTAGTTGAGAAAGTTTTATCCTGAAGCAATAGGTTAAATGGACAGGAGTAAATAAAGGCAACTCCAAGAGCTGTTTGTTGGGTCGTTTTTAGGTCCAAGTCCAGGTTTTAGGTATTTGCTCCTAATTTTATCTGGATGTTGAACATGGGGGAGACAAAACCTTACATAGTATTTACCCTCTGGTTATGGAGCTGTTACTGACTGAAAACAAAGCATAAATTGCAATATTAATTGTAATTTTGTGTTGGGAAATGTAATGAAGGCTCTTTTTTTTAAGTGACTCAGGATTTTCTATCCATTCCTTCAAAGACAGAGGCTCCTTCATTGAAGCCTTTAATGCCATTAAACTCTTCCTTAACTGCAGTACCTGAAATTGTTAAAGGAAGAGAACAGGAAAAAGAGGAGGTTGTTCTGCCATTGTTTGGTTGAAAAGGAAAATGGAAATAGTGTGTCAGGCTTTGAGGGCTCAAAATATAATATTGAATAAATGAGAGTTCTGCAAATGGCTTCTGATGTTGAAGGTGTTGTCAACCATAAAAGCTGTGCCAGAACTTCCCAGAACATTTAATTTTGAGGAAAGGAGGTCTAGAATAAAGGAATATTTCTTCCTTCTGCAAAAGCAGAAGCACAGTCTCGAGTGCATTTTCAAGAGGAAACAAGTTGCACAACACCAGTGCAACAATGCACAATCAACAGGAGGTTCTGGAGATGCTCCTTTTTGTGAATTCAGCAGCACCACAGGGAGCAAAGTGCTGAGCCTTTGAAAACTGTGAAACCCCTGCCTCTGAAGGCATGCTAGCAGCATGGATTCAGCAATTTTAATAACCAGCTTTGCTTGGAAACTTGCTGTTGGCGGGATTTGCTGACATGACTGCCATGAAAACGTTTATAAATTGGGTCCTGAAAGACTGGCAGATGGAATTGCAGAGCCTCCATGCTGGGTTTAAAACAATTCTTATTGCGTACACACACGAGTGTGGTTGTGTAGCACTTGAAAATGATCTCCAGTCAAATTCCTGCCCATGGCCCCCATTTTAAATGTTTGGGTTTTTTTTTTTCTGTAGGTGTCACTGTAGCATAGCAGATAGAAGCCACTTTCCTTAATGAAAATGTAGAATCCCCACAGATCCAAAGGAAGCTGTAATCTGGTTTTCTGTGCCATGGTTGTCATATCAACAATGAGGTTTCCCAGCAACTAACAGAATATTTTATAGATTTATTTACTTATCCTTTTTAATAATGAACTTGATACAAGGGATTTTTTCCCCTTTATCATTATATAGCAATTGTCAAAGACTTCCCAAATCATTTACATTTTGTTGTCATGTTAATACCAACAGTTAAAATGAATCTTGTTAATAAAAGGGAAGCTGATAGGATTCATGAATGCTCTAGAATGTAGCCATATTATGTTGCAAAACTTTTTGTATTTCTATTTAACTGATTGCTGAAAGAATAATTTGTGTCTATGGATTTTATGGTGCTGCTTTTCATGGCTGTTGAGGATGTAAACTTGGCTTGGTGTGAGTTACTTGTTCTCTCTGCTTGCATAATTTCTGAAAGGATTGAACAGAGCTTGCTTTTAAAATTAGGGTTGAAGGAGATGCCTTGAAATCTGCTTTTTATTGCCAGCATTAGTCATAGAATCCTGGAATGGATTGGGATAGAAGAGATCTTAAAGCCCATCCCATTCTACCCCTACACCTTCCACTATCCCAGGTTGCTCCAAGCCCTGGCCTTGGATTCCTACACACTCCAGCCTAAGTAGAAATTCCCACCTCCCAGGGAGCAAATTGCTGGTAGTTTGGTGGTTAAGGCACAGCTGTAGTCCTTGCTTTCAAAAAGAATTGGGAATTTTGCACTCTGTCCTTACGGGACATTAATTTGGCATGATTTGCCTTCCTCCTCATTCTCCTGCTCTGCAGGATGCTCGCTTGGGTGGCAGCAGCAGGGAACGATGTGGTGTGGAATCCTCAGGAGGAAGATTGTTTTGCCCCGTTTTCCCTTCCCTGGAGGGTTGTTTTAATTGTTGAGCCATTATCTGGTACTCTGGCAATCATTTAAAGCCAATCCACTTGCTCTTGTCTGGTAGCCGTGCTTGGAACATTTGGGGTCTCCAGGGTGTTGAGAGCCCCTTTGCTTAATTAGAGAGCTGGGATTTATTCCTCTGCTCCTCAGGGTTGGATCCTTCAGATGCAACTTTAAAATCTTCCAGGCAAAAGGGGAGACTCAGTGATTTTCTCACCTAGGCAACGAGTGAGAATGTGGGTGGGTTTTTTTAGCTTTTTTGGATGGTGATTTTGATTTAAACTCTCAAAATCTGTGCAAAGCCTTTGGGAGTTTGGCTTGGCGTGCATTCCTAATGGATCAAATTGCTGGAGATGCTGAGGGATCACACTTCCTCGGGGGCTTAAAATAAGAGCTGGAAACCAAATTCTGCCCTTTGCCCTCTCAAGGAGTAGGTGTGTTACAGAGAGATTTCTTGCACTCAAACTGTCTTGGTTTTCCACTCTGTTCAAATTGCTGTGTAATTTATACCACACCTCCTAATAAACTCTCCCTCTGCTTCCTTGGAGAATACAGCACTTGAAGTTAATTAAATAGAGGAGCTCTGTGAAGCTCAGAGAAACTGGAACAGCTCTGATTGTCTGACTGTAGGAGATCATCTCAAAGAGGTGTTTGGGCACTTATTAGCAAACTGGGAAATTACATGTGAAGAAGCAGGGATTATAAATGCTCTGCAAAATCTAAGGAAAGATCTTCATCCAGTTCTTAAAAAGGTGTTCAGGGAACAGAGAGGAAAAGAAAAACCCAACTGTTGAGCGATCAGAAGAAATTTAATCTGTTTCATAGAAACAGATTTACTCTCTGTTTGGGCATAGAAGTGGAGCTTTTATTTGCTTTTATTTAGAAAGACTTCCAAACTCTTTGGCATAAAGGCTACTGGCTTATGTTGCTTTGAAATGCAATATTTTAAGGAGAAGGTGTGACAATCACTCAGGAGCCCTTCTCCCAGTTTTTCTGTGCTGTAATGACCTAATGCCATTGAAGTGTTGCCTTTTTCCCAACCTGGAAATGAAACTGGAGATGATTTTAGTAAGGAGCTAACATAAAAAGGGATCTTTATTGAAGGCCTTCAGGAGCAGTTATGGAAAAATATCCACAAAAGCTCACATTCCCCATGGGTGAGTACATTTTATAGGTTTGGGGAAATTAGAATAGTTGATAAAAAGCACTAATTAGGAGGACAAGGATGCAATTCTCCCCCAGCTGAATCCCCTTCTCTGCAATCCCCCCTTGGCACTGGCTGTGCTCTGTCCATGAAATGTGTCTCAAAGAGTTCTTGGACTTGGTTCCCAGGAAGAACCAAGAGAGCACTGGGGCCTTGGAGCTCTGGAATTTTTGTCTTTCTGCCTAGGGAAAGGCCATGGAAAAGTACTGGGAAAATAAGGAAAATAATGAGTCACTACAGAGCTACAATTACAAATGTGTGAAGATTACAGAGAACATAGAAAAGAAAAAAAGACAAAACCTAAATGGCATCGGAAGTACTAGAATTGGAACAATATTCCTGTAATTCCATAATGTTATGATGCACAAATACCCCAGGAAAGGAGGCTCAGGAAACCAGGGACAGCTTTTCTGCAGTTCCATGTGTTCCTGTGTGCTGAGTTGAGAGTGACACAGGTTTTAACTACTCCAAGATAGTAATACTGGGATAAATCTGAGTTTTGTGTTTCAAGGGGGCTCACGTGGTGACTCGTTTCAGATCCAGGTGTCTGTGGTTACCCAACAATAATGAAACTTCTCCTCGTAGGACACTGGTTCGTGTGCAGTTTGTTATGATTATGATCTGGTAGGGGTTCTGTTCATCTTTTTTGACTCTTTGTGTAAGTTTTATCACTCTATTGCCCTGATGTTTAACAGACAAGGAGTGAGCTCTTTGGAGCTTCAGCTGCATGTTTCCTCTTCATACCCCATCCTTCAGCTGCAGGGACCATCATAATAAATTGATTTACAAGATTTGGCTCGTGCATTGATTATCTCTTTTCCTCACTTCAAGAACACATCCAAGATTTTTTTTCCCCTTTTTTTCTGACCTTTTGGCAGTTGTGGCTCTTGGTTCCTACATGGCTCAGTAGTGACATTCTAAGACCCTTCTCAGTGTGTAGCCTCTACTCTGCTGGGGTTGTTTCTCATAAGAGATGAGTCCTGGAATATAAATGAGCACAAATCCCCAGAAAAAAAAAGGGGAATTAAAAACTCTTCATAGTGGGAGAGAAGATATTGTAGTCTAAGTACTAATTATTAGCTTTAGGCAGCTTCTGATAATTTCAAGGAACCAAGATAAGTTTGTGATTCAGCTCAGCATCTCCTGGGAGTTGTGAGATCACTCTCCTGTAAGGTATAATCAGTACAGTGTGTATTTGATAGGTGTGTTTTTTAAGGACTGATAAGTGCCATTAAAATTTACCCAAACTGTTCAGCTGCTGCTTCTGTGCCCAATCTTCACTGTCTGTGCTTGTCTCTCTAACAACTGGTTCATGAAGGAAACATTTCTGAGTCTGTTCCACTCAGCCACCAGCAATGGAGTCGTTTATTGTTGGTTAAAATGCTTCAAATCTGTTTGTCCCAATAGGGCTCTAAAGCAGTGCTGGGATAAATCCATTTATCATGACTGGAAGAATGGAGTCTGCTGTTTCCCTGGGATGGAATTACCAGGCTATTATTTCTCCTGCTTCAGGATATAAATAGACTATTAGATAGATTCAGGGATTTTTCTTCCTATCCTGGCCAGATCCTTTATGGTTTTTAAAAATATTGGATATTTTACTTGAAAGAGTGCTGCAGACAAGATAAGGCTATTGGGCATTTCTTGAACCTTCATCAGTCTTAGATTTCTTTCTCTTCAGCCTTTTTACTCCATCCTCCCACCAAAGGAAAAAAAAAAAAAGGAATTAAAAAGGATGAAATTGTATCCAATCAATTCCAATCCATTGGAATTGCAGGGGGTATTTTATACATCACTTGGTTTATTGTACTTTTATAGTCACAAAGTCAAATGTGGTTATTTTGAATTAAGGTTTTTATTGTAGAGGATATAGAATAGTGATCTAATACAGTAAGGAGAAAAGAAACTAAAAAATAAGAGAGGAAAGAAATGAATAATTTATAAGAAAACTCTTTCTTTAACTCATTAAAATGACCAGGCAGTCATGGAAACTTTAGGTTTTTCTTGTTCAAAAAGAAAGAATGCTGGCAAATGAACTTCTAAAAAACTAATCAAAGGCAACTTTTCTCCCTCTTTAAGTTTTTTGAAAGAGAAAATTGTTAGTCAAATAGTTCAGTTGGAAGTTTTTACTACAATGAAATTTAAATTTCCATGAGGAGATGACTAAGAAGAACTAAAACCATTTTAAAAAGTGACTTCACTCCTTGAGTTTCCAGTGACAGGTGAGTGATCTCAAAGTAATGACAGATTTTTTCTTCTGCTTCAGAAAGATTTGAAGAGTCTGGGAAGGTAAGGGAAGAAATGTTTTCTCTGTGGAGCTGATTTTTGGGGATCTTTCTGTAGGTGGTACAAAGACCCAAGAGGAAGTTTTGGGGACTGAAAAGTGGCATTAATATTATCAAAATTCTTCATCTGCTTCTTTTGTGTTAAAACTTCACTATTTGTGTTTGTCTCCGTGTTGTTCTCTGTAGCAGTTTCGTTCAAGGCCAGAAGTTTTATAACAATGGTTGCTTTTTCTTCATAACTTTCAGGTCTTCACCATAAAAATAAAAACTTGAAACAAAACTTTTCACCCTAATCTTTTATTCCTACAGATTTTTGAAAATGGCAGTGGTGATTACTTTGGTAAGGAAACCTTCCAAGGGATGGGGAGTGTGAGAGGAACAGTGTGTAATTTCCTTCTTGCCTTTCTTTCACCTACCTGAGATTCCCACAGCCACTTCAGGACAGAGCGAATCAAATTAATATCTAGGGAAATGTGGGAATGCAGAGTTCTGGCTGTGTTTTTTTCCTGAAATAAGATGCCCCAACTGTTTCAATTGGGCTGAAATCTCATTTTTGACTCCCTTTTCTCCAAAAGAACCAATCAACGTGTGATCCAAAAATGCTGAGCATCACACCCCATCTAGTGCCAGCTGGGGGAACTCCTGGAGAGCCTGTGGACAAGATCCTGGACAGATAATCAAGAATTCCTGAAAAAGAAAAGAGACAGAGTGGTGCTGAACAGTACTAACTGCATCAGCTGTCTCCTCTCCTAGGCTTTGCAAGCAAAGCAATGTGTTCTAAAAAGGACCAATCCTGAAGACCTTGAAGGAGCACAGCTAAAAACAGAGTTTGATTTTTCCATCTCACAGTTTTCTGATGGGTGAGATTTTTTCCCACTTTTTTTAGTTCTCCAATATTCCATAAATGCATTTTTGGGGGTATGACCCATTGATTTTAACTTCCCCTTAGCTCATTTTTCCTACTTGCAATGATGGAACAGGTTCATGAGGGCTGGCATCCTGCAGTTATTCCAAACTATTCATCCTTTTTTTTTTTTTTTTTGACTGTTATTTCTAATTTTAAAAACAGTGTGAGTATATTTTCCTGCTCCTGTTGCCATCCAAATAAATGCAGGGGAAACAAACCAAAGAAGAGCCTTCCTGTTTTTGAAAAGAAATCTTCCAGCTCTTGTTTGATCCATCTTTTACTACTGCAGCTTGGGCTTGCATTCAGCTTCCCTCCATCACTTGATTATTGTGTAACTGCTGTTTCTGGCTTTGCTCTACCCTTAGAAGGTTGTTTTTTTCAATCCTTTTCATCTGAATGCTGTTCAGAGATGCCCTGAGGAGCCATTCTTGTTGTTCAGATGGATACTCTGAGGGTTCTGGGTGTTTGTCTGGGTGTTGGACACGGAACACTGCGATCGCTCAGAGCTGCTCTGCAGGAAGGGTCAGTGACCTGTTCAGCTCCACAAACCTTGGATGTGTTTGCCAGGGTGTCTGTCAGAGCTACAGCAGTCCTGGCTGCTCCAAAAGCATGAGATTTAGGGTTAATTTGTGCATTTACAGCAAATCCAGTGCATCTTCAAAGTGCTGGATTTACTGCATGACCCAGAGCAGCTGTGCTCTCTTCTGCATCTATTTGTGCCCAGGAAATCTCAGGCTGGAAATAAAACAGCAGTCTGGGAGCTGAGGCTGTTTCATTTGCACAACATCTCTTAGCAATGGAAAAGACTTTAAAGCATAAAATGGTTTATAAGTGATTGCCTGGGCTAAATATACTCCTTTGACAGATTTTTCCAGCTTTGTGGCTTTGTCAGGAATGTCCAAACGCCTGCAGAGCTCATCTCTTAACCCTACACATCATTTGTTCTACTGCTTTGGAGGAAGATCTGTGTGAGGAAGGGTTGGGGTTCGAAGGAGAGAAAGGGTTTTGTCTTGTGGGGTTTGAACCAGGAGAGTCCTGACAATTAAAAGGATAATTGGAACTCTGTTGATTTAGATTTAGGGCAATCCTGTTTGAGAGTGGAGCAGGTCCCACCCAAAGAACCCTGGAGCTCTTTGCACAGCCATTTTGATCTTATTCCTTTCCAAGGTGAAGGAATGAGCAGAAACACCTGCTGGATAAAATCACAACAGAAAATTTAATTATAACAATGCATAATACATATCAAGAGCCCCAAATTCCAGCCCTGGGCTGGCAGCCAGCTCAGCTTTGTGGGAGATGGGGAGGTTGAAGCTCCTGACCAAGGACTGGGCTCTGGCTCTGGGTGTTGTGCCCCTAATTCCCGTTGGGATCTGTGTTTGGACAGTCCAGCTGTGTCCTCCCAGCTCTGCCTCGTGCCCACAGTGGCTCTGTGGCCTGAGGATTTCACACTCTCCTGTGTTGCTAACAAGACACAACAGGATTTCATGTTCTTTGTTTTCTTACCATGCATGGCTTTAACTTAGAATAAAAGACTCCTTAAAGATCAAAGATTTCTTTATGAGGAGATGAGAATTAATTGAAACCTAAATCCAACTGCACAGCTATTCCAAATAGGCTAAAACCTGGGAAACAACAAAAAACCCCACGATACCCTATTTATCCATTACCATGCTCTGGTTTTATCTTTAACAATGTTGCTGATGTTCCTCTTTTTCCCATTGAAAGTCATTTGGGCCTAACACCCTAAATAACAGCTGAGATTTTTTTTATTTTTTTTCCCCTACAGAGAGTTTCTGTATTTTTAAACTGGCCATGCACCATAATCTTTTGTAGCTGCATGAGGAGCTTCTTTCCAAAGTATGTGGTTGTAAAATATTTTTAAGGCTTGCTCCAAACTTGTTTTGATAAACAAAAGGCCAATCAATGTGTGATTTTTTTCTATGCATTTACATGCCTCTGAATAGGAAGGCTCATGTGCTGCTCTTTAAAACATTTCCTAGATCTTTTTATATAAAGAATAGTCAGATTTTCTTCTAGTTGTGTTTCTAAGTCTCTTCTATTTTTTATTCCTACCAAAAGAAATCTCTTATCTTTGTTACTGAGTCTTTGGCAGCTCACCAGAATGCACAGTTCAAATGAAATTCAGAGTTTTTACCCCAGAACTGTGTTTTACCAAGGCAATGCTTATAGTCTTCACCATTCCTCTGCTGGAGGGCACTGAAGAAATCCTGGGTTAGGAAAAGTGAAGAACTGAACATTTTAGAGGTTTTTGTGTTCCACTGACAGAAGTGAAACCACTTGTTAAGAAAAGCCAAGAAGCCACTTCAGGGAGGTATTTAATTGTGGTATTTCACAGCTACTCTGGTGAATTTCAGCATCTCATCCTGCTCCAGCCTCTGACCATACTTTGGCCACGAAGTGACACCACTTGCAATTTTCTCATTATTTCATTGCCAGCTCTAGAGTAAAACTTGCAATTTCCAGCTGTACCTGGTTCTCCTTCCTCTCCTGTTGTAGCAATCCAAGAGAGGTCATTCCCCCTGCAGCTGGGAACTGGCTCAGCTCCTGCAATTCCTGAGGATATTCTGATAAAAACGTGGCCTAAATTATCCTACAACTGTGTATAAATACATCTTGAGAGATGCTGGAGTTTTGGGAGGGCTCAGAACTGGACATCCCACATCTCCCATCTCCCAGTGGTTCCCAAATGTAAATGATCTCTATAACCTGTGGTTGGTTTTTCCACTTCACCATTTTATCTTCTGATTATTTATTTACATTTGTGGTGTCAATAATGTTGTGTTGACAGTAATGTGTGTATGTAAAATACTCAAACACCTCAAATCAGACTTCATCAGGAGGACATCAATTTACCGCTTTTGTCACGTGATGTTTAGAGCTCTGCTTTGCCTAAACTGAGGCCCAGAGCAGGTGGGATTTTTGCTGCTTTTCCTCACCTCCCCTTGGATAAAAAGGACAGACACAGCTTTTATGCACAGCCTGTGCCTGTATTTGTACAGCAAGGCTAACTTGCCTTTTTCTTGGCTACAGCTCAAGCCCTTGAACTTCTGACACTCTTTTACCTCCCTGGAACTGTTTCAAGATTAAACTGTGGAGTGTGTCAGCTCTTCAACAGGAGAGCAGGCTTTAAGTTTTCTCCCAGAACATGCTGGGAAGATGATTTACCTTCTGCCCTAATTGTTTTCCTCCTCAAAACGATTGTCGTCTAAGAAAGAACAAATAAGCAGCTACCAAATATAGCTGGAGCTGATGAGTTAAAACAAATAATCTCAGGCTGAACTTTATTGGCCTCAGCAATTTAGCAAATACAAATGATGGTGTAAATGTGGAACTGTGCTCAAACACCAAGCTTCTGTCCAGGGCTCTGTTGTAAGGCAGCAGAAATTCTGAAATCTTGGAGTGATCCAGGAGTTCTGAAGTTAATTCCATTTCTGTTCTCTCCCTGGGCTGACCTGGGACTGATGCTCTTCCCGTCCCCTGCCAATGATGCTGCCCAGGGGCTGACTTCCTCAGGAGGAGATTGGATCCTTATAAGGGCTGAACAGGCTCCCCAGATGGTTTAACCCTGAGGTCCTGCCTTCATTAATGAGTATCTTTATTAACATGGCTGCCTAATTAGCCACAGAAGTCTCTTGGTTTTTCTTTCAGTTACACAGGGCTCCTTTGAAGGCTGTCTGCTGGAGTTCTGCATTTCTGCCTTGTCAGAGAGGCTTGGACAACATCTGTATAGGAGCAGCCCTTTATATGACGAAACAAATCTGAAGTGTGGTGAAAATGTGTTTTTCCCAAAGTAATCTGCCATTTCCAACAGCATTTCCAAGTTGTTACAGGTTTCGCAGATCAGACCTTAGGTAAGTCACTGATTTACAAACAGGTACCTGAAAGGGACACTCAGAGCACTTTTCAGGTCCATTTCTCACATTTTCCTTTAAAGGGAAGTGGCTTTCATTTTCTCACATTTTCTATTAAAGGGCAAAGGTTTTTAATTTCTGCCTTTTTTTTTATTATTATTTTTAAGGACAAGTGTCTCTTTGTGCTTTGCTCTGTGAGGGTGTCAGGGCTGTTTGGATGAGTTCAGTGTGGCTGTGACTCATGGGCACAATGCTCTCCTGTGTGCTCAGTGTTCTTTGCTCTTGTCCCTTGGACTTCTTCAAGAGAATCAGAGTTTTATTTCTGTCTGAACTGGGACAGATTTTGTGGGCGTTCTCCCACACCCACATGTCTCTCCCCAATAGGGGAGGCCTTTTTCAGGAGTCCTTGTTAAGAAGAAGGCAAACTGGACTCTTGGTTGTTCTCTCTTTTCAGGTTGTTTATTATTTTCTGATCAGCAATTTCTGCACACCAGGCTTTACACCAGCTTGGCCTGAGGGACAAAAGGCACCAAAAAGCCCCAAACACACAGAATCAAGGTTCTCTTCAAGAGAATTCACCCAATTATCACCAAGAACAGACATTATTTCTCTTTGTCTTCCAATAACTAACTATAGTTTTATTCCCATGATTCTATTCTGCAGCAAATTGTGCCCAATGTTCCTGTGTCCCCAACACTGCAGAATGTGGAGGAAATGAAGAAGGAGGAAGAAGCCTGAAACCCACAAGGATCCTCCAGCTTGTCTTCATCTCCTTACCATGCTAACAACCCCAAAAATCTCAATTTCTCACCCTGTGATAAATTCCAAATTATGCTACTATCTAAGTTATATTCTTGAAAGTTCTGCTACGTCCCAGAGCCTGGGAAGCCCTTTCCATGGATGGAGGTTAAAAGTAGGATTTGTCAGAGGATTTGGATCCCTTAAAACATGCAGAGGAATATTCTCTGTATTCTGGATCCCAACAGATTTTATGTGGAAACTCAGTGATTAAGTGCTTGGCTCCTGAACCTGTTGAGGGATCCCCATGCAGGTGCTAATGGGGAACTGCATTGCAAAAGAACCTGCTGGGGTTTATTCCTTCCAAACCTTCCTCCCTTTGGAGAACAGGCATTCCTGGTTATTTTTGCTATCTGAGCTAGGGCATGCTGGAAATTACGTGGAATGCAGGTGGTCTGGATTTCAGCATGCCCTGCAAGGCTAGGAGTCAGCAGGGATTATTTGCCAAGTTAGAACTAGAGAATTAGGAAAAAAAGCCCTGATAAAGCATGAACAGAATTGCCTGTGGTAACACCTGGGCCGAGACTGCTGGAGAATTTGGGTTAATAAGCTCTGCCTGCTGGGTTACCTAGTTTTAGTGCAAATTGTTGTCTGTTCAGTGAATCCACTGCTGAGTTTTGTGCTCCCTTCTTCAGGCACCAAAAGAGGTTAAGAACCCCCAGGAACATTCTGCTGAATGTATTGGGCCATGTTCATTGATGTGCCCTGGCTATTTTGTGCTGCTCTGCTGATGCAAAGCAGCCATAAACCTGGATTAGTGCAGTGCAGCAGTGGGAGGCTTCAGCAAAGAGCCAGGATGGCAGCAGGTTGCTGTGATATTTGTTCTCTCAAACTCGCTTTTCTGCATATATTAATTGTTCAACTTAATAAAATTGTAATTTAATGCAGTTCAGCTCTTCTGGGAGTCATGAGTATAATAATATTGTGATCTTAAAAATTTTTTTTAAGAGGTCTGGACCTAAGGGTAAGTCTTCATCTGTTTTAATTGATTATTTCTCATAGCCTCAAGGGTCCTGCCCTTAGCACTTCAGGATGAAAATGTCACACCCTGTATCTGCAATTTTGTCCAAATTTGAGAGAACAAGAAGGAGCACTTGCGGCGTGTCTGTGGAAAGGAAGAGTAAGGTTGTTTGTGGGTTTTTTGTTTAATTTGTCTTTAAGAAGTTGCCTCAATTTAAAGAGTATAAAGAGTGTTAAACCTCAAAGTCTGGGGTCAGCCTTGATCAGCTCCTTGGGCTGAGCCTGGGGGATCTTGTAGGAGGATCTTGTCTTGCAGAACGAGGCTGTGACCATGCCCACCATGAAACAGTGAGCAGCTGACATTAAACAGATTGTAAAATGGAAAGCTTTATTTCCAAACTCTTAAAGTTATATATGAGCCCATTTCAAGAAGAGAATGGAGCATGCATTGCAGAAGAAAGATAAGGCTGGGCTTCCTTCTCCCCACTACAACACAATGTTTTATACCATCATTTTCTCCTGATTATATTTTATTCGGTCTCTATTTCAGCACAATGAACTAAATCTTGGGGGACATAAAAGTTCTAGAAGTGCCTAATAACCAACTTCTCCTGTTTGAAATCCCACATAAGTTAAGTAAACTGAGCCAAAGTAGTTAATATTTTGTTTTCTTTGTAACTACCAGCCCCAACTTTACAGCTGTGCACTTTGCTTTTGTCCAAAGAACAAACCAGGAACAGGAGACTTTAGTAACTTTAACACAGAGCAAACTCATGACCTCCGTGACTTTTGCTTGTATTCTTTAATTGCTTTTTAGTGCAAAATTGATGTTATTGAAGATTAAACTTCTAAAGCACTAGAATCAAGTTCTCAGTGATGAATTTGCCAAACACATTGGATTAAATATGTGTAATCTCATGTGTGTGCCCTTCCCCTTTTCTGTAGCTTTGGAGAAATACCGAGTCTCTGAATTTACATAATTTAAAGGCAATCCACATGGAGAATAAGATTTGTTCCTTATGCTGCTTTTATTCTCCTTGACTACTCAAATTCAATGCTGAGCCCTTCAGAGCTGAGCTTTGGGAAACTGAGATGAACAATCCAGCAATGTCTGTAGCTCCTTACAGTCATTCTTGTTCTCTTCATATTCAAAGCATCACTCAGGGCTTGTTAATATGCATTACTGTACCTCTTTAAATTAAGGTGTAATTTACATCAGTTTCATTAAGCTGGTCCAATCGGCTGCTCAGCCACTCTTATTGCAGCATAAACTAACTTTATTTCATGTTAGTGTAAATCAGCCAAGAACACTGTCAGCTTAAAATGTAATAATCCATTAAATTAGACTAAAATTGAAACATCCTCACAGGAGTTTGGGCTGGCGTGTACCCACTTAAATTAGCTGGAGCAAGTTTATGTGTACACAGGGAATTAGAAATGGAACCAAGCACCTCCTGTGGTAAATTCCATCACCTGGGGCCACTCAGTGTCAGAGGAACTGGGATGCAGGGAGAGGGAATTTTCTGAGCAATGCCAGTGGTCAGGGTGTGTCTGGGCAGCAAATCTGCCCCCTGAGTTTGTTCCTTCAGCTCCTCAGAGGTTCCATTGCATTGAGTGCTGTCACCAACCCAGAGATGCTCTGGAAGTTTCCAGCTCCCCACTTGCCAGAAGTTCCCTCTGGATTTTCCTTCTGACACTTAGATGTGGATGGAGGAAGAGTCTAAAACCAGAAGTGGTGTTTTTGCACGAGGAATGAGCTGTGGTTTGTTGCTTTGCCCCAGGATTTTTAGGAGGGAAATATGCAGGTACAAAGTGGTAAAAATCACCTTTTTATATCTGGGAAGTTCACACTTCCAGCTGTGTTTTGGCACAGCTCTAATCAGCAGAACAATACTGGGGTGTTTCCTTCCTACTGCTGTTTTCTCGTTCCGAGCTGCCACTCTAACAAAGATGTGTGTTCAGTAATGTTTACTGATTTAGTTACTCAAGTTTTCTTTTGTTACTTGAAACAAATGTATGAAAGACGCACTTTGGGGGCTGTGTTTTTCCTCCACCTAATTTAGGTCCAAGTTTTTCTTTAACTGTTTTCTCCTGCAGAGCTGAGGAGAAAGGGGCAGAGGAAGAGATGGGGAAGGTCCCTGGATGTATCAAAGCTGAAAACATCACTGGGCTCTCCACAGCAGCACTCAGGCTGCCCAGGGGAGTGTCATTGTCATGCTCACAGCAGCTAAAAAGCTCCAAACCTCAGCCTCACCTCGGGGCCAGCTGCTTGGTGTCATATTGATATCAAACAAGCAGGAACTAAAGCAAATACTCAATGTTTTGTTTGTTGTGGATTGGCTTTTTTAAAATTTTGGATTTCTCATGGTTCCATGTCAGCAGCAGTGAGAACATCCAGACAGCTTTTTCCTGTATTTTTTTGTGTGCTGTGAAAAAGCACAAGAGGCATTTAGGCTTCAGTCACTCCCACTGCTTATGTGCTGGGTGTGATTTGCATCAGAATAGGTATTTTTCCTCTTTATCTGTAAATTCATTTACATAATATTCATCAGCATGCAAGTTGTGCTGGTGAAAGGATTGCTGACATGTGGAGAGATACCTCAGGTTTTGAGCTTATTGTTCAGGCAACAAATATATGAAGGTGCAGGTTGCTAATTATAGTGTATACCTTGTCAGTTCCACAGGCTTTATCCTATAGAAAAAGGAAATTATTAAATTTCTACTGTATTATTTTGTCATCAGCAACCCTGAAGTATTAGGATATGAGACTTTTTTTTTTTTTTTTTTTAGTACAAAAAAAGCCAGCATCAATTTCAAGATGAAATTGAACCCAGGTTCTTGACAGGCAAATCTGTGAGCTTTGGGAATGCCTGACTGCAAGCCCCAGGTACATTTTATAATCCTCAACCAGCTTGGAAAATGAAACATTTAAAACAAAAAATAGTGAAAATGTTTGCTGTGTTGTTAATGGGAGGTTCTAGAAAAGAGAATCCTTGGTTCCATCAGTTTCTCAGTTCAGATGAGGTTTGTCCCAGGTGAGTTAGAGGAATAGACTGAGGATCCCTTGCCTTGGCCAGAAAGAAAATCTGGTGAAGATTTTGGGGTTCCCCAATGGCTCAGTTTGACCTGAGGTGTTCACTGTCAGCAAGATGTTTGCTGAGAATGCTCGGCTGGGTTCAACAGTGCTAAATCAGGAGGTACAAAGAAAGTCAAGTTTCTTTGGTGCTCAAGTTGCCTGAAGAAAAATGGTGTGTTCAGGGGTAACAGAACTTTTGTGAACTTTGAATATTTTGTTGCTGGAAAAACACAAATAGTTATTAATTTTTCTTTTTTTAAAAGAAATGGGATTTTGCTGCCAGGTTGGTTGCCTTTTGTTTCATTGATGACTTTGCTTTGAATTTTAAGATGAATGAAGCTCTCAAATATTTACAGCTCCTCAAGGAGAATATCCATCGGTGTTATGTATCTTGTTAATATAAACAATAAAGAGACTTTGGCTATCTGAGGAGGCCTTTTTGAGCTAAACTGTTTTACTGTCAGTCATGTGCAGATTTTGAATTTTTTTTTTTTTTTTGCAATGTCCTCAATGTACTTTAAGCTGCTGTACAGAAAAGGCACCTTTGTGTGCTCTCTCTTGTAGGGGCTGATTCTTCAGTTACCCCAAATCCAACTAGGATGAGGAAAAATCTTGGTTCCAAGTCAAAATATTGGGCTGGTGCCAAGACCCTCCTGTGTTTCTTGCTGCTCCACTGTGTAGTCAAAGAAATTGTCTTGTTATGGGATGGAGGGGTTAAACTCAGAGAAGTTAAAATGTGCCACGGAGCACAGCTGGTTTATGGGAGCATTCCAGGCTCAGATCTCACTTTGGAATCCCCAGGGGAGCCACAGCCTCCAGTTTCATGGCTCCCTCACCACAGGAGTTCCTGCACTGCGAGGCTGGAATTCTGCTTTTTGCTTTTTACAGCATGCGATAGAAAAATGGAATCAAGTAGAAGGAACAAAGTGTTCTGGATATTCTCTCCTGCCACGAGTTCAGCAGGGAGGGGGACAAAAATCCCCAACAACGAGCCAACAGTGCAGAAACCCACCCCCAATTTTCTTGTCTTTTGGAGTTAAGAGCCACAATCCTGTTTGCCCTTGGCTCTGGGATGGCAGCAGGTGAAGAGAAGCAATCACTGCACAGGGATGATAAATTCTGAGTTGGCCTTGCCTCTCTCTGAAATAAAAATATGCTCACAAAAGCAATAAGTGCATCAATGAAAGCCTCAGATAATAAGGTTGGACTCCATGATCTTGGAGGTCTTTTCCAACCTTAATCAGAGAATCACAGAGACGTTTTTTCAGTCATAATTAATGCCAACATTCATAACTGAGGTGGTTTTTGTTTGCTTTGCAGAGTTGCACAGCAATATTCAGATCTTTCTTGTCCTCTGTATATATTTTTTTTTAATCAGATATGCATTTTAAGGCTTCTACTTGTCAAATTTTGTCTTTGTTACTATTCTGGCCAAGCTGTTTATTTTTGCCAAATAGCTGATACCTGGCTGATTTATTAGATGTGCTGTCAGCTCAACTCCTTATTCTATTAACTACTCATGTCTTGAATTTATTTGACAGTGCTGATGAAAGTGGGAAAATTGATGTAATTCCATCTGTTCAAGCCAATTCCTACAGAGAGAGCTGAGATGTGGCTTAGAGGAAACCTCCTGCCCCCTTCATATGAAAATGCCATCCGTTGGTGCAGCTGAGCTTTAGGAATTTAGAGATCCCAGGGCAAAAGGTGGATGTGGCTCTTGAGGGTGTGGTTTAATGGGGAGCATGGTTGATGGATGATCTTAAAGGTCTTTTCCAGCCTTAATAATTCCATGATGGTGTGATTCAGTGCTGGGCTCTGGGTGTCCATATCTGTGTTCATAATAACACTAATAATAATAATAATAGTAATTAGTTTGGGCAGGTATTGAGCAAAAGAAGGGCTGGGAGTCATTTCTAGAGGGATTTACATGCCAAGATACTTATGCTGAAATGAAAACTCTCCAGCAGTTGCCTGGGCTCTTAGAATATGTCCTTAAAGCTCTCCTTCTGGAGAAAGAGCAGCTGAAGGTGCACTGGGAAATGTTAACTGGGCTCTGCACCATCGTGGTTTGAGTTAGGGAGCTGTGGATGCTTCAGCCCAAGGGAATTCCCATTACTGGGCTCCACAGTTCAATCAGGACAACATGCACCTCTTTTATTGGGAAGTCTGGCTGGATCAGTGGAACAGGCAGCTCAATCAGCAGATTGTGCAGCTCAGTCCCCAGGGTGTGTGGAAAAGCTGCTCCTGCTCTAATGTATGCAATGTGAGTATAGAAATGTTTACTGAGCCAGCAAAGGCTGGGCTTCAAAATGGAATGGCTTCTGTCTTAAATGGGATCTCAGCACATGGGGATCAATAAAAGGCTTATGCTGAATGAATCCTAAAGGTGATTGTGGATCTCCGAGCTGTCTTCTGCCTGCTTTATGTTCTCAGGTTGGTGCAGCTACAAAAAAACCTCCACCAAAACCTCTAATTTCAATAAATTTCTTTTCATCTTGGCATGATAAATGCAGCTCTTTTGAAGGCATCATGTGCTTGAATGCATTTAAAGGGTGACAAGGTCTTATCTATTTTGGAAGAGTGTGAGGTTGGAAATGATAGGATTTGATTTAATTTGTGTTTAATTTGCAATGCATATTCGTTTTGTATATATCATTTGAATTACATACTCATGTAGTATACATCCCTAATTTGTCCTGCATATTTATTTTGTAAATTGTATTAACTTTGGATTTAATTTTTTTAAGAAGCAAGTCAGTTAAATATCACATTTTTTTAGCTTTGTACCTGTGTTAAAAGGTGGGAGGCAGAAGTCTCTGGGTAGTTTGAAGATGTGGCTCCTGTCAGTCCTGTGAAACCACTTGGTGAGTTCCTGCTCTCTGCTTCCTTCTTCCACTTCTGTTTCCAGGATCTTTTAGACTTTCTGGCCTTGATGCAGGAATTTTTGCATGTGTGTGAGACATCCAGGAGGAGTTGTAATATGAATAATTTTTTATCAATTTGAGTCACAAATAATTATTCAGTAACAGTGTTCATTGTACTCTCCAAGGCTTCCTTCTTCCTCGGCAGCATTTGGAATGGTTTCTCCATGACATTTTATGGAATGCTGACTGATCAGAAGGATTTTGAAATGACTGAAGCTTTCCTCTGCCATTTGTGAGTATTTATACATTATTAATCTGTGCTACAAATCTGGTGAAGTACTCAGTTTATTTTTACAACAATGGAATACAAATAATTTTGACTTGCGAATGGGATTTCCTCTCACTCTGCAGGGTGTTCTTACACTGCAAAAGTTTTTCTAGACTTCTTGTACACTTCTAATTGTGTTGGAAAAAAGGCATAATCAATCATCTGGAAAGATTGATGTCAAAAGAAATTAAATAATAATCTCAGTTCTTCATATTTTGTCTTGTTTCTGTACAAGAGCTGAAAAGTGAAACTTTTAAATATGCATCTAAAGATGCCCAGTGCTAATTTTACCATGTGTAGGATGGACTGAAAAAATCAACAAGAATTTGGGCTGTACAGTCTCTTTCTCATTAATACATTTTGGCTTCTGAAATAATGTACTGGGAGGATGGATCAAAATAAGTGTTGCAATGTATTTCCATTGACAAGGAAATACTGTCAGGAAGATGGCTTTATGCATGTATTTATACACACTTAAAAATACATATGCATGAAAATAGTAAAATGTGTCTCCTAGGCTGAATCAGTGCCACAAGTAAGGATTGTACAGGTGTGTTGACAGGGGAGTGTGGCTCTGTGCACATTTTCATTACTTCTGAAAAGATTTAAATGCCTCTTCGATCTCATTCTCACCTCAGATCCCAGTGTGCCTTTACCATCTCAGTGTCTTGGATTCTAATGCCAGAATGATTTGTGTGGGAAGAGACCTTAGAGCTCCTCCATGGGCAGGGACACCTTCCACATTCCCCAGGGTGCTCCAAGCTCCTTCCAACCTGGCCTTGGACACTTCCAGGGAAGGGGAGCCTGCAAAGCTCTCCAGTGGTGCTCAAGACCAGGCTGGATGGTCTTGTAGCTCAGTCTTCTGTACTTCCCTCCTCTTCACCCATTTCCTGTGGAGTTCTAAATCCTATCCAACCCTAAAGTTCTGATTATATTGCTGAGAACTTTCTCTGCTTCTGTTGTTTTGTATCCTCAAAGAAGGCTCTGCCCCACTCTGCTCCTTGGCTTTCCCCACTTTGCTTTCCTTTCTTTGCTCTCTCCTTCCTCTTCTCCATTTTGTCCTCCTGCCTTTGAGCTGAGCAGCAAATATCCTCATGATATTTACAGGAGAAGTAGTATTTGGACAGTTCTTTGTTTGGTATTTCCATTGGAAATACCACAAGCAGTCATGTTTCCATGATATTTCCATTGACATTAACTTCAGGACGACTTCCTCTAATCGGGTTTAGTGGGGAGGAAGCTTCATATTCCTTGTCAGCTTTGTGTGTTTGCTTTGTCCCTTTTAAAATCATGTGGCAAATGAACCAGGAGGAAAAGATCACAATCAGTTGGCTTGTCTTTATTCAGAGTGAAAACTAAAACAAATGTAACTTCAGCAGCAGTTCATGTACAGGGAGAACATATTGAGGTGATTTAAATATTTATAGATGTAAAAATCTTAAGCTGCTGAAAGAGTGCATGAAAGAGAAGACATCTAATGCTTGAAAGCTAGCAAATAATGTAACATGAGATTTTAATTGTTGTCCAGGTATCAAATGCCTTATTTTAAGGCTTGACTCGTAATTAACTCAATCAACATAATCAGCATTTATAAGCTAAAATTTCAACCTGAACTGTGGTGTTCTGCATAAAAATTCCATCACAACAACAAACCAAAACACCTGAAATGTTGAATTTAACAAGAAAAAGTGGGCTTGTACTAGGACAAAACATCAGTTTTAATCCTGGAGAAGAAGTAAATTGATTATATTGGACAAGAAATGAGAGTAATTAACTTCTGCATTTCTGCTGTGCAGCTGCAGAGCGTGGTGCCCGGAAGAATTTTTTTTGTGGAATTAGGCAGGAGACCTGGATCCTGTTCCTGGCTTTTTCACAAATTCACTGAATTTCCCTAAGTCAGTCATTTAATCTCTGTAGTGAAGTAAAATAACTCCTCCACTTCATGGGAATATGAAATGAATATTAAATTAATGACTGGGGGAGCCAGGAGCAATGTTGGCTGTGCACATGTTTAGCTCAATCAATGCTTTAGGATGCACATTTGCATAAAACCATACTGGAAAATTAGTCAGAGCCAGCCACACAGTCTGGGTTTGGCCTGGGTAATATTTTTCCCTAATTTGCACCTGACAGAAGTTACAGGGCCAAAGGGATTGGAAGTTGGCTGAAATATTGCCCAGTTTAAAAAGAAAATGCATCTTATCATAGCAGGTGCTCAATAAAATACCAGTGAATCAAAATATTGAACCACTCAGGCTGTTGGAAGTTCATCAGATTCTTCCCAGGACAGGATTTGGGATTATTTGGGAACTTTGGTGTCCTGTGATGACTGGGATCCATCTGACAACAGAATCCTATTTTCACCCATGGTTTCCTGAAAGGTGAGCTCAACGTGACACAGAAAAACAGAGGAGAAAGGGAGAATCTGCAACCTGTTTTCCAGAACAGGAGTTCTGATTTTATTTATGTTTTTAAAGGCGCTTTGGAATTTTCCTTGGATTTTATCCCATACTTTTGAAGATTCTTAATATCCTTAGAAGTCCAAGACTCCCTGTGAAAATCCAGCCAGTGCAAGGAATGTTTGAAGGAGGAAGGTTGGTTTAGAAGGAAGATTGTGAAGGAATTGTTCTCTGTGGGGAAGGGCCTGGGATGGAATTCCCAGAGCAGCTGTGGCTGCCCCTGGGTCCCTGGAAGTTCCCAAGGCCAGGGTGGACACTGGGGCTTGGAGCAGCCTGGGACAGTGGGAGGTGTCCCTGCCATGGCAGGGGTGACACTGGCTGATCTTTAATGTCCCTTCCCACCCAAACCATCCTGGGATTCTCCAGGAACAGGAGCACCATTTTTCCAGAACAGTTAGAAAAGTGTCATTAGGGAGGTTAGATAAGGACCTTGAAACCTGGATAAGCTTTGGCTAAAGATCTTTCTGACTTTGGGATGCTTCAGCCTCTTTAGCAAACTTGCTCTGCATCTTTTAATGCAGAACGTGGTGCCTTTGCATTAACATTCTGCAGTGTTCTTATATGCCTTTTAATCAATTTTTTAATGAGAAGATAATTACGTTCTATACTTTTAACCTGACAGATCTGACTGAACTGTCTAGCAGTTCCAAAAATTCCTGAGGAGCCTGCATGCAAGCCACAGACCTGGAGAAAAGTTCAGACATATTTTTAACTCAGATTATTATATGTTTTATTTTTGCTTTTCATTAAATTCAGCCACCCTGAATGATGTAACAAACCCCAATATTTGGAATTTGAGTTGTGTGACTTCCCTGTTTCTTCTCTGCTGGCTTTCCTGCTTGTATTTTTTATGTTGCTATTACCCAGCACGTTGAATGGGGAGGAACTAAAAATTCTTTGGATCAATGTTGAGGTGATGGACCCTGAGCTCTGTGTCAGTCAGAACAAGCCTGGGGAAGTCAGAGGGGGCAGGGATCATGTTTATTGCTTAGAAACACAAATGTCAGCAGCAGGAGGCTTATTTTAAACACTCCACCTCTCTTGACAAAGTTGTGACAGCCGTGCCAGGTTGGTGAGACCTGTGCAGTCACAGGACAGCTTAATTAGAGCTGAAGATTTGTGTTTGAGGGGGAGGAACAGCAATGACAGATCCAGCTGTAAACCAGAGGCGTGGGTTAGCTGAGTGTAAGGCTTTGACAAGATCCTCTGAGTTTATTTCTTTATCTTTTCCTCAACCCTCAGGGACCTCAGCTGATCCCTTCCCCACCTGGTGCTGCCCGAGCATCCCTGCACACACAGAGGATTCCAGGAGTCACTCTTCCCTGTCTGATTTCTGCTGGAAACATCTGCAGCCGGTGCTGCTGGAGGAGAATCCTTCCCCTGGGATTACCTCCAGTGAAGCTGAAGAGATCAAGGTCATCTAAAGAGCTTATGCTCTCTCTTTCCTTCACTTGGAAGGTACTTTGTAAACCACTGTCATAAATTTTAAACTTCTGACTGGAAGGATGCCCAGCCAAAGTCTTTGAGTGATCAGATTAGTTTACATAAGACTTTTCCCTCACTTAAAAGAAAGTGCTGGGAGCTATCATTGAGGCATTTGCTTAATCAAAAGTGTTTCAAATGAAACAATTTTGTTGTCAGAAAATGAAGAAATGACCAAAAAAAAGAAAAAAGAAAAATCATGTAAGATGTAATTTAAGGAGGGGAAGAAAAAAATAATAATCTAGCAGTGCACTGTAACAGGATTTCCTTATCAACCCCTTCCCAGATGCAGTCACTGTCATTTAGGCCATGCCAGTGACTGGTCTCATGCCAACCTAATACAAGTTGGTTCCACTTGTCACCCTTTCAATTTCCCAGCTGGACTCCGTTTTAAAGGGCATATTAGCATTATCAAAGTAATCATTAAGATGGGTTTTCTTTTAAATATTTTTTTGTGTTGTTTCTAAATCATATTAGTGGAAAAAGTAATCAAGTGCTGGGGAAGCAAAAAAGAAATGTTATTTATCTTTGGGTGGCATCAGATGTTATGCTCTCAAATGAAATGTATTTTCTTTTGAAAGAATGAGAGGTATCTTCTCCAGCACAGAAATGACTTGCACAGGGTGCTGGAGAATCCCTTTTGCAGTCCTAAATTCAAGTCATGTCTATCCCTGGTTATTAAATCAATTATCTGAAAAGAAAAAAAAAATGCCATTGCTTATAACTTTTAGAAGAACCTAATTTTTGCATTTAAAATTGCAAATATTCCAAAATGCAATATTCAAAATTATTCAAACACTCTGAATGGTGGGAAATGATGAGAATAATTGAAAAGCAGTGGCTGCGTGCTGCCAAAATACTTTTAAGAGAAGAAAGTAAGATTATATAAATAGCAAAGTAACAGAAGATCTCACTGGCTTTTCCATGTTATAAATTCTAAAAGTAATTTTTTTAGGCTTTTTGTCAGGCCTTTTTAGCATTGCAGGAGAGGCCTTGTTGGTGATGTTGTGTTCATACATCATATCTGCCCTTCTTTCTTTAGTTCTTACTGAGATAATTAACGAAAATATTTTGGTTGCCCAGAGACATCATTAATGTTTTTTTTTTTCCCACAAAGATCAGGGTTTGTTGAGTTAAAGAGGGATTGAAATGGGGTTGGGGACAGGAAGTGGGGACAGTTTGGGAAGAAAGGATGAACAGAGGTGGCTCCACGCAGGAACCATCCAGAGAATTTCTCCTCCCGGGGCAGTTCAGTGTCAGGATGTTCTGGAAAGGAAAGTTCTCCTCCACTTCTTTTGGATGAGGTGAATGAGGCTGCTGAGGAAGAGGCAAAACTGGATTTAATGTCTACAATTATTTGGGTCTTTGTATTTTATCATGTTCTCTATTGGAGTCAATGTAATAAAGACATTTCTTAAGTCTTTCCTCCCTCCTTTGTCATTTCCCTTTTGTTTTCCTCTTTTTTCCCCTCTGCATCCAAATGACCTGATTCCATCCTTAATGAGATAACCTCTTTTGTTAACGATTTTAAAGCTGAGTGGGCTCCTGCTGATTGTGCATCTACAGAAATATTTCCACCTGGGAAGGAGCTGGAAAGGGAAGAGGTTGCTGACCCCTTCAGCTGCTGCTGAATTTCCAGCCACAAACTCAGCCTCTCCTCACTTTCCTTCAGCCAATCCCTTCTCCCCCTGCTCTGGGCATCAATCTTTCTGAGAGCAAAACTTTCCTTGGCAAGAAAAGAAATCATTGCTTGCTTTATTTTAACCTCTCCTGTCCCTTCTCAGATCATTTAATGGTGGGAAATTTTATTTCTTCTCTCCATCCATGTATAAAATTATCTCACTAAAGGCTGCTCTTTTTTTCTTCTCTGTTTTTCCACTGAGTACCTTGAAGTCAGTAGGATTTTGCCAGTAAAAGACCAGGACTAGTGAATACTGCTGATATTTATTCTTATTTTCACTTGACCAAATCTAAAGGAATTCCTAGAGAATTGATGGGAAATCTGCTGCTTCTCTTCATAGTATTCTATTTGTTTTTGCTAAAACACATTCACCTTCAATTCCTATTACTTTAAAAATATTTTCTTAATATATTGAAGTTTTTTCTCCAAAAACTATGAGAAATATGAAGTTAAGGAGCCACAAGTCAACTAAAGATTAACATAATTGTAGAGATGTTTGATAAAACAATAACAAAGTATTAAATTTACAGGTGCAGATTCTGTTCCCATCAAAGATGATGCCTAAGCTTAATTAATTTTAATTTATGGGATGGCACTGCTTTAGCGGGCATTTTTTTGCTCTTAATGCCCAGCTGGATGGTTTTGCATTATCACACATAACTTTTTCACCCGATGCTGCAACAAATAAATATCAAAGCACAAGTCAGATTAATCTTGTGTTTTTAGAGCAACTGCTTGAATCTGCTTCAGAGGAAAAAATCAGTGTACTTGTTATCATGTTTGAGCAATCCTTTATGAGATGTGCCAGGAGTTTCCACAGACTCAATTTCACATTGCCTTGATTGCATTTGAATACTGCTTGTTCTCCTGAGAGCCCGCCTGGATTGGTTTTATGATAATTCTCTTCTCTTCTACCTGCAAAAGGTGAAATTCAGCATTGCTGGGGAGGTGGATCCATCCACTGCCATTAGAGAGCTCCTGTTTATTAATTTGCACACAAACCGCTGTGCTGGGTGCCAGCCTTTCCTCCTCTGCTCAGCCCTGCAGTGCATGATCAGGAATTCCAGGGAATATCTTGCCAGAGTGATGTTTTAGGATTTTAGCTTTTCTATTTTCCATATATCTGTAATCCTGCAGCTCTTTAGTGTCTCACTCTAAACTCCACATTCAGGGTCAGCTGCTGCTTTCCCATTTTGCTCAGACACAACAATTCCTCTCCAGGCCTGGCAATCAAGGACACCTCACTGCCTCAGACCTTGAGAGATTGAACAAAAGGGAATTGGGGGAAAAAACTTGGGGTAAATTCCTTCATTCCCTGAAGCTGTAATTGAGGATTAACAGCCAAAGTGCAAATGGACCAAACTTACCAAAGTGTGAAAGTGTGAAAAGGTCCATTTTGGGTGCTTTGTCTGCCCTGTAGATGATCTGTAAATGTATCTGAAGGCCCTTTAAGAAATAAAACTGCTTTTTTATTCCCTTAACTGTCTGCCCTCTGTTTTTAGGCAGCCCCAAAAGGCCCCAGGAGGAGCTCTCAATCCCTGTGCATGGGCAGCAGAAGGGAATTGTGCCTGCAGCTCTGCTGTCCCCATCCCTGTCCCATGGCCCAGCACTTTGTATCCCACTGGATCCCTCTTGGCTTCTCCTGTGGCTTCAGAAGATTTAGGAAGGGCACCTGAGAGATGTCACAGGTGAGGGGTGGGCAGAGGAGCCACTTGTGGGCTGGTTTGAGCCCATAAGGCACAGACTGAGCTTTGGCTCCATGGAATTGCCTCCTTGAGGAGTGAGACACAGTTTGGGAGCCTGGGGCAGTGACTCTGGGCTCAGGTCCCAGAGGAAGGGCTGGATCTCCCTCCAGCTGTGAGATTTTTTGGGGGGCACACCGGGTCAGGGGTTTTCTCTTTGCTGTGAGGTTAATGTTTGTGCCTCCGTTTGCTTTCTCAGGGCAGAGACAGCACCAGATGAGAAGTCATGGAGCAGATGGAAGAGAAAACTGCCTGGAGCTGGCTGGGCAGGGTGAAGGTCAATTTTCTACCCCACTGTTGAGGGTGGTTTCAATACAAGGATTCTGTGCTTGGCTCAGAATGGGCCATGCTCCACAGATAAAAGGAGCAGATTCTGTGTTCCACATCTCTTCAGGGTGCCAGACCCTCCCTGCCTTCAGCCTTCTTGGAGCCTAGCCTCAGGCGTCTGCACAGGTAATGCTGGGAGATGAAAGAAAAGGATGTTCAGAAAACTTAGATACTTTACAAAACCTTTCTAGTTGGTGTTGGTTACCTGGGGACCAAGAATGGCCTTGGGTGGGAGAAGCAGAGCAGAGTCCTTCAGCTCAGAGCAGCAGAATGTGAAGATTGAAAGGTGTCAAGTGTCCTGTGCCAACACACAAAATCAATTTGCACAGAAAATCAGGCACAGTCATCAGAGACTGATTTTGGAGATGGGAGGAGCAAGAAAAAATAGGGAAAAGCACTGGGACCTCATCTTTGAGGAACTTCAGGAATAACTGCTGCGACAGGAACCCAGTCCAGGGCAGGATGTGCTGAACATGAGCTGCCTGAACATTTGTAGGATTTGCAGTTGAGGGGTGTGCAGCTCTCTCAGATCCTCACATTAATGCTGATAGATAAACAGAGAATTTTAGGCTTTTCTTTATTGATCCAACATTTTTCTTGAGCGAAAGGATTGACTGAAGCAGCTCTGCTTTGATCTTAGTACATTTTTTTTTTCTTTAACTGTTTTTTGGGCTCTTTTTATTTTTTTTTCATTTTGACTGGATGGGGAAAATACTGTACTGATGGATTTGTAATAATGCTGAAATAATGAACAATTAGTAGTAATAATTTGCCTTGCTGCACACAAAGAAGTGGTGTTATCCACGGATGAGCATTATCTCAGCACAATCTCTGTTGAATTCATGAGTGTTGGGTGTTGGTTGGCTTGAAGTTTTGTTAGGAGTAAGATACTCCAGGTCTACTCATCCTCCCACCAGACAGGTGACAGCAGATGCTGAAGAGACTTTTCATCTGACAAGAGAGTGACTTCTTCCTTTTCTTCTTTCTTAAGGTCCTAGGGGAATTTTGGAAATCCGTGTTAAAAAAAAAAAAAAAAAAAAAAGACAGAATACCTGGAATATTCCATAGTCTACAGTGTGATTGGAGACACAGAAAACATCTGCTAGCTGGAGAAAAGAAATGTAAAGAGACACTGGCACTCGTGTTCTTTGGCCCAAATTCAGCATTAGAATTCCCTTCTGCGGCCCCATCCTGGAGAAGTGTTAAATGTGGTTGTCAGGCTGGATTTCCCCCCCTCTTTTGGTCTCTTGATTTGTCAGGTATTCAGCTCACCAGTTCCAAAAACCCAAAACCCAGCTGTGAGTGAGGCCCGAAGGCCCTGAGCTCCCCAGCTCAGGCTCTGTGACTGTGGAAGCTCAAAAATGCTTTTTCCTCTCAAGTTACCAGGATTTAAAGTGGTGGGTTTGCTCCTGGCCAGGAACAAACTGCTCTGGGTGTTGAATAGCAGCTTCTTATCTCCAGATTCCCAGATGGGCTCGTGGATGTCCCACTTCTGATGGTTAGCATTGAATAGGAAGTTTTGCAAATGATTCTTGGCAGGAGCACTCATCACATTTCTATTGAGATTTATCTCCACAGCTGAGTTTTCCTTTGCTTTTTTTCTCTGTACCATGCAATTAAATGGATGACCATCCTATGCAGAAGGAAATGCTTCTGTCAGAGATGAAAAGAACTCAGAAAAGAAGCCAGCCACACACAGCACCGGGTTTTAAGCCAGCTTTACATCAGTTTTCAGAAGAAATGAAAAAAGAAATGCATATGTTAGGTATTCCTGGGCTCTGAGATACCACACACATTTTCCTAGGACACGTGCTCATGAATGTACTGCGTTCTTAACTCAGCCTTTTGGACTGGAAAAATACTCTAAAAGGAAAAGAAAGAAAGTGTTCTCAGTTTCTGTCATTAGGTAATGAGAACCTGTCTGTTGCCTTGCTGGCAGCAGTAAATATTTCCTGCCGTGTTCTTTATTGCCATTTGAACAGCAGGACTCCCCAAACTGGCTGGGCACTGCATTTTGTTTTGCAAGAGATTATTCAGAGAGACACTCTATTGATTGGAGAACCCTGTTGTATTTGCCAAACTTACCATAACATGTCTGCAAGTCTGCACTTTCTTAAAATGCTTTGAGAACAGAAGTACTTGGAAATGAATTAACAAAGCTGAATAAGTTATGCTTTTCCCCATAGATGATGAATTCTTGGTTTGGTTTATTTTTTTGCCAAACAGAAATTTCAAAAATGGGGAATTTGAGTCAGGAGAATGTTTTCAGAACTCTGGAAGATTCACTGTGGACCCTTTTGTTTTTTGTGGAGGATGGGGAAAATTGCAGGCTGCTCTGGGGCTCTGAATTTGGGATTTTCACTTGAGGTGTGCTCACCAGACATGGGAACTCTGCTGTTCCTTGCCAATAGGTGGCACGAGTGCATTGCTGAGGTTTGCAGGTACAAACTGCAAATAAATGCCTGTGTTTAGCTCGGGGAGGATGCAGCAGAAGGCACCGTGTCCATGTGAGCAGTCACTGATTCCCATGTAGGAACCAGTGGCTGCAATCTGATGCCTGCTGCCAGGGATGAATGAGGCATTTTTGTTACAGAACGGAGGAAAACCCAGCAAAATTAATGCCTAATTGTTATATCAGACAGGAATGGACTTAATGTAAAGCTGTGTGAAAAAAGAACAACCTGAAATCAACCACACACACAGCATCACACACACAAAAAGGCATTTTCCTATTAATTAATAAACTTTAATTTATGGCTGATCTGAAAGAAAAAAAACCACCCAAGCAGTAAAACCAACCAAAAACTCAAGCTTTAATAGAGGCCAGGTGCAAACCCTGCTCAAGGCTACTGAAAAAAATAATCAAATTTATTTGAAATTATGCAACAGCTGGAACATAAATCTCTGCTGTGCATAGGTGTGGGGAGTTTATTCAGAGGAGTTGCATGGTGGGACAGGGGTAATTTAGGGGGGGGGGAAGTGAAAGTGGAGTGGTGATTTCTATGGAATTGCAGCCATTGGAGTTGTCCCTGCAGGCTTTAATCCAGGCTGATGCCTCTCCCATCCTGCCCTACCATGGAGATCCAGCAGGGTCCTTGCAGTGTCCTCTTGTGCCTGACCACCAGTGCAGCACCAGCCTGCAGCCACTGCTTCCCTTTGGCACACGGATTCCAGCTCTGGATGTGGAGTTAAGGAAAAACTCATTTATCACTAACACCAGCGGAGTGAAATATTTGCCTGTTTTATGAGTAGGGTTTTTCCAGGGCTTTCTCAAGTGTTTTGCTGGCTGTGATCTCTCCAGAGATCTCTCTGATCACTCTCTAAAGATGATTTACAGGTTGAAGAGCAGTTACCAGACTACAAAAATCCTCTTTTGGGATTCTTCACCCTGTGTTCCACGAGTGGTCAATTAGAGGACAAGAACTCTGTCTGCCTTTGAAGCCTGGGAATTGATTTGGGGGGCAGGAATGGGAGCAGAGGCTTTGGGAAGTGACCATATAATGATTTTGATCCTTGTCTGGATATTCCTTTTCTTCCCAGCTCAGGTCATCAGCCTGCATTTGTTGATTCACAGTGAGTGAGTGAGTGGGAAAGGGAAATTCTGATACTTAGAGCAGGTGTGGGTATTTCTTAGTCCACTTTTGTCACATTTATGAACTGAAAACCTTCAGAATGGCAGCATTTACTCTTCTAAATGCATTTATTCTCTTTTTCTCCTTGGACTATAAATATCAGAATAGAATTGGAGTTTGATACAATGCACCTTTGAGGACAGAGAGTTGGGGATGTTTAGGATTTCATTTTTATTTTCATCACACTTTTTTCAGGCAACAGGGTCTAGACTTTTGCTGCTTTGCATGAAGATCTCCCTGCCCATTCTCCTCACTCAGAGTTACTAATTGAGTAAATACTAATTACTCAACCTGTTGGCTGCTTGCAGGTTATGGCAGGGTGGGAGAACTTGGTGTGGATGGGGCTGTTCAAGGCTGAGTTATGGGTTTGTTGTCAGCTATTAAACACACAAAACCTGGATCTTTCCAAGTTTTTCACTGTATTTTACTGTGGCATTAGGGAGGGATGTGCTAAAGCAGAGGAAAATGGGGATGAGGTGTTTCTAGTCCCTCTCCTGACCTGGTTTCCTTCAAGTCATGCACATCCCACACTGTTAAAATCACCAAATAATTGGTGTCCCCCAGTCTGAAGTCTGAGTTAGGTGTGTGCCACCAAGGTTTGACATTTTCCCCTGCTTCTTCCAGAAAAGGATTCCCTAAAAATACTAACATTTTTTTTTCCCTAAAAATCTGAGCACCCTGGTCCAGTGCAAGATGTCCCCTGAGCCTAGACCCAGCTGTTGCTCACAGGTGTAGAGTTGGTGACCTCAGGTAGGATCCAGCTCCAGGTTTGTCTCCCCTGGACCCCATCCCATGGATCCTATGTACAGAGGAACACCAATTATTTGGTGATTTTAACAGTAATCTGCACTACTTGAAGGAAACCAGGTCAGGAGAGGGACTAGAAACACCTGATCCCCATTTTCCTCTGCTTTAGCACATCCCTCCCTAATGCCACTGTAAAATGCAGTTAAAAACTTGGAAAGATCCAGGTTTTGTGTGTTTAATAGCTGACAACAAACCCACAACTCAGCCTTGAACAGCCCATCCAAGCTGTGGAGAAGCCCTGGGATCAACCCCGTGCTGAGAGACACTCCCAGGAAAATCAGTGCCTGGGGGACAGAACGGGGATCCTTGTGCCAGCCACATCCTTCAGAGGGGACAGTGTGAAGGGACAAGCACTTGTCAAAGGGCACAGGAGGATCCACACCCCAGGGAATGGGAAGGGGCTCCCTGACAGGCAGCAGTGGCAGAGCATGACCTGGTGCTTGGGAAAAGAAACTGAAACAGGCATTTTTAATTTTTTTTTTTATTTATTTTTGGGTTTTTGGGTTATTTTGGGGTTTTTTTGGTGGGTTTTTGTGTGTGCTTTTTTTTGGTTTTTTTGGTGTTTTTTTTGTTTTTTTTTTTTTTGTTTTTATTTTTTTTTTTGTCTAGGCTGAGCCTCCTGCTGCAAATTTATGGGCTTTTTAACTTGCTGTGCTACCTGTCAGTCTCGGAACAGATGCACAGCCTTCAGGCTCTCCGAGCTTGCCAGCTACTGGCATCCTGCTGGGAGCTGTGGGAGGACTTTCAGTGGGAACCAGGGCAGCCTAATAATAGCAGCAGAATCCATCGAAGCCGGGGCTTGCACAAAGAGGCAGGAGAGGTAACCTGGAGTTCTGCTTGTCTGCAGCCAGCAGAAGGATGCAGAGAGAGGGGGGAAACCACAGGGCACCGACTGGAGCACTTGCTTGGCAGCAGGATGCTGAGTGCCTCGGCCAGGATAAGCAGATGTTTGAATTTCCCCAAAGCTGAAAGGAGCTGTGGAACTGTAAAAATAAACTTTTCCAAGCTCAAATGTTTCTGCTCAAAATGGACTGGGTCTAATTTGCTGTTTGAGTAGAACCAGAGGGATAGAAATGTATATTTCTATTTTTTTTTCTTATGTGTCTTGACTGGAAGTTTTGTAGTTCTTTTGCTTCTTTAACAGGAATATGACCTGTGTGACACCATGGGACAACTGAGTGACAGTCCTGATGTTCCATAAAGAAATATGGGAGAGAGTGGGACGGATGCTGTGACACTGTGCTGAGCAAATCCTTCCCATTTGATCACCTGGGCAGGTGTAGTGACCAAATGGTTTGGTTTTCGTTTGGTTTTGGTTTGTTTTTTAGGACATAGCTCCTTAAACTTTAATTTTTTTTCAACGATGACTTCCTTTTAGGGTGAAAAAATAATATTGAGATTAGAATTGACAAGACATGAGGAAGGAGAAATCAATATTAATATAAGCATCAGAACATTTTAATTTTGGCATTTGAAGGAATAATGGGAATTGTTGATCAGAAACACCATCTGCCAAGGCAGCTTCCCTCAGCTGGTTATGGCAAATTGAGCAATGGTAAATTATTCCTTATATTTATTTCTGGTTCTGGAAAGAATCCCACAAATGATTCTTTTGCACAGATTATTCACACAATTCTCCGGGCCATTTCTGCCTTTTCTTACCCCCCAGCATTAGGAATGGACTGGAGCAGATTTCTTTTCCAGGACTGGGGGAGGATCCCATGTCCTGTGAGGGGAAGAGAGGATGGAAATAGAGCTTGGGGCAGAGCAGTGTTGGCATAAAGTCCAAAAAATCTCCCTGTCCTGACTGATTCCCAGGGATGCCACATCAGCAGCAATGCTCAAATTTGGAATGCAACATTCTTCTTTTGGGAATTTTGGTCAGGACTTGATAAAAATTTAGGGGGCAAAGATCCTAAAAGGCTTTTAAAGTGAAGGGCGAGGAACTATGTGCTGGCAATGTTGTTGTCATGTGTGCTCCCATCTTTTCTGGGGGAGCTGGGTCTTCCTAGAACCTCAAACTGCAGTTTTGGGCTCTTACAAAGGTTATAGTGATTTTTTTTCTTTAAAAAAAGAAATAAACAAAACTGATGCTATTTTATGCAGCTTTTTTTTCAGGCCAGAGAACGGGATTCTGTTCCCCCATATGCCTGGGGTGGGGGTGATGAAATATAGACTCTCCAGTATTTTCAAGGCCAATTAATTTTTTAATTAACTGAAGTATACTTGAAAATATAAAACATTCATTTGTGGAAGCTGGTCTGTTTCCAGTTATTGCTGGATTCATTTGGCAAGTCATGTTTTTTAAAGTAGAAAATGAAATTTCTCATGCAGAATGACAAATTGTTTCCCTTCCATGGAAGTCTTTAAACTACTTCTTTTTTACTTTCGATTTTGTTGTAATTTGTTGTGTTTAGATTGGCACCATCTCCACTGTTTTTGATTAAAAAGTGTAATTAATTTGAAATATGATTTCATTATGGTTTTCAGCGCTCGGTTCCAAATAACTTCTAATTTCCATCAGTTTGTTAAGCATTTTTCCTAAATGGCCCTTGGTTTGACTCCTGCAAAATAACCAAGCCCCATCCCCACCAGGAATGTGCTAGCAATGCTCATTGCCCAAAGTTGAAATAATATCAAAGTATTTAGTGATGTTCCAGTTCCCTTGTAAATTGAAATAATAATGAAAATGTTTTGCAATTTGCAAATGTTCCAAATGTTTTTGTGGTTTTTTTTCCTACAATTTGCTGTATGTATATATATAGTCACTGGTGTAGGGAAAAAAAATGGTTTTAACTTCTGCTACCAAAATTAATGTCAAAACTAATTGACCTTCATAGGCAGATAATTTTATGCTTCTTCGAACATGGTCTGTCGGATCACCCCATGAATATTGCATTTATTTCACTTTTCAGAAATTACTTCCCCCCCCCCCCATAAAAACTCCTACAGTGACTTCACAGAATAAAGAGGAGAATAATGGAACTCTTAATGTTTCCATTTTTTATTTTTGGTTGCGGGGTTGACATTGAGCTGTGTAAAGCTCATGGTGCAACAAAAAAACAGGGAGGCTTCCACTTGGAAGAAGGTGGTGTAAAAAGGGAAGTTGTGTTTAATGTCGAGAGTGGTTTATTTCTTTTTTAGAAATTTTGATGTGTGGAATAGCTGGTGTGGTTTTCCCAGATTGGTTTTTTTGGTTTGGTTTTTTTTTTTTTTTTTTTTTTTTTTTGGCTTTATATTTTTACAAAGAGGGGAAGAGAAAATGTAATTTCTGTTTATGGATGGATGGATGGATGGAAGGAAGGAAATAAATCTCCTAAAATTTGGCAAGATTTCATGTTTTGGAAGGTTCCTCCAACCCAAACTATTCTGTGTTGATGCAGCAGTGAAAAAAAAAAGCCACAAAAAAATATGCAACCCTGTTGTGTTTAATGGCAGATCCTTAAATTACAGCAGATTCACACTTCTGTTGTATCACATCATCTTTGTGGGGCTCTTGTTAGGGACTCACTGCTGTTTCCTCTGTACATCAGGGCATTCAGAACTCATCCTTCCCAATTTATGGATGATTTATCTGTAAATAAATTGTCCTTCTGTATGCAGTCTTTGCTGGGTGCTTTAGGAGTTTCAGCTGACGGAGCCATTGGAAGCTCTGCTGATGGAAACACCCACAAAGGGCCAGGCCTAAAAATCCCCAAACATTGTGGACTTCAAGCAGTGGAATTCAAATTCCTGACCCAAGCTCCCAGCTGGGCACTGCTTATCTCCAGAAATTCCTCTTTTTTTGCCTAATGGTGGTCTTTGCTCCAAAAATAAGATTTTGTGTCTCTAGGTCTCTGAAGGACTGGATCTGAGAGCAGATCAGGACGTGTCTGCATGGACAGACCAAAGGAGGAAAACCTAGTGAGTAATAACAATAATGTTATATATAAAATATAAGAAATTGTAATGAAATTATGCCTGTTCTAATAAAGGGAAAATCTGGTTTGTATCTCCCTTCCCAGTCAGGGGAAATATGAAATTTTACAATTTTAGGAGGCTATTTAGTTTCTTTAAGAGTATTTAAGTGCTACACAGTGCTGGTACAGAGGTGGGGAGTTTCCCTAAATATCTGGTGTGGGAATTGATGGATCAGAGGGGATAGACAAGCACAGAGAACCTGCTTTGATAGTCACTAGTCCCGGCCACAGAACAGCAATCAATGGTTTCACCACTGCCTGTGATTCAATGTTGGGATTTGTTAAGCCCTTAACATGTACAGGTCGTCAAGATTTCCATTTTTAATGGGTTTGCAAAGCAGCTACCTGTGCAGGCAGGAGCCCTGATAAACTCCCTTCAGCCTCTTGTCATGCAGAAGGTTCCGAGCACGAGGAGGAACATTGCATATCTCTGCCTGCCAAAAGGATCCTTGGCAAGCTGTGCCTGAGCAATTCTGATTTGTTTCCATTTAATTAATGAACACTTTCCTGCTTTGTGATTATTGTCCTTGCCTGAAGTTGTTCCCATTATAGAGATGAATAAATAGTTCTTGACATTAGTTTCTACCTGCTTTGTAATTTGTTACACCATCAGGGACCTGCAGCTTGTCCTTGCTTTGAGTTCCTATTAATTCTGTTTATTTTTGTCTTTTATATGATTTCTGTTTTGTCCTTCACAGTTTAAAAAAAAAAAAAAAAAGAAAGAAATCTTAGCACTGGTGTTCTTTTATTGCAAATACAAATATATTTCATCTTTTTTCCTTTGACATGGAATAGATTTCTTTGATTGAGGTAGAAGGCTCTCTTCTAATTTTTGTACCTCTTCCAGGAGCTGTTTGTGCCCCATAAACAGGCAAGAGGAAGATAAAAAGGAAGATAAATTAACACAGGCATTTACTGAGTACAGCAAAGGAATTTTCCCATTTTGCGGTGGGTTTTGTATCTCTGCTCTGTTCCTTTGAAGGTTTTTATTGAAGTTGGGTTGTAAGATTTGGGCAAGTGGAGATCTTGGAGAAGAGGCTCCAACCCCAGGGTGTGGTTCAGAGTCGTGGAATGGTTCGGATGTGAAGGGACCTCGAAACTGCTCTCATTCCAACCCTGCCAAGGACAGGGACACCTCCCACTTGACTCTGGAGCACGAGGAATGACAGCAGAACGTGGCTGGAGCACATTCCTGGGGACAGCTGGGGGAGCGGCTGCCAACCGCCGGCAGAGCTGCTTCGTGTTCTCCATTTGTAAATTATCAATAAATGACTCCCACAGTCAATAGATGAATTATTCACAAAGAAAACAGCAGGTTCTAATCACCTCCAGATTAATGCCTTCCTGGCAGTGCCTGTGCTAACACAAATAATTGCCTTGGCAGGTGCCAAGCTGTCCCACGGATTTCAGCGGCGCGAGGCTGCCCTGTGCAAGCTGGCAGCCACAGGTAGCACAAATTCCTCACCGTTTTGGGGCTTTAAACCCTGTGTCCCGTACCTTTTGTGTAGCACAGAGAGCTCTGGTTATCCCAAGGGGGAGATATCCCAGGATTGGCTCTCCATTGCCCCGAGCAAATGGCCAGCTGTGCCCAGGGTCCCCAGCAGTGATGGGTGAACACAGCATTCCCTGCTCTGAGAGCAACCCAAGATCAGCTCGTCAGTGTTGTGGCCAGTATTTGTTTCGTTTAACTGGTTAATTGTTAAAGTTTTAACGTTAATGGTTTGTTCTTATGTTCCTCCATATTCTCCCTGTGCTGGTTTATTCCTGAAGTTGTATCCTGCCCTAAGTTACCTTGTATGGCATTTCCCCACCCCTTGTTCTGGTCCCTTCCCTGTCAATCCCTGTGACCACACCCCTTGTTCTGGTCCCTTCCCTGTCAATCACTGTGACCCCACCCCTTGTTCTGGTCCCTTCCCTGTCACTCCAGCCCTGATCCAATCCTTTCAGTGTCCCTCCCCGTGGGTGTTCCTGGGTGTTTCCTCACCCTCGATGCCCCATTGGCCCCTGTCTCCTGCCCTCTCCTCCCCTTGCCCCAGCTGGCCCCAAAGGAACTCTGTAACCCCTTCATTGCCATGAAATTGGTTTGAAACTTCATTGGTTTGTGTTTGGTGCCCACCCCTTGCTCTGTGCTGTATAAAATCCTGAGCACAGCAGCGCTCAGGGCTCTTTGTTCCTGACTCCTTTAATGTGAATAAACCTCATGGGGGAACCTCAGCACCTCCTTTACCAACCCCTGACTGTGGTGAGAGCCCCTCCACTGCAGAGCAAGTGGCTCTAAAAGTTCAGCTGTGGGCACAAACCCCACACCTGGCACAGCAGCGGTGTTCCCTGAGCTAGCCCAGGCTCTGGTGAGCTGTGCCACTTCAGGATTTGTCTCCATCTCCCTTTGGAAACTGAGAGGATGTTACTAAAGTGGGGCAGATGGTTCAAATGAGTGAAAAAAACCAAAAAATAAACCAAACTCCCAGCAGGAGATTTCTTTCCCACCTGGTTTGAATGCTTGAACAGGGATACGTTGGAGTTTGAGCTTGTTTATTCTCTGCACATAATTTATTTTGCTTTACTCTGAATGCATTATTTGAGACTAGCAGGGGCAGCAGAAGGAAAACTTGTTTGCATGAGTATAGCTGGATTTGCTGGCTAATAGGACAAACTCAGTGCCAGGGGACTGGCAGGGAGCAGACTCAGGGACATTTAGAGCCCCTGTGAGACAAAAAGAGGTCACATTAAATAAATGTGTGTGTGTGAATGTTTCCTCCACAGGGCTGGTGACAATTTCATAATACTGAAATCCTGTGAAAAACTAATAAGAACTTGGGATTTTCCAAAACTGGAACGACTTTTGCCTGAATGTCTTCAAGTCTCACTGAACTGAGGTTTGATTTAAAACCTCCTGAAAGGGTTAAATTAAAAATAGCCCCTGAGGTGTGAGTTTTCCATTTTGAGGCTGTCTCCTTTTGGGAACAGGTTTGTTGGTCCTCACATGTACTGACAGATTGCGGAGCTGCAGTGGCAGTTTGAAGTGGAGTTTATCTTTTTGGATAAAAATGTCTACAGGAGAGAGCAAAACTGGTTGTTCCTCTCTCTGGATCCAGCAGTTCTGTCAGTGCAGTTTCTGCTCACTCAAATATTAAGGAAATAGTGATTAGGCAAGGTAAAAGCTCCTGTTGCTTTGACATAGATTAAAAAAAATCAAATGCTTTAAATAAAAGACTTGGTCATGAGAGTGTAATTGAGTAAGATTGTTAATTCAGCACTTTCTTTGAGGAAAAGGTTGGGTTTTTTGACCCTTCATGAGAAATTGGCCTTATCTTTGAGATTTTTTTTAGGAGGTGCTTATCAGTGAAGAAGCCATGGATGCAGCTGCAGGAGGATTCCCCTTCCATCAGGAGAACCTGGGAAGCACCTGAAATGTTGTAAAAAAATCAGATGTGAAGATCCTGTGATCTCCATCATCCTGCATTTCTCCCTTGATTTATGGAATCTGTTTTACCTTGAAATATTACATTTTTTATGACTCAAATCGCATTTCTGGTGTTGATGGTCAGAGGTTCCCAGGCAGAGGAATACAATGTTCTGTTGAAGGCTGAAATAGATTTAGGCCTTTGTTAGGGAAACTTTGGTCCAGCTTCAAAGTCTAAGGACAGGAGCTGTTCAAACCTTTAAAGCACATGGAGAAGATTCTGTGTCTCTTAATAAATTCTAGTGATGAGAGAACAAAAAGTGGAAAATTTAAGATCTAATCCTTGGCCGTGTCTGAATTATGGGATTTCAAGGCATAAAATCAGTTCAGTGCCATTTTTTAAATCTATTTATAAAGTTGGGTCTACTCATATATTTTGAGTAGCATGCTTTTAATAAAAGTTATTACTTTTATTTAATAACTGATAAAAAATTCTTAATTTTTTTATTCCTAATTTTAACTCCTCAGTTAGTTAATCCTCACTTTAGTAATTATCCTTGTAGACTTTCAGCCCACACTCTTCAATGCTGCTGTGATCTTTTTGGCAATAAATGGCATTTAATCATGTCCATAGACATCTCAGGTGAGGTCAGAAAATACTGGCATTTCACAGGAGGCTGTGACAAGAGAACAAAACTTTAAGGAAGCTGTGTTGTCACCTTGACAATTCCTTGGCATTTTTTCTGCAGAGCCATAGTTAAAACTCCAAGCTTGTACTTACTCTGCTAGCAAAGTTTCTTTTCATCTGAACTTTGTGTATTTTTACTAATTTTTTCAATTTTATTTAAATTTATATCTTATGCAATACACTTTGGTTTTGTGTTTGAGTTTTGGGGGGTTTTTTTTGAAGCTCAGAATTTATTTTTTTTTAATCAGAAATTCTGATCTTCATGGACTATGAATTTAAAATAAGATGCTGATTGTTTCTCTTTGTAGCTCTTTATGGTATAAGATGAACTAAGTTATTTACATCTCATTCAAAACAAGACACAGTTGTACTCTGGAGATGTGCTGCTTTTCTTCTGGGGTTCATTTTATTATGCATTGGGAAATTCTGACTGGAATCAGCAGAAATATTGATCAGTATTACTTGGGGGATGGCATGGCTTCAATCAGGCTGCTTCACCCCATGGGGAGTTTAACCAATAATTCGTGAAGGAAAAGTCACCTCTGTGAGAGAGTTCACATCTGCAGTTTCTTTCTGGAAATTGCCTCTTGATCAAAACTTAAATATAAATGTAATAAATATCCTTTAGAAATCACAAATAATCTTTCCACCCTTGTGGAACTGATCATTAAAAGAAATCAGTTAAATCCTCTGACTGATTCTACTGATGCCTGAAACCAACCAGAACATCAGAGCCCCTCTTATCAGTGAATAATTCATGTCCTACAAGTGAAAAACCCAACAAAACTAAACCAAGATGTGTAAATATCTATGTTTAAGAGTTGAACAGCTCATCTTTTGGGTAAGACTATTATAAAGTCATTTGGAGGGAGAAGCTCATACATAAAAATGAATGTTGCCATGCAACAAGTACTAAAGAAAGAACCGCAAGATTTAAGCCTTAATTAATTTCCCATAGCAGCTGGGAATGTTCAGGAATAAGGAAATTTGGAGGCAGTAGCGTTAATTAAGGCTCATTTGCTAGAAACCTCTGGCCTGTAATTGATAACTTTGATGTGTGATGTGATAAGAAGTGATGTTTACCACGATTGTAGCAATATCTGTGTTGTTTACTATTTATGCAAGAGAATTCTCTGCTTCTCTGATTTGCTAAAACTGCCTTGCCAGGCTGTGAGGCCTTAGAGACTGGCTTTGTAGAAATATCAAAGAGATTTTGGGACACAATAAGCCTCTAACTTTTTCTTTTTGTGATTGAGTTCCTTGTAGATAAAACCCGATTCATCCATTGAGTGAGAGGCAAGAGAACAGAGCCTTTGGTGAAGCTCTCAAATATTGAGGGGAGTTGATGACCATAAAGGCATGGAGGTATAAACAAGAATACTTTTCATTTTAATCTGTACGTTCTCAGCTTAAATCCCCCAGTGAGGAGCTGAAGCATGCACAGCCATGGAAGTGATTTAATGCATATAAACAGAGATTCTGGCTATTGGTGGCGTTCAGGAGGAAATATTCCTGCAATCGAATCACACCTTCCTGGGGCATGTTGTTTTTCTCCCTGAAGGAATTAATCTTTGCCTCACAGGAGACAAATGATGAAGGAGGTGAGTTCTCTCCAAGCTACTGAAATGATGGCTAATTTTTGAGTGTTTTCCAAATGATCCGTGGAAAAGATGAACATAAAGGTTAAGTTCTGCTGCATGGCTGGGATGCAAAGGGCAGGTTTCTAGTCTAGCAGGTGCTGAAGCAAGCAGAGACATCCCATTCCAGGAGCTGACACAATTATGGATTAGGTAGAATTAGGGGACATTTGCTTCATTTCTGTTGGTCTCTCATGTCCCACCCCAAGCACCTTTGCCTGTTGTTCCAAAAACTCTCTGCTTTCAGGTGGCTGTGAAGGCTCCTCTGAATTCCAGTGGCAGGGGCTGCCTGACGCCTTGCTGCTTTTGACCTTCACAGCAACTTCAGGCCCTGGAAGGAGTCCCTGTTGTGAAAGGATTTTTCTCTTTGCTGTCGCCAAGCACAACGCGTGTTTGCTGAAAAGGGATGGGAGCTGTGCTGCCTTATCTCACCCAGCAGAAAACAATATTAGCCCTGATAACCCTCCCCTTTGCAGCCCTATCTGGTTCAGAATCACATCCTGCCCATCATGTTCACACTCCCAGATGGATTCCATGCTCCCTCTTGGCTGGGACTCTGCAGGGAGTGGGAGCAGTGGTGGCCAGGGGTACTAGTCCCTCAGAGATGATTCAAAACATACAGTTCAGAGATTAATAGATAGCATAAAATAAAATTACAGATCAATGTGGCAAAGGATCATTCTAATGTGTTTGTCATCCTTCCCCCAGCCATTGGCTGGCCTATCTCCCTTATATATTGCCAGGGTTGCTTATCTGGAGGTAGCACAACAACTCCCTGAGCGTTTTATCACCTCCTTTAAAAGTGGAGTCAATTACAACTCCAGATTAAAATAGTGATGTACTTCAGGGAGTAAAAATGATATCCTGTGATGTGTTTCTGAAATTGCTGGTAGGGCCTGGCTGAGTCATAACTCAGAACTTGATGAAATTAATGGAATGGCTTTGGAGTTGATATCTCATCGTGGGCTGGGGGAGGATGAAGCTTCCTCCTGCACTGAGGGCAGGGGCAGGACCTGCAGTTGAGAACCATAACAAGGGCAAAGAGGTTTCATCTGCTCAAATTCAGAGAGATTCAGGCTGTATATTAAATAAAAATTGTGAGAAGGGCCATGCATCTTATTCTGTGAGCTGATAACTGATTAGAACAGAAAACTTTTTACTGCATTTTGCACAAATAGAATTGTTCTGCAGAGGGAAAATGTGTCAATGGCCCTCAAATATGTCAAAGGTTGTCGCAGAATCTCCTGAGTTTCCTTCTTGGACAGACTGGGAGAGAGGCATTGAACTCTAACTGCACCAGAGATGTTTTAGATGGTAGGAAAATGTTCTTAGTGGTCAGAGGATGTAGCAGAGCAATGGTTTTACTTGAGAATGGGATGCTTTTGTTCCTTTTTAACCAGCTGGATGTCCTTTTGTGTAGCTCTCTGATCTATTAAGTGGCCATGCTCAAAATAGACACTTCAGCTGTTTCATAAACCCCTCTGTAGTTACAGGTGTATCTGCTGAGACCCCACTGGAAGAAGATTAAGAAAGAAAATCCTTAACATCCTATCCTTAATGTCCTATCCTTAATAGGCAATGTGTGAAAGGGGGGAAATAGCTTTGGATTAGGGCATTTTCAAAACACAAGTTTCTGAATGTTTTGGTTTAAAATTTGTGTTTCTTAAAACTTTACTGTGAAGTTCTTGATCAATTCTAATAATTTCTGTACCTACACAAGAAAGAGAGACATCTGTGCCTGTTCAAACAGAAAAAGGTTTGTGAGCTTTTTTCTTTCATCTGAATGTTGGTTTTTATTCCTTAAGTTGTTTTTTGGTGTTTTTTTTCTCTTCAGGAGTGAATCCAGCTCAATCCACATTAAAGTTACATGGCAGCGAGAGGGATTACTGCCCATGTCTTAACATAAAGATAAAACAGGGTTTTCTGGCAAAGAAGGTCAGAGATGATAAAAGGCAAAATTGAACTGTGAATGTTATTGACTTGAGTAGGGGGAGAAGAGTGTGGGATGAGATTGGGAGGCAAAGGATCAATGCAAAATGCAGCTCCAGAGCCCTCAAAATGCTCTCTGAGGTCAGAGGTTGGCGTGGAGCTCGGATCTGGAAGTCTGTTCCAGTGACAGGTTACATAACTGAGATATTCTGAGGCTTTCCAATGAGGTGCCAGCTCATTTTTAGATGTTGCCAGTTTATTCAGATTTCACTTGGTGTGACAGCCTTCCAACTCAGATTGCCTTCATTTGTTCTGCATTACTCAGAAAGGAGACACGGAACAATTGGGTTCTACATTTGGAGAGCCAAGCTAAATTCTGGTGGAATTAGGTGGAGGAATAGTGCCTGGAGACCTCAATCTGGAATAATGAGGGTGAAGCAGCTTTGCAGGGGCTGGAAGATTATAGATTTAAGCAGTTAGCAATTTCTGTGTCACATTTTTAAAAAAAGTAAGATTATATATATACACACACATAGTGTAGGTATCTGGGTTTCACTTAATTTGAAATGCAAAGAAAGAAAAAAAAAATATAATTAAAGTATTTCCTAGTTTATAAACAGGAAATATTTATGTCCATGGATGTATGGTTTCTTTAAGTCTAAGTTTAAGAGTGTTGCCCTGATTTGTTTGGTTCTGTTGTTTTCTTTTTTAATAAGTTGATCATAAAGGAGAGGTCTCCTGGATAAAATCTGGGGGAATATATACAAGGTCTGTTTGTGTTGATTTCAGAATGGGATTAAGAACAGAAATAATCGTTATGGTCACAGCAAAACAAATTTAGTAAAGATAAACCCTGTTTTTTTGGCAGTTCTATCAAAATTTTAGTAAAAGGAGATGGGAGTAGGTCAAGGCATGAGATGGGAATTGGAGCTGGAGGGACAGAGCTGGACAAGGAGATCAAAACCAGACATTGGCTGAAATAGGGAGATGAGATAAAGAATTGGGAAGAGGAAGGAGAGGACTGGCTTAGCCACATCCAGACCCAGACTGTTTAATGTGACATGGCAGGGACACCTGACAGTGACACCTGACAGGGACATGCCCATTTTGAGAGAATTCTCTGCAGTGCCCAGGTACTGAGGGGATTCTGAAGAGGGGATATTTTAGGCAAGGTGCACTGGTTGAGTATTTAAATCCTGGGGCTGTTTCCTGCTTTTCAGGTGTGGCAGGTTGTTTTTGGGTTTTTTTTGGGTTTTTTTGTTTTTTTTTTTTTTTTTCCTCCCCAGGAAATAATGCAGATCTCTTTTTTGGCATTTGGCTTTCGGCAGTGGTTCAGTGTTGAGAATATTTCAGTGGAGCCTGAAGAACCAGGAGGATCATACATGGTGCAGGGAAATGGGCAGGCAGACTCTTGAGGTATTCAGGGACCAAATTTTTCCTTCTAAAGTGTTGGCTGGTGTGGATCTGAGAGAGGGGACTGTTATCTTTGGGATTTATCACAGCAGCTTTGGCCAACTAATCCTCTGGCTGCTGCTCACACCGAACAGGTGATGAAATGAAGGGGCAACAGAGCTTTGGGTTCTTTCTAGTGTTGGTTTTACTCCCACAAAATTCAGCCAGAGCCTTGCTATTGATGGTCATGGACCCTTTATTCAGAGGAGCCCTCCCCAGTGGGCTCAGTCCAAGACATGGAGTTAAGTTTGGTGTTGTATCTGCTCAGTGGACCTTTGTCATGGCTTTGGGGAAGGATCAGGAATTAAACTTTGTGGGAGATGAGCAATGCTCTTGCTCAGGCCACATTTTAGAAGGCTTCCTGTCACCTACCTCAAGCACTCAGTTCCTGGTTTTCCTGGTTTATCCTATGACCCATTTTGCTTCCAATTACAGTGACAGGAACTTTTCTCAGCTCAGGAATTCCTGGCGCTTGCCTTGACTCCAGCTCCAGCCCAGTTTCTGTCTTGCACTCTGCTGACTGCCACAGTTTCAGACATTTGATTGCCAGTGGGTTGCAGGATCTCACATCCTGTTGCCTTTTTAAGCTGAGTTCTGCCTTTCAAAGTGCACAGATAAAATAGCAAGAGCCTGAGTCTCGCAGCAGTCGAGGAGCTGGAGTGTCTGAGGATGCTTTCAGTGAGAGTCTGAGAACACTTCCACTCAGCAATTCCAACTGCACTGCCTCCTTGGCAGAGCCTGACACTTGGGTTTGATATGTGGCAGTGGGATGAACTTTTAGAACATTGCAAGGCTCTTATCCACCAAGTTTGTTGGTAGTTAAAATAAAATCTTGCTGCCATTTCTCGTGGTTTGAAGTCTTCACAGTCAGACTGCATTTCCAGAGCTTTCCTGCTCTACCACTCCTCTGACAGAGGCAAAAATTTGATGTGTGCTGTGCCATTCTCTGGAAATTTATACCCAAACCCCACCAGAGCTTTGATTGGAATTTCTGCACACCAACAAAGCACCTTGCAGCAGCTTTCCCCTTTCTGTTACTTACAATAATTAGTATTTCTTAATCAATAAATTGCTGTTCGCATTCGTTGAAGTCTGTGAAAATAAATTCAGGCAAATTGAGTTTCTGAGGATTTTAATATTAGTTCAGGAAATTCTTGTGGCCTGTGCTCCACTGGAGGCTTGGTGATCCCAGCTGGTGCTTTTATCTTGTAGCCTGTGCAGGGGTGATGCCTCTGAGGGTACAAATGGGAAAAATAGGGATGAGCAACTCCAACAAACAAAACCTTGCACTTTTCCCCCAAAATAATTCAACTCCTTCCATTTGGTGACTTTCTGAATGATGTCACAGAGAGCACACATGACCCAGCTGCTGCTCCTTATTCTAAATTTGTGGGAATAAAATGAATAAACTGTTCCCACGAGTTTAATTTATCATTATCATTTTCCTCTCTGAGAAGTTTTAGATAAGTAGCTTAATACAAAAGCTGTATAGTTATAAGGGTTTTTCCTTTATTTTTTTTTTTTTTTAAACAGAAGCCTATATCACAAAGTAAGGAATTTATAAACCTTGATAATGTCACTTTATTCTGATGTTTAATTAATTTTTATTTCAGTTGCTCAGTTTCAGGGAATCTGTTTTGCAGGAAGAAATAGAAAATGGGAGCATTGTGAATTCTCTTTAAGTAGGGGAAAAAAGGCATGAAAACAAGCCCATAGGAGAGCAGTGCCTCCATTCAGAACAAAATCTTTTTATTCAAGTTTCTTTTAATGAGACCCATTCAGCTTGCTGGTGGTTTTGTTATTCTGAGAGATGGAGAGTTTGAATGTTTTGCAGGACTGCTGGACCTCAAAGCAAGCTGAGCACAGGCAGTGCTTGGGCTGCACTGAGCTGGAACCTGAATTTTGTCATTAGTGAATGGATTATTCACTGCCTTTGCCTGAGCCTCGGGAGCAGAGGGCAAAATCAGACCAGCAAAAAAAAAAAAAAAACAACCCTATTTATACCTGAATGCTGTAAACAGTTCTCCTGCAGGTCAGAATTCCAAAACAGTCAGAAATGGCTGTAGGAGATATTTACACGTGACACAAAGCATTGGATTGGTGTTGGAGGTAACCTAAAGGTGAATTTGGGGGATTTGTCCCTGTTCCTACAGCTTGTTTTGGGACTGAGTGTCTGAGGTCAGGACTTCAGTGATGGGGGTGAAGAGCAAATTCTCTTTTGCTGATGCCTGATTTTAATCTTTGGGGAATGAAGTAAAGCTTAGAACATGTAGTGAAGATAATGAATTTGTCTATGCTGAACACATCTCATCAAAATAGAAAATCCCTGGTTATAATTTGGTTTTGAACAATAGCAGTGAGAGAACCACTCCTTTATCCTTCCATATTTTAAAAGTTCAGGTTTTAGTGGGTTGACCAATATTTCAATGAGGAATAGGGTTTTTTCTTTATTTATTTTAAAAATTTCTTTATGAATTAATTATTAATTAATTTCTTTGTGCAAGGTGAGTATATGGGGTTGGCATCTGGTGGAATCATTGTAGGATGATTAAATTCTTTCCCAATTTTTTCCCAATGGAGCATCCAGGGCCATCAGTGTGGGTTTGGTGTTTTTTGGGAGCTGTTGAGCTGTTTTTCTTTTCCTTTATCTAAAATAAGACCCCTCTAAACAGAGAGCTCATATTTGCTTTTAATATATAAAAATATTAATGTATAATATATATAATATTAATATATTTAATATAGAGAGGAGATATTAAAACTTTTTTTCTCTATTAATTGAAGTTTTCTGAAGTGGCATAGTTAGATTTACAGACGCTAAAAGCAAAACTTCTGTAGATTAAAAAAAATTAAAATTTTTAAAGATTTTTTTTTAAGAAAAAAAATTAAATTGTGCTCTCTAAGCTGCTAAACTCTGAACTGATGAAATAGCAGGCTCTTTTTGGGTTTCAAACTTGCGTTTTCAGCTGTGCTGGAGCCTTTCTCTGTAGAACTGTTGACTTTTGCAGTGTCACCAGACCACGGCAGAGCTGTGCTGCTGTGTGTGTTAAATACCTTCATTCTCAGGGGTATTTATGCCAGTGGTAACATTTTTAATAAGATGCAATTAAAAGTCAACCAGCAGTATCCCGTGTCTGTAGGGCTGACTTTCAGAAATGTAAATAAATATAAATATCTGCTGTATTTTCCTTTGTTAATACAGTTTTCTTAGAACATCTTCTGTTGGAACAGCGACTTTGTCTCATCAACTGCAGAACCAGTAAATGTATTTTACATTCATTTCAGGACTGTGCTAAACAGCAGAAACCTTGCTGTTAAACATCTTATTTGCAGAGCTACCATGCTTCAAGTGGCTGATGGTTATTGAGGGTTTTTTTCCTCCCTGATAATTCTGTTGCTGGAGAATCCTGTTTTTATCAGGATCGGTGTCTGGGGGAAGGCAGAGATGATTTGTGTGTTGTTTGAATCACTCTGAACAGCAGTAAGGAAAGGCATGTTAAGCAAGGATGAAAATAATGAAAGATAATCATGGGTAATACATCAATTACTTCTCTTACCTTGGCCACTTTTCTTCTGTGAGAAAAGCCAGTTCCCGAGAGAAGGGAATTTAACAGGTATTTCCCATGAAAATTGGTGCTATGTACTGCTCTGTCAAAGCTGATTTACTGATGACAGCCACTTTATTCTGATTTGTTTCTCCAGTCAACCATCTTGAAAAAATATTTTGTGCAGTTGACAGATGAGATTGTTTTTAGTTAAAAAAATTGAAGTTCTTGTCTTGAAAACTTCAGAAGAAATTGCGACATATCGAGCCTGTAAAATTGAAGTTTGACTTCAGTTCCATTATTTTTTTGACCTCGATTCCATCCATTGAAATTCTTGAAAGGGAATATCAAAATTGTTTCAAACCCTGTGGTTCCCCCCCCCCCTCAGATTTACAGCAGATTTTGTGTATTTGATTTTTATTTTAACGTTTGTGACATCCTGGTGTTTGTGGATTGGTAGTTTCACATCCCTTTTCAAGGAGCTGTTGTGTTCTTAGGCATTTAGAATTTCCGAGTTAATAATGCAAAATTTCTGATTGGGAATGGGTCTGGCTTTTTTCTTTGGATGAAGCTGTAGGTGTGTGAGGATTCTCCAGGAATTCAGAAGTTCCAAGATCCAGATTGAGTGTCATAGGTCTGTGAGAGCTCATATTCCTTCCTTAGGAATTTTGGGGCACAGGAGCCTCATTGTTTAAATTTTTTTTTTTTATAATTGCAACTTAGTCTAAAAAAAGGAGGTAGAATAGATGAGGGAATTAAAATGAGAGGGAATTTCTAAACTGAGAGGACACATTGAGATTGAGGAAAGGGTTTTTTTTAATATTTTGGCCTTGGAGTGATTCCTTGTGTGCATGTCTGTGATTGTGCTGGAAGCCAACTCATTACAACTCATTACTGGGGTGTTTTTTCATTAAGGGGGGGTTTACTTTTTGAAGTTAATTTAAATAAAACTGCAGCTGAGTTTAAAAATCCCCAGCTGCACCTGGGTTCTGGTGGACCCCCCCTCCACCCTGCCACGTGGAAAAATGAAATTTCACCTCCACTGAGCACAGCCCTCCCAAAACCAGCATGCAGGAGCACTTGTGATGATACAGAGAAGTCTCCCACCTGTTATTTTCCTGCCACAGAAATAAAAGGCAAGCCTTAAATCCGGCTGAATTTCAGTGTAAAAGCTGAGCAACCCCCAGTTTTTATTTTGGCTGGCTTCCACACAGGGCTTCCAAGATGGGAAACAAACAAAAGGAAGGGCACAGAGTTCCAGGGGAATTGGATCTGCTGCAGCTACCAAAGCCAAAATGCTCTTTAATTCCTTTCAGTGCCTTCCCTGGGATGCTGGTTTTGAACTTCCACACCCAGACCCTGCAAAGGGCAGCAGAGCTTCAGGAGCTGGAGGGTGAGAGGAGAATTACAATGCACAGGATGCACAGGGGAAGAAATGGGGATCTTTTCCTGGTTAATTTGTTTTGTTGATTTTTTTTTTTTTTTTTTTTTTTTTGCTATTCCTTTGGAAGGAGTGTTTCTTTGTGGTATTTTGATCAAAGAGGGGAGAATGTCTGATAAAATCACAGGATGGGTTGGGTTGGAAGGGAACTTTAAGGTCATCCATGCCATGGACAGGGACACCTTCCACTATGCCAGCTTGCTCCAAACCCTGTCCAGCCTGGCCTTGGACACTTCCAGGGATGGAGATGATAATACAAGGACTTGAATTTTTCAAGAAAAAGAAGGAGTGGAAGTGAAAAGTGAGTTTTAGGAGTATTTTATTCTTAAGTAGTTTTTCTCAAGGAACCCCTGCTCCACGTTTGAATTGAGAAGCCTGAAATCACTCTGTTGTGCTTCTATTCCATGGGAAGGTGTAATTGTTCTTTCACAGCCATCTGCTTGGCTTAAACTCCATTTTTTGTCACAAAAAAAAAAATAATTATTTCCTTTGCTTTTCCTGGAAATTTGGTGGTTTAAGGCAGAGGAAGAGCTGAGGAAGAGAAATTCCTAGAAAATAATGAGTGATCAGAGGTGGCAAATCTTGTCCTTGAGGGCAGGGGGTGATGAGGCACAGAAGGGATCTTGTTCCTCTCTCCCAGTGAAGGATTCACTCAGCAGAGGATACTCAGGTCTCTTCCCACTGAACAGAGAGATTTTACACAGATTTTAGTAACTCAGACAGAGTTTGCAGCTCATTCTTATCTCAATAAAAACCAAATAATTAATTGAAAGCTTGAGTGTTTTCCAGCAACTGCTGAGCTGCAGATGGATTCAGAAACACAGCAAAGACCTTTTCCCTACATCTTACCAAAAGTTTATTTTTCACCACCTTATCTTGGAAAGTCCTGAGAAATCTGGACATAGAATATTTTCTTTTTGTTGTTGTCATCTTTCTAGGAAGATAAAAGTATTCCTTTTTGACTTGGAGGACAACATTAGGGATTTCAGATTTCCCTTTTAATTCTCTTTTATCAAAAATATTGACTGTCCTGCTATATTGCTTTTTCCCTCATGTACAGCAGAGCCTGCAGATGCCTCAGTCTCTGGGGGAAACAGCAATATTTGTAAGTGAGGAGAAGAAAAGTGGATGAAAATTTGCTAAACATTTACTGATTTTTTTTTTAATTTTTTTTTTTTTTTAACTGCAAACACAACCTGTTGTGTGGGTTGCTTTCATAAAAAATATCTTCTCCAGTGTTCCTAACATATAATTAGTCCACATCACGTTCTCAAACTCTGTTAGGTTGGTGAAAACTTCTAAGAAAGGGTTTCTTCTCCCCAATAATTTTCCCATGCCCTGCTTCTGTCCAGCCTGAGACAATCCCTCCCTCCATCCCAACAGTTACAGATATTGGATATTTACCCATCTGAGTTTGCTTGTGCTGAGCTTCTATTTTAAGTGAGACTCAAAAGCAGACAATTACAATGTATATAACATTTTTGGTCTTGATTCCAAACAATTTTCTTCTTCCCTGTTTGGCTCCAGCTTCCCTGGAGTGTGTGAGGTCTGGAATTGTGGCTGTGTGACCAAGGGTGGTGGAGAAGGGACCTTCAGGAGGGTTTTTATCACCTTCCCTGACACCCAGCTCTCACCAGGGCTGGGTTAATTCTCTTGCAACCCAGTGACCTCTGGGTTGTTATTTTATTAGTGTTGGTTTTTTTCTCCACCACAGGAATGTGGAAGTATTGGAGGGTTTTATAAAGCAGCCCAAACTCCCTGCTCTGAAGTATTGGAATAAAACCTCCTGTTCAGCAGGATGGAAGTGCTGTGGCTCAACTGGATGGTGGGAAATTTGTGAGGAATTAGTCTTTAATAATTTTAAATTATTTTATTATAAAATATGAAGGAGAAGAAAAAAAACCTCCCAATCTGTTTTTTCCTTTGTAATACCCTCCATCCCCCAGAGCTAAGTGTATAAAAATTTACCTAACAGGAAAAAAAAAAAAAAAAAGGGCATTTAAATTAAGAGTCATGTTTGTCACCTGGTTTCAGGTTACAGTAAAATGGCATGCTTGTCACTGAGGTGTTCTGGGTCAGAAAGGTGTGGTATCTAATTAAAAATGTCACTTTGTGTGCTGTAATTATCACTTCTTGGTGTGGAGGGGCCGAGGAATGGGACAGAATGCAGCAGAGTTGTCACAGGACCATGGGAGGGGTCAGCCTGGAAGGGACCAAGGGGCTCCTCTGGTCCCACCTCCCTCCCTGCTCGGGCACAGGATTGCATCCAGACAATTCTGGAATATCTTGTCACCCCCTGGGCTTGTGTGAACAGCTCAAACTTGAGAGATAAGGGATGTCTGTGTGTGGCCCACACTGTTTCTCTTGGTTATCTCCAGGTAAGTTACATGACAGTCAGATTGATAAGAAAAAAAGGTAATTTTTAGATCGTGCCTTTTAGTAAATCATGAAGAAGCAGCATAACATTGTTACTGGTTGTGCTGCTTTTGAAAAGCAAGTTGAAATTCAGATGCATTCTGGTTTCTGTTAGAGCTGTGAAATGCACTGCTGAAGTATTACTGAAAGTGTTTTTGGGGGAAAATTAATCCTTCTTCAATATGAGTTTGCAGAGTTCTTTTAGGCTGACAGGTAGCACTTCAAAAATGTTTGCTGTGTTTTTTCTCACTCGTCACCTGTCAAACAGTGCAAGGAAAATGCAGAATTACACTCGGATTCCGAAGCAGCTGAAACCAAATATTGTGAAAGGAGAAAATGTGATCAACAGACAAAACAAAACCTGTTTGGTAAAAGACCCCTCCCCACATCTGTCCTCGATCAAAGGCCCCCTCCTCTTGCTGCTGGGCAAATGTAGGTCGTGGTTTCAGCTGTGCTGTGTGAGGCACTGATGCAGTGCAGTCGGGTTGTTTCGTGAGAAGAGATGAAGTGACAATTCCACTTCAGTGGTACGAAACAACAGATATGTGTGGGATCTCTCTTTTCATGCAGAATAACATGTTTTTGGGAAATACACAGCTCGTGGAGATGGGAGGAGAGGAGAGGAGAGGAAGCCTCCTAAGCATGGCATGAACTCAGGAATGCTGTCAGCCCCAACGAGCTGCAGCGATTTTTGCTGTTCATTTTTATTAAATGCACTTTATTGGCTCCTTCATGCTTCAGAGATATGTAAAGCACAACATATTTGTAGTTGCAGTCTCCTAATTGACTCTGATATTTTTTTCCCTCCGAGTCTTCATTAAAGGGAAATGATTTTGCAGTCGATACCTTATGATTTGTTCTAATGCAAATAACATTTAGCACATCTTGTAGACTGTCTGGAGAATTCCCACAAGCTTCCCTGCAAATGTCATCTGACTCCTCAGTCGAGTGAAGCACTGCCTTGCCTTCGCTTTCCTGCAATTTGTCATGCTTCATACTCGGCTGAACCTGCCAATTTTCATTGTCCTCACTGACAGCAGCTGTCACTGTGCCACTTATGGCTTCGAAACTCTTGGTGGCAGCATCCTCCAAGCTACTGAGGGGGACCCTGAGAGGCTCAGGGATGTGGAGCTGGAGCCTTGCTGCTGCCTCGTGCTCAGGAGTGGCACCATAGGATGCCCAGACTGCCCTGGAAAGGAAAAACCCAGCAGGATGTCCCAGAGTGGCCAACGGGTCAGTAAAGTCATCAATTTCCTCCTGCACTGCTTTGAGGAGCTTGTGTTGGCCGTGGTGGGGTTAAAGTCCACTGGAGAAGGCTCCATGTGTGAGTCTGGTCACTGGGAAAGGGTGCAGGGCAGGTGATGAAATTCCTTCTTTTGTTGTGCACGATCCCCACTTGTGAGAGCAGAGTTGGGGTCAGTTTTTAGCCCACCGTTGATGCCTTAATTTTCAACTTTCCCATTCCCAGACCCTGCCCTGCACTGGGCTGTGACTCTGAACCCCACCCAAAGTGTCAGCCAGCTCTCCTCACAGCTCAGGCACACACAACAATCCTTCCCCAGCCCCACAACCAAGGAACCAATAGCTGCTGCCTACAGCCAAAAGTGCAAACAGCAGAGAACTGAGGGAGAGAAACCTGGGAGGGTGGGGACTGCAGATACCTGCTGTTCCTTGTGTGGTTGTGGGGCTGGGGAAGGATTGGTGTCATGCTGTGCCTGAGCTGATAGGAGAGCGGGCTGACCACTTGGGTGGGGTTCAGAGTCACAGCCCCGTGCAGGCAGGGTCTGGGACATGGGAAAGTTGAAATTAAGGCATCATTTGGAGGACTCTCAGTGCTGGTGTGGCTTGGAGGGGTCTCAGGTATGCATGCAAGGACTCTGTGGTCCTGGGAAGAGCGGAATATCCCATGGTTTTGGGCTGTGCTGGCAGGTTATGCTTTGTCACGGGCAGGGAAGGTTATTGTTTTTTTTCTCAGGATGGGTTAGACAGGAGTTTCCACAGATGTAGCTTTGTGGAGTTAGGTAATGTGGAGTTCCTAGATTTGAGGGTCACTTTCTGATTGTCAAGTACTTGTGTAGAGTAGTTTCACCTAGGTCTTGGCTTAGGTCATCAGCAAGAGAGCAGACCTGCAGCCGCTAGAGGGAGGTGTCCCTGCCCAAGGGCAGTGGGGATTGCCACAACAGTGGATTTTTATTACCCTGTTCCAACCCAAGCAACTCTGATTCTCCAATTCAACCATCACTCTTCTCCCTACTCACATTTTGGCCATGCTCTGATGTTAAAGTGGCACCCCTTGCATGCCTGCAGAGAACTTCAGCCAGGTTTTCTGAGGAAACTTTTAACCCATTTCCCCATTTAAGGCTTTGCTCAGGAATTCTGCAGGAACTGCTTGCCTCATTGTTTATTTGCTTTGCTTTCAAGTGCAGGTTTGCTGTGAAAACCTGTACAAGTGCCTGATGACAGCAAATCCAGCCTAGTGCCCAGGTGCTTCCAACCACGCCTGAATTCTCCAGCTTGTACAAGTCACATCCTGAAGTGATCAGGAGATGCACCTGGTAATAAAGTTGAAACGTCCTCTGGCTGGTGTGTGGTAGATCAGGACCCAGCACCTAGCTGAGAAATTGGTCTTAAATTTTGATTTGTTCTCCTGTTAACCTAGCGTAAGCTCTCAGTGGTTTATCGCAAACAAATGTGTGGCTGTGCTGCAGAGAATGTGGTTTATCTCACTCAGAAAAATATCATGTTAGTCGTGCTACAGCAAGTGTGCTTTGTTTCAGTTTATTCAGCCAAAACTGGGGGTTTGCAATGCATTATATCCAGTGGATCACGTAGGAGCCATAGCACAAAAGTTATCCCAAAACTCAGTATCCTTTGTAGCTGTTAAAAGAAGAGGGATTCCTCCCTTCTCTCAGGGCTGAAGTAAGAAGTGCCTGTCACCCTTGGGATCTGTGATCCTGCTGGCAACATCCCAGAGTATTTAATCTCTGTATTTAGCTATTCTTTCATATGCTGTATGAAAGAGCTTTGCACAGAAGGGTAACCAGTTCTATCCCCATTTCTCAGTGGTGTGTAGTGTAGTTACATTCAGGAGGAGTAATTATTTCTATCAGCAAGATTGTGACAGCCACCACATATTATGGAAATTTCCTTCATTGAAACGTTAACGTTTTTTTCCCCCTTTTGTTTGATTCCGCAGCAACACAAAGAATAGTATTAGAAATATAATTGCAATCTCCAGGAGAAATATTAAGCAGCAATGGCTGTGAAAGCTGAATCACCATTAGAGGGTGGGAATAGAGCCACCATGTAAAGAAAATGGAGCAGGGATAGACACCACACTGAGCAGTTTGTCAGTGAAGAGGGGAATACGTGCACTGAGCACCACTGACCTCCACCAGGGGGAGAGGCAGCTTGGCAGTGATGGCTGGAGCGCAGTGCTGGAAACTCAGGAGTGGTGCTCCTCTGTCAGGGTGTCAGTGCAAAATGTCACCAAAACTTGGGGATTCTGTCCACAATGGGGAAACATTGCCACATCTTTAGCTGGTCTGGGACCGAATTCCCACAAGCTTCCCTTGCAAATATTCATCTGAACATCAGTAGAGTGACAGCACGCCTTGCTTCGCTTTCCCTGCAATTTGTAAACATTGATTCATACTCGGCCGAAACTGCAATTAGGTTCCTCATGACAGCAATCTGTCCACTGTGCCACGTATCGGCTTCGAAAATCTTGGTGGCAGCATCCTCAAGATACTGGGGGTCCCTGAGAGGCCTCAGGGATGTGGAGCTGGAGCCTTGATGCTGCTCGCTGCTCAGGAGGTGCACCATAGGCAATCCACCGACGGCCCTGGAAAGGAAAAACCAGCAGGATGTCTCCCGAGTGGCAACGGTGTCAGTAAAGTCATCAATTTCTCATGCACTGCTTTGAGGAGTTGTTTGGCCGTGTGGGGTTAAAGCCAACTGGAGACGGCTCCATGTTGTGAGTCTGGTCACGGAAACGGGAATGCAGGAGCAGGTGATGAAATTCCTTCTTTGTTGTGCACGTCCCACACATTGTGAAGCAGGGTTGCTCGGGGGTCATTTTAGCCAACGTTGATGCCTTAATTTTCAACCTCCTTTTACCATTCCCAGACCCTGCCCCTGCAACTGGGCTGTACTCTGGAACCCCACCAAGTGTTCAGCACAAGATCTGCCTCACAGCCTCAGGCACACAAAACAATCCTTCCCCAGCCCCCACAACCAAGGACACCAAAGCTGCAGCCTCGACCCAAAAGTGCACAACAGCAGACAGAACTGATGGAAGAAGAACCTGGGGGTGGGACTGCAAACTGTGTCCTTGTGGTGTGGGGCTGGGAAGGATTGTTGTGTGTTGCCTGAGCTGTGAGAGGAGAGCTGGCTGACACCCCTTTGGGTGGGGTCAGAGATCACAGCCCCAGTGCAGGGAGGGTCTGGGATGATTACTTTTGGGGGGGGGGGGGTAGCAAAAAGTGAGACCCTTGGGACTGGATCATTTGGAGGACTCTCATTGTGCTGGGTTTTGTCTGGCTTTGGAGGGGGGGCTTGGGGGTCAGGCATGCTGCAAAGGACCTGTGCGTTTCCTGGGACGAGCTGGAAATATCCCATGGTTTTGGGCGGTGTGGAGGTTCTGGTTGTCACTCCGGCAGGGAAGGTAATTTTTCTCAGTGGGTTAGGCAGGAGTTTCCACAGCCTGTAGCTTGTGGAGTTTGTAATGTGGAGTTTTCTAGGTTTGGGGTACACTTTCCCATGATTTGGCAGTACTTGTGTAGATTAGTTTCACCCTGGTCTGGCTAGGTCATAGCAAGTAGAGCAGACCTGAGCCTGGCCTAGAGGGAGGTGTACCCTGCCCAAGCGCAGTTGGGATTGCCAACAAGTGGATTTTATACCCCTTCCAACCCAACCACTCTGATTCTCCAATTCAACCATCCTATCTCCTACCCATGTTTGGTAATGCTCTGATGTCCCTATGGCACCCCTTGAATGCCTGCAGAGACTCAGCCAGGTTTTCGAGGTAACTTTTAACCCATTCCCACACTTTAGACTTTGATCAGGAATTGGGCCAGGGACCTGCTGCCTCATTGCTAGTGCTTGTGCTTTCAGGAAGGTTGCGTTGAAAAACCTTTAAAAGCTGCCTGAGACAGCAAATCCAGCGTGCCAGGTGTTCAACCACGCTGAATTTCTCCAGCGTGTACAAGTACATCATGAAAAGTGACAGAGAGATGCACCTGGAATAAATTTGAAAAGTCCTCGGGCTGGTGTCTTGGTAAGAGTCAGAACCCCCTAGCAACCCTGGAATATGTTCTTTCCTAGTTTTTTGATTTGTTCTCCGGTCACCAGCGCAGCCTTCTCAGTGGTTTATCTGCCAAACACATGTGGTGCTGTCGCCAGAGAATGTGGGTGTATCTCACTCAAGAACAAAACATTATCAGTTAGTCGTGCTACAGCAGAGTGTGCTTTTGTTTCAGTTTATCAGCCAAACTGGGGATTTGCATGCTAATCCAGGTGGATCACGTGTGAGCCAAGCCACAAAGTTATCCCATCACCAGTATCCTTTCGTAGCTATTAAAAAGAGAGGTGATTCCTCCCTTCTCAGGGCCTGGAGGGCTGGTAAGAAGCAGGGCCTGTCACCTGGTGATCTGTGTCCTGCTGCACATCCCAGGAGTATTCTAATCTCTGTATTTAGCTCTCTTTCATATGCATTATGAAAGAGCTTGCACAGATGGGTAACAGTTTCTTTATCCCCCATTTCTCGTGGTTAGTGTAGTATCCTCAGAGGAGTAATTATTTCTATCAGCAAGATTGTGACAGCCACCCACATATTATGGAAATTCTCCTTCTTGAAAAACGTTAACAACGGTTTTTTACCCCCCTTTGTTTGATTCTCGCAGCCAACACAAAGACATCGTTAGAAATATAATGCAATCCCAGGAGGAAATATAAGCAGCCTTGGCTGTGACGCTGCAAACTCACATTAAGGGCTGGGAATAGAGCCACCTCTATGAAAGAAACCTCGAGCCAGGAAGACACACCACATCTTGAGCAGTTTTCAGGAAAAAGGGGGAATCTGTGCTGGCCCACTGACCCTCCCACCCAGGGGGAGAGGCAGCTTGGCAGTGAGGCTGGAGTTCGGCCAGTGCGGAACTCAGGAGGTGCCCTCTGTTCAACTTTCCTCTCCCTCTCTTTCTTCATTTCCCCCACATCCCATCACTCCCAACACATGTCAATTTAAATGCCCACAACGTCCTCCTCCACGGGTGTCAATGCAAAATGAGTCACCAAAAATGGGATTCTGTCACCAAAACTGCGAATTACCTGTCCCCAAAACGGGGATCTTCCCCAGCCGTGTTCACAAATGGGATGGGGCGTGGGCGGAATCTTATGTCATGGGAACTGTCACCTAAACCAGCTGGGTGGAAGTTTTCTGATTCTCCATCACACCATCCTCTGCAGGCCACAGATCTGCTGATGCTGGGCCAGGGCAGATGTCACTCGAGAAAATTCCATCAGCCCTTGGGCAAATGCTGCAGCCGGGCACGAGCCAAAAACCATTCCTGACTGGATCAAAATCTGGGGGTGGGAACATCCAAACATCCTACCTGGAATTCAAAATCTGGGATTGGGAACACCAAACATTCATACCTGGCATCAAAAATCTGGGATTGGGAACACCAAACATTCCTACCTGGATCCAGTCTGGGATTGGGAACACCAAACATTCCTACCTGGATAAAAATCTGGGATTAGGAACACCAAACATTCCTCCCTGGATCCAATCTGGGATTTGGGAACACCAAGGATCCTTTCCCACTGCATTCCCAGAGGAACAGCAGCCCCAGCTCTCCTCACTGCACCTTCAGTGACAAACTCCACTTTTCTCCAGGAGCATCCCTGCACCAGAGCCACATCTGCCACTGGGACTGCAGCCACCATGGGATGGCACTGCCACCAACCCCTGACACACAGGGCACAGCTGGGAGCATGACTCTGACACTGGGTTGGTTTTGTTTTGTAATACTGCATGTTGGTTTGGGTTTTTAAATTTATTTTTATTTCAGTTCCCCTAATAAAGAACTGTTATTCCTATCCCCATATCTTTGCCTGAGAGCCCCTTAATTTCAAAGTTATAATAATTGGGAGGGAAGGGATTTCATTCTCCATTCCAAGGGAGGCTCCTGCCTTCCTCAGCACACACCTGTCCTTCAAACCATGACATCCTCAAACAGCAGAAATTGTTTCCTTCCCCAGCACAAATGCTGAAACTGCATTTTTCAGGCACTTTGTCCTCCATGGGAGTAGGGCAAGCACTTGTGCATAGGGTCAGTGCACTTCAACATCCTGTGGAGGCCTCGAGCAGTGGGCAGAACCCTGCCCCAGATCCCTGTGCTCTGCTGCTCATATTTATAGTGTGCTCCTTAATCCATAAAGTTCAGGATGGAAGAGAAAAAAGAAAATTTTGTTTCTCTCTTCCTCTTCTTCTCTATATGTTAGGAAATCACAGATATAAAAGAAAGTCAGCCCTTCAACAGCTACTGAAGCAACTTGAGTAGGAAGGAAGGAAGGGTCTCTTTTTGGTCTTCCTGACCTTTTCACCTTTCATTCATGTTCACATCCAGCCCAAACATCAGACTTAGCTGTAGATTATCCTCAGAAGATAGGCCTGGCTGCCCCCCAGGACTGGAAAATATCAATATCCCAATTGATACACTTGTAAAAGTTCCTGAGAAAATCTGTGTGGATTCGAGTTTCTTTGTCTAATGAGTGCCTTAATTCAAGACACAACCCCTTTAACGCCTCATCCTTTCTCAGCATTGTACTCCCTGACCACAGTTAGGTAAAACACACTGTCAGATCTTGGTATGATGTCCTTTTTTGGCTTTGTAAGGATTCAACTGCAGTATCATGTGGTAACTGCTTGCAGAAAGTATTATTTACATTTCGTATTTCTATGTCTAGTAATATTAAACTCTTGCAGATGTTTTTGTCACCTAAGCTCATAAAAGTCTTGGGAGAAATCCTCACAAAAAATTAAGAGTTTTACAGGGTTGAGACACAAGTTCACTTGTGAATCCTGTACTTCCCACGTGCTTTATAAACCTTAAACTTTCCTATTGATTAACCCTCATTGCTGAACAATTCAGGCCAGCATCTCTCTCACCTCTGCATTGTGAAATCATAAAAGTCATAGAAGGGTATTTTATAAAAACTAGAAAAATGTAAGCCTGCAGCAGCATGGGGTAGAAAAATAACACGTGTTCCTATTCCAGCATTGCTGCAGAACAAAACTATTAGTCCAGGACACCTCAGAAATGAGTTTAGTTCATCATAAATGTCATTGAGAGCCTTACATTTAAAAACAAACTGTGTTTTAGGTTGGGAAAGAGAAATGTAACCTTCTGACACTTGAAACTAGGATAATTATCTTTTATTAGTTTATAATTGTAGTGCATGAGCACAGAGCTGGTACCTAGAAATAATTGCTGGGTACAGAGGGATGATTTGTAAAATGCTTTTATATCTGCAAATTTAAAATAATTGGCTTATCTATGAAAATATACATTTGCCTGTGGAGTAGAGTGAAACAGAAATGTTTACTTCTTAATTTCAGTAGGTTGTAGTTTAAACATTATTTAAATATTATTGGATGTTTTCTTGCCAAGACTTGAGTGCATCATCAAATCATCAATATGGAAAAGGTGCACAGAAAGGGTTTGTGTCCAGGTAAGGAATAACAAGAAGGTTTTGAATTCATGAATTCCTTACTGGTTTTGATCCTCCTGGGGTCATTTCAGCAGTGAGACCCCGATGCTGAGGAGCAGATTCACTGCAGTTCACATTTCCACAACTCTCTTTGGGAGCTCTCAAATGCCAAGGAGGATGGAGGGAATTTTTCCCACCTGAGTGGGTTCCCCAGCTGTGGTAATGGAGGGAAACTCCATGAAAAGGGGCAGCTCAGGTGGGGCTGCCCCATGCTGACCCCACACACTGCATTTCTGATGGAACTGGTTCAGTCTTGATGTTTTTGGGCTTGCTGAAGGGATGTTTGTGAGTGGGAAAGGTGAGAGGATTCTTTGTGAGAGGTGGGGAAGTGTCTCACGGCAGCTAGTAGGGATGTGAAGAGGGTGTTTGGGACCATTGGGAAGAGATCAAAGGATGTTTAACATGTTATACATGATAACCATGCGTGGAGGATAAAAAACACATCATTTACCCCAAAAATCAAGACAGAGATCCAGGGCCTGTAGGCAAAGGCAGTAATTTTTAATTAGAATGGCTTCACAATTGAAAAAGTGATGAGCTTTTGAGAGTTTCCTGCTCTTTGATCTGGTCCCAAGGGGTGATTTGTTCTTTTCCACCCACCTCAGTTTTCCTAAACAAAGAAAGTATGTTCAGATGTGGTATCAGGGCTTTCCCTACCAGAACTTTTTTATTGCAGCCACTCACTGCAGCCCAAAAAACTGGGAGCACAGGGGAATTTAAGCAGAAAGGACTGGCAAGTCAGCAACAGGCAGCATGGATAGTTCAGCTGATTTGAGGCAAGCACCTCAATTCTGGAGCAGATCCTGGGCACAACTTGGGCTTGTCACATGCCACAGTTTGTATTTCAAGGAGCTGGCAGGATTGTGAGGCTGCTGCTCAGAAAGTAGAAAAGTTACATTGTGCAGAAGTGGAAAATACCTGCTATTGTGCTGATGGAGCTGTAAGGGGACTCCAGGCTGGAAAAAATAGCTCTGAGCTGGGTTCACTTGGAATTGGTGAAGTTGTGCTGACACAAGCTGGAGGAAAACAGTGCTGAATTCAGTCCCAGGAATTTCCCAGGAAATCTTAGGGGCTGTGGGAGAGCTGTGTTTTCAGGTAAGCACTAAATATTTCATGCTTTTAGTATCGGTGTCACCACCAATAAAAATATCATGGAAGGTATGCTGAAGAACTCTGCTTGAGTGTCTGCTCTCTGATTTTAACCTACTGAGCATTTAATCATTTCTTGCAAAGTTGCTTAGCTTTGACAGCTGCTCTTATACAGAACAAGTTTCAGCTGTTTGGGACCGAGAGGTTAAAACCTGTCAAAAAGCAATGATACAGACTTGAATCTTTTTTGGGTAAGAAATTGGATATAGATATTCCTGTGCCTCTGACTAACCTAACTACTGAGCAGCCAAATAAATGGAAGTGATATTTTCTCCCCCAGCTTTTCCTTTTTATTTTTTTGCTAGCTGAGGAAAAAAAAAATCCTAATTTATGAGGGTGTTATGAGGCCTTTACACAAGGGGCCTTGGCTGTGTGGTGAGTTAAGGACAGTGATGCATAGAGCCAGGGAATTGTGGTGTTTGGTTCTGGTTGGGATGATTTTTTTTCTTTTTTTTTTAAAAAAAAAAGTCCTGTGGCCTGTGTCCTTTCATGAATTTGTCCAAGCGACACCAAAAAATCAGTATATTTAAAATCCAGCCTTTTGAAATATGAGTATCATTAAAAGTCAATTTTAAAATTAAGGCAACCTCTTTTGAAAAATTTACCCTGGGACGAGTGTCAGGAAAAATTAAGCTTTGCAGGCAAAGCATGCTGAGATGCACAGTCATTTTGGGAAACACTTTTCTTTGGTAGCACAGAAAATGCAGACACAGAGAGAGCAGTTGATTGCTTTTCACTGGGGAATAAAGTTGAGTTTTTCAAATTCCTTGGACTTGCCGTCTTCATGAAAGATTTTTAGTGAGTAAATGCAGCTAACAGTGCTTTGAGTCTCAGTTAAGTGGAAGTTACTAAAACAGTTGTCCTGCAGGTTTTGTAAAGAACAAAAGACATAAATAATTGAGGTTTTATATACGTTAGGAGCAGTAGGAGTAGGAAAATATTCTATCTTAATAATAGGCTTAACAAGGGAAGGCAATAAATCATTTCTAATTACCAGCCTTCTCGTTTGCATGTTTCCTCATTCTAATCTTTCAAATTGCCTCCTAAGCTGAGACTTCTTTGTAAATGAGATTTGCTTTTCTTCTTCTCCTTCCGTTCTGGGGGATGTGTCACACTGCAGGAGCACGTGTGTGTGTGTGTGTGTGTGTCTGCCTGGATCACAGCAACATTTTGCTGCAGAAGATGGAGGCCTTTCCACAGCCATCTGGAATACTGCTGGCTCCAGAGCTTCCAGGGGAAAAACATGGACAAAAGGGATTCTCCTCTGCGTGGCCAGTCCACCCAGTTCAATGTTGATTACTTTTGTGTATTTGAAGTCTGTCATTCTCTTTCCGTATTTAAAAATTGTTGAAGGGTTAAACCTCTGAGGATGATGTAGGAAAACCCAGGTTTGCTGGAAAATGCATCTCCTCCCATCATTTTAGGAAAGTGGCTGGTACGCAAAGCTAAATCAATTAATAATCATAATTTTATCTTCCTGAAAATTAAATTGGTCTTTTATTTTTATCTAGCCCTTGAGGCTTGTGAATAATGATAAAATAGTACTAAGAGTGGGAGAGAGCTTGAGCTGTCTGCCCTGCTCCTCCCAGTGCGTGCCCCACAACTCTCACCTTGTGCTCTGATAAAAAAGGATAAAAATTCTCAGTGAGTGAGTACAGGAGGACACTGTGGAGATGAGAATTCCAAACCAGAGTGGCACAGGCTGATTTGGGTTGGAGTGGACCTTAAAACTCATCCAGTGCCACCCCTGCCATGGCAGGGACACCTCCATTGTCCCAGGCTGCTCCAAGCCCAATGTCCAACCTGGCTTTGGACACCTCCAGGGATCCAGGGGCAGCCCCAGCTGCTCTGGGCACCCTGTGCTAACCCTTCCCACCCTCACTGCCAGGAATTCTTCCTAATATCCCACTCTGGGCAGTGGGAAGCCATTCCTCCTTGTCCTGAACCTCCAGCCATTGGAAATTGTCTCTCTCCATCTTCTTTGTTGACTCCTTCAGACCCTGCAACCCAAATCTCAAAACTTCTCCTCTCCAGGTGAACAATGCCAGCTGTGTCAGCCTTTCCTGTCAGCAGAGCTGCTCCATCCCTCTGATCCCCCTGGAGCCTCCTCTGGGCTCTCTCCAGCAGCTCCAGGTCCCTCCTGTGCTGGAGCCCAGGGCTAGGGCAGCTCTGCAGGTGAGGGCTCACCTGAGCAGGGCAGAGAGGCAGAATCCCCTCCCTCAAAAATCAAGTCATCTTAGGATTTTGCTTCTTGCCTACCTGATATGTCGTCATTTAAAGAGAGCAAGCTGAATTAAAAAAAAAAAAAAAAAGGAGAAAACCCCAAAGCACTTGAGGCAAAGGAACAACATTTCTGAATCACTCTGGTTTCTCAGGGCTTCTCTGAGGGCTGCAGATTATGTACTTATGCCCAGGAGTTTACATAAAAGCAGCTTTGATTTGAAGTGTCTGCAATGTGATACCTTTACATTTCTCTACGTTGTTTACTGCTAAATTGGCAGAAAGTTTGGCCCAGGAGTGTGGAGAATTACAACAACAAACAAAGCCCTGTGTTTTCAACCCCATCCCCTGTGGGCTATCACTTGCTGACATAAGTAGTCACTGCAATGAAATAATAATTTCATTGAAGTGGTTTTAATTGTAGTGAGAGCAGTGAGGTAGGGGGTTCTGGAGCTGGAGCTGTGCTGGTCCTGAGGAGCTGCACGAGGTGGTTTCACTGAGGTGTTGTACAGCCATCAGAGAGCTGATGACTTCTGCCTTTAATTAATGTGGGGCTGTTCCCTCACCTGCTGCCCTCTGACAGATCTGCTCTTGCAGAGGCATTGGAGACCTGTTCTCCCTAAACTGGGACTGACCCTTCGTGTGACTGCAGGAGAGTGCTGAGGGACACTTTTGGTGTTGGGACAAATGCACTGCCATCACTTCTGCACTGAGCTCAGGAAAAAGAGCCTGGAAAACCCAGACAGCTGCATCCTGCCTGTGAGGACTCCACGTGTGCCTGCTGCACTCTGACAGGGTGAGCTTTAAAGGCTCATTCCAACCCAAACCATTCCAGGATTCTGTGCCATCTCCTCTTTTAAAAGGGGATCTTTTTGGGGTTAGTGCAGCAGCCAAGCTCTGGGGTGCTGCTGAAGGGGATCAGGTCTGCTGCTGGTCTCTGTTCCTTGGGATACTGGGAACACTGGGAGGAGCACCCAGATTGGCCCTGGAGCTGTCTCCAACCCTCCCCAGCTGTGAAGACTCTTCTTATGCTCAGCCTTAGGGGAGGGAAAAGTAAAGAGTGGAAAATCAGAATGTCATGCCGGCTAATCGGTCCTGAACCAGATTTAATTTTATTTTTTTCTTAATTAAGAGTTTAAGGTAGAACAGTAATACAAATAACAATGCCTTGCAGGTGGTTTAGGGAATATATTTCACAAACTGTGACATTAAGGTGGAATGCAGATTGATCCATTTATTTTGTGCAATAAATTGAGTCTATGATGTAGTGGCTCAATATATATTAAAACCAGAGATTTGGAAGTTTTATTGATTGCAATTTATGTTTTTAAATCAGAAATGGGATCAAGTTTCTGGATGAAAAAAATGGTGTTGAGAAGGTTTTTATAAGGAGATTTAAAGAAGCTTGAGGTACGAGGGAAAAGCTGAGAGCCATCCCATATGTTGTGTTAGGGTAATCAGAAATATTTCAGCGAAAGTTTTGCAAAGCTTTTTGAAAATCTCTTTGCTTTTCATATTTAAGAGAACTATTGTGCACATCTTCAGCTCTGACTGTGTTCACACAACTGCCTTAATGCAGCTCCTAATGGTGTTGAAAGAAATTGCAGCAACATTTCTGAAGTGTTTTGTCATTGATGTGGTAAAAGCCCCCAGCCACACCATTAAAGCCCATTATCATCTGTTGAAATATTTGCTATTTTCCTTCCAAACTAATGGCATTAAATATCTTTCAACAGGCTGCATAGCAGATAAACCCTGCTGTGTGGGTGGGAATAGATATTGTGAGGAGGTGGGAAACAGGTGGTGAAAATCTGTGGTCCTGACAAAATTAGTGGGAAAATCTTGGGGATAATGGGATTCTGTTGGACCTTCTGTGCCGTGGCAGTGCAGAACATTTTCCCACCTCAAGAAATCTGGAAATAAACAATATTGACAGGAGGTTTTCGAGGCTCTTGTCTGGAGTTGTGCACTCTTTCCCCTTGGACTGAGCACATGTAAAACTCCTGAATATGGGTGCACATCAGTGGACAGGAATGCATCTCGCTCCACAAACTTTCCTCTCTGAGCAGCTGGAGTGTCCCCAGGTTGTCTCCTTCCCTGTGCACAGGCTCAGGAAGGAGGAACAATTTGTTTGTTCCTGTCTGTACCTGTGGAGCTCCAGGCAAAATGCCTCGGGGGCTCCCCTGGGGCAGAGCTGCTCCCTGTGCTGCCCAAATGGCCCATAAATTATTTGTTCACCTGTTTTGAATATTTACAGCTTCAGCAAAACAGGCCCTGTATAAAACTGATGACATTGGATTATTTCATATACCCCAATTGCCTCGTTCTTTTGATTATCTCAACATTTTGAATTCAAATTGTCTTAGCTGTAAGTTAAAAGTTGTCTTAGTGTGGGAACATGAGAAAAAAACATTCTGGCAGAAATTTGTTAGTAGAATTCTCAGTAAAAGGGTAATCAGAGCACAATTCGAGAAATTAAAACTGGGTTTGAGGGGAGGATTTTCTTCCTTCTTTAATCAGGGCAAGTTATGTTCGAGGACTTGCAAATATAAAACCAAATTAAGCAAATCACAGGAGTAAGAAAGTGCAGTGCAAAATTGCTGTCAGCACAAAACACAAGTTACTCACATAAATCTTTAGGACTCGTTAAAAATTGTAACGAGAAAATAATAATCAACTAGTGTATCAGCTTGATATTGCACCAAATATATGGGGATTTTTTGTTCCAAATGGCATTTAGTACTGATCAGAAAAACAGATAAAACTCGATGTAATAACTAGATCCATTCTGTTTAGTGTCTTGGAATCTTGCATTTAGCAGAACAGTTTCACCACAAATGGTATTTTAACTCTGGCTGTTTCACATTTTAATTGAAGTCTAAATTTTCTAATGAAGTTTTTCATTATAGGAAGTTCACTGAAGTGCATTTCCAGTATGGGAATTGCAGCATCTATGGAGAATGATAAAATTAATGTCAGCATCCTTGGTTTATTACCATCAGGATGGAGGAGGTTTCAGAAACGAAAGAGGTTTCGTAACTTGGCCTAAATAATAAAGTAATTTTATGGGAAAATGAGAGAGTGGGAGGTTCCTCCAGAGTGATTTGTTGGCCTTTTGGGTAGAACTGTATAAAAGGAGATCTGGTACCAAAGTGGTGCAAGGTGACAAGACTGTCCTTTGTGACAGAGGATACAAAGGATGTAAGATCTCTGAGCTGACAACTACACCATGGAATTTTTGGAAGGGGCCGAGTTATTTACCCAAATTCATCCCAAAGACTTCATCTTGTGCGGGTGAGTGTTGTGTTGAGATCAGGATTTTTTTCTGCTCTTTCCAAGTGTGTTTCCCTTATAACTAAGTTTGTTAGTTAAGAGAAAACTTTGCCCTCACAGGTGCCTCTTTAATCATCCTGATACCTGGTTGGAGAATTCAGGTAAAAGATGATTTAAAAGTGTCCTGGGTCTGGAGGGAGACAAGCTGTTCTTTGCTTTTAATGCCTTGGCTTTGTGGCTGCCCTTTGCTGTATTTTCTGCTCCCTGTTATGCATTTAATGGGTATAAAGTTGTCTCTCTCAGACCCAAATTTCCTCAGCTAGATGGTGTTGCCTGCTCACCACCACACCATTTTTACTGATCTCTCCTTCAGGAGAGTAAAGGAAACACCATTTGATACTGTATTTTATGTCAGACTTTAAAATAGAGCTCAGGAGAAGCAAGGACTCTTGCCTGAGTAAAGAGTTGATTTAATCAGAGAGCGAAAAAGATTCACCCTTGTTACCTTTCCCTCTTTCATCTCTGTTTAAGCTGGTATTATTACTGTGGAAGACAAGCTTCAGTAATCTCCATTTTTCTCCTGGGGAGTGCCAAATGTGAGGTGCTGGCATGGAGTTGAAGTAGATTCTTCTACAAACACTTCCCTGACGCTTTAAATGTTTAACAAAACAAAGGGTAATAATTTTGTCACAACCACAGGTCACATGTCAAGTGTGCAATGCTGGTGCACGGCCTTCTGTACTCACTTTCTGGTGGAAATCAATTCTAAACTCAAGAGCTGATAATTCCTCCTGAAATAATTGAAGATACTTTGATGGTCTCTTGGGCTGTGTGGCATGCTGGAGATGCTCAGAACTTCCCAGTGGGAGACTGGCAGAGTCACCTGGGTGAAAACTTTGGGGGAGAAAGTCATAGATTTTGAAGTTGTAGAAACATGGAAATGCAAAGAGTGGGTTAAACCAGTTGTGTTTTATGTAACTGTGGATCATTCTGGTTAAAAACTCTTGAGTCCTGCATGTCAGCTTCATCCACACCCACCTGTGGAGCAGGTACAGACCCCTGAGGAAGGTCTCAGTTTCACCTCTGGGGTAAATTTGCTCTTCTGCAACTCAGTGTAGCCAGACTCTCAAACACAGTGATTCCATTATTACCATTAGCCTAATGAAGCACTGCTTCAAATCACAGTTTTTGTGAGGGAGAACTTTTCCTCCCAGTGGCCTGACCTCTCCTTCCTCACCAAATTACCCTGGATTACCCTACATCCGTGCAATTAATTCCAGCAGGGTGCTGCAAAAGTCATTGTCTTATGCCAGAGCAACCTATATAAAATGCAGCTCCACTATATATATTAAATCTTGCTCTTTTCTGCAGCAGTACCAGCTCTATCAGCTCCTTTCCTTTGGGCTTCTCTGCCTAGAGCTTCCCAAGATTTTAAAGCACAAGAGAGGGGAAGTGCTCCCTAATTGGGTATATGGTAAATGGACAAAAATCTCATTAAAATTGAGGAGTTATTTGTGGATGTTGGTGAAGAAAACAAACCTTTGTAGCTGGAGTTCACTGCCTTATTTTAATGGAGTTCATCATTATTTTAATTTATGTGTGGCTTGGACCTAAATGCAAAGGACAGTCTGGGTCATGTGTGTGGAAATTTAGTGGCAGCTGTTGCTGTTTAATCAAGGCAGAAGATGCACTGAGGTACGTATATACAGATACCTTACTGTGGCAGAGAGCTGGCTACAAGATCCAGAATTCCACAAAGGAATGCATAGATTTATTGATTTATTTATTTATTTTAAAATCTGAGGAATTTGGTTGGTTGCTCAGAGAAGCTGTGGCTGCTCCATCCCTGGAGGTGTCCAAGGCCGGGTTGGATGGGGTTTGCAGCACTCTGGGGTAGTGGAAGGTGTCCCTGCCATGGCAGGGGTGGCACTGGATGAGCTTTAAGGTCCCCCCAACCCAAACAAACCTGTGATTCTATGATATTGATAATTTTAAGCTAATTGTTTTATTATTGAAGTATCACAGGCATCCAGACTGAGTTTGAGACAACTTCTTGGCACCTCTGTGTGTGTTGGAGCACAAAGAGGGTGGCTTGGAAATTGCTCCTGAACTTTTTTCAGTTGTTCTGTGACCTCAGAGTTTGAGGTTAAATATTTTCATATCCAAAGGATGAAGGTCAAAAATGAATAAAAGTTGAAAAAGACTTTAGAGAGGTTTAAGAAAACCCCAACCCTTCAGGAAAACCACAAAAGGTAAATTGGAGAATGAGAGAGGAGATAATGGGAGAATAACTATGAACCAACTGTAAACTTTTCCATTATAATGGGTTTGGGGCTTTTTTGTTTCCTTTTTTGTGATTTTCTTCATTGTTTTCCTATTTCCCCAATGGAATGCAATTGACTAGGTAGGAAATATAATATCTGGATATGTTCCATAGGAAAATAAATACCAAAACAAAGAATTAACTAGCTCATTTTACTACTGAAACTAGTTCACATAATATTCTAAATAGTTCTTTTGCCAGCAACAGAGAACCCAATTAGCAAAAATATGCCAATTAAAACCTATATGAGAAGAAGAAAACTTCACTAGACTTAAACTTTATTTGTATTTGTAAATTAAATTTCCATAACCAGTAGTGATATATATTGACTATAGAATTGGTTCTGTTATTGTTGCATTAAGAAATTCCTTGGATCAGGACTGTATTAAAACCAGTCATTAGAACATCCATCAATAAATGATGCAATTGCTGCTGTTTGTGGTGGTTCTGCATCATTCCTCATGGTTTTCACTATCAGATATTTATTTTTCAGAAGAGAAATAAGAAATACTTCTCAGGGAAGTTACTCCTGTAATGTGGAGATCTGTTCTTTCTCTTTTCACCACCTACCTTGGGTCTAAAAGATGGAAATATATTCATCCAGTGTATCTGTGCACAGCTCCAGAGATTTTAAGAGTATCTCGTCTAACAAAAATTTATGAGAGAGAAAACTCCTTTTGTTTGCATTGTTTAAGGCCAGAAGAGAGTCTGTAGCCTGACCTTCTGTAAATGTCAAGCCTTAAGAGCTCCTGAATTGTTCTTTGCTTCTAATAGAAAACAGGCAGCCCTCCCTGTGACTGCCAGAACTGTTATTGCTTCTGAAGGCTTGTCCATCCAAGAGTTCATTAACTTGTTTGTCTTCACTTCCAGGCTAATTTGCCATCTCAAATTTTTCTATTGAATGACAGAATTACGTTGTTAGTATTTTGTTCCTGGGATTCATGCAGGGTTCTATGCAGATGCCCTTGCAGGGACAGTGGAAGCCTGTGGATCGTAAAATCATGGAATGGTTTGGGTTGGAAGGGACCTTCAAGGTCATCCAGTGCCACCCCCTGCCATGGGCAGGGTCACCTTCCACTGTCCCAGGCTTTTCCAAGGCCTTGGGCACTGCCAGGGATCCAGGGGCAGCCCCAGCTGCTCTGGGCACCCTGTGCCAGGGCCTGCCCACCCTCACAGGGAGGAATTCCTTCCCAGTATCCCATCTGAACCTCCTCTCTCAGTTTGAAGCCATTCCCCCTTGTCCTGTCACTGCATGAACAGTCCCACTCCATCCTCCCTTCAGGTCTGGAAGCTCAGGAAGTGGTGAATTCTCACACACTGAACCTTCCCAGCCCCTTGGACACGACAATTCACGTGCGTTGAACATTCCCATCATTTTGACAAAGGCAATTTGTGCTCATACAGGCCAGAACACAGAGCGAGCCCATAGCTGAACACAATTAATCCTTCAAATAACTTTTGACAAGCAGATTAAAAAATTTGCAGCCTGGTTCTGCATTATGTCTTTTCATTTATTCATGGCTGTAAACACGGCAGCACCTGTGGTGCCCGCTGAGGACGCGGCGTATGTTGTGCCACCTGTGCCATCCACTGCCTTCCCAAACCAGCAGCAGGCTGCAATCCTGGCTCCAGCAGCACTCTGGAGCTCTGAGAGCAGTGCTTGCATCTGAAAGGTGGAGCAGCAGAGAGAACAGAATTGAAAAACATGCTGGATGAATTGTTCTTTCCGCGGGCAGTGGTGAAATCCTCAGGAATATTCAGCAGTCACTGATTTAACCACCCACAAGGCACCATTCAGTAACACAAGCTGACAAGCCGGACGTTTCTAAAAGCTCACTGCACATCTCAGATCACTTTTGAGATAATTAGGCTCTCAGACCTCTCCCTGCTCTTACTCTGGGCCCATAGATTCAGAATCGATTTGACTTTCAGCAGTTCCATACTTCTGCCAGGTGCAATTATATTTTCACTCTCTGCAAACAAAAGAAAGAAAAGAAAACCCCAAAGTATTTAATGTTTCTTCTTTTTTTTTTTTTTTTTTTTTGGTATTGGAATCAAACTGGTTTATGTGACAACAAAAGAAAGAGTCTTGAAAGCCACTGCATGAATCTGTGGCACCCGAGGGGTAGAACAGGAAAGGAAGTTAAATATGACTGGTGTTCTATGTTTTCCAGAGCTTCAACATAAAAGATGAGTTTCCAAGGAGGAGTATTGCTGATATACAATCCAACTCATGCATTTATTATTTTTTTGTACATATAGAGCCCTTCATTGAGAACATCATCTAAAGGTTTATAGCAAGGATGAATTATAAACTTGACTACTGCATTGTAGGAGATATTATTGACAGCTGGAATTTATGGAAGGCAAAAAAAAAAGGGAACAAACTTTATCCTGGTAGGGGCAGGGTGGGATCTGTGCTGTTAATATTCCATTTGTTATGGAAGATCTGGGAGAGAAACAAGAACCTGGAGTCATGGAGATGCTCTGGTCTGAGCTACCTTAGTCATGAGTTAGGTAAGAGTGGAGGCATGTGTGGGTCTGGAAGCAGGAGGGAAGTGAGGAGGAGTAACTCCAAGGAATGTTTCAAAGCACTTTAATGCTGTGGCTCTCTGGGACATAAGCTTGGCTTAGCAGAAATGAGGGGAAGGTTGATGGTGAGGGGGAATTCTCTTTGCAAACACCAAAAAATTAGGATTAGGTGCGTGTGGGTTTTTGGAAAGAGTTGATCAACCAAAAAAAAAAAAAAACCAATCTACAGGTTTTTAAAAGACTTCAAAGTTTCTTGCAGGTTGATTCTGATTTATGGAAAAGGCAGTCAGTTTTGAGAATGTGTCCTTATACTGCCTCATCACCGGGTAAAGAAAACATTACTGCCCCTATTGATTTATGACCACTCTGACTGAAAACTGTGTTAGAACCTTTTGTCTTCCTGAAATCTTACAAAGAGATCAAGAATTATTTTCACTTCTTAAATTACTGCAGTTTGTATGCAAGACCAAATATGCTGCTGGTTTATTTAGGATTTTCTTTTTTTGATTGAAGGTAACCAGTTTCCAGTCTCTGGAGACAAAACCTAAATCCCACTGAAACTCCAAAAATGTGGATTTATAATAACAAGTTCTAGATGAACTTGTTACTTAAAAGGGTGCTGGCTATGGTGTTATCACTGTTCCAGATCTGTGGCTTTTTCAGTACCAGGAACAGAAAATGCCTTATATTTTTATCTGCCTTTTTTTCTTATATAATTATTTTGCTGTGAAGACCTAGAATTAATGCAGCTAACAGAAAAACCAGTCAGCCTGTAATGCTTTGCATTTCTGGTCAAATGGGTTTTCATCAAGCACAAACTTTGAAATCAAATACTGTATTTTCTTAGGAAAATCTGAATAGCTAACAAGCATAAGAGAGCATTTAGATGATTATTTGGAGTTGTATTTCTCAGAAAGAAAGATGTTTCCCTTTTAATATTATGACAGGCAGAGGAGGCAGACCAAAGGTCTGAATCCAGGCTCCAGAAAGAGGGCCCACCAATGCCTGCAACACAAATGCTGGAAGGGACAATCTGTTTTAGTTATGCTTTTGAGCACACTTTAAATGTAATTTTAGTGCACAATAAAAATGAATGCTCTGTTTTCCAAATGCATCTGCTGAGCTCAAGTCTCCATACCAGATGGCTTTATATTATGTTAAAACCCCACATCCAGTATGCTAGTGCTCACTGGAGCTGCTGAAAGTGACCTTGCATTTTTTTTCTGCATGAGAAAAAGATATGACATTTATTAATTTTGACATGCAAAAATGGTGCTCTTTCCAGCTTGTTGTCATATTCTGCTTTACCTGGGTTTAGGGGTTGGTTGTTTTCCTGGTCAGAAGCGTGTGGTGTTTCTAATTTAAAGATGGATTTGGATACAAGCAATGCCCAAATTGCACATAAATCTTGTCCAACACACGCGGTGTTTATGTTACTAAATACCAGGCATAAATCACATCTGAGCTATTGAATTGGGACCTTTTTTTTTTATTTTTTTTTGAGTTTGCAGCTGGCAGCTGTCCAGGCTTTATCTTTCATTCATCCCTGAGCCTGCTCTGCCCTCTCCCTGTGTCACTGAATCCAAGGATGCTCTGACCCAAGGCGTGACGCGGCGCGGCGGTGCCTTGGGATAGGAGTCAGCTGCTGTCCCTGCAGCTCTGGGGGCTCCACCTCAGGGGTTTTTGTCTGCCAAGGCTCTGTGGAGAGAGCAGTGCCTGAAATTAGGCTGTGAGTAACGCCTGGGCTCCACCTCACCAGTGAAACCTGGGTGAGGAGTGAAATGTCACCGTGCCACTGCTGTTTGTGCCGCTCCCTCCACAGAAACTCCGTGTCCTGCAGAGCTGGAGCTGTGCAAAGGCTGTGAAAGCCACATTGTGCTTCCTGCTGTCTGCTCCAGAATGGCAAGGGGCTAGTCCAGCTGGGAATGGCTAATTATATATTGAATTTCATCTCCCTGTCCTCAGTTCGGCCCTCTTTTAAGAACAGGGTGAAGTTTTACCCAGGATAACCTGCTGAGGGTAAGGGATGCCTGAGCAGTGGGAATGTGGAGCAGGGCATCTCTGCATCCCTGTGTGGCTGCCCGGTGCTGATAACAATTCATTTTACCTGACCTTTAGGCAGCAAATATGCCATGCAGGAGAGAATTGCTCTTGGCTGCTTTCTTTTTCATTCTTTTAATGCCGAGACGATATTTCCCACCTATCACCTATTTCTTGGTGATTGTGTTGATTTGCACTTCATTTGCCTGGACGTTTATTAATCTGAAATTTGGTGTGGTTTCCATCCTCTTTCTGTCTTAGTTCTCAGGAATTGTTGGTGTGTCATTCCCCCTCTGGCACTGCCCAGGTGTGTCCAGTGAGGCCTTGGAATAAATCCCCAATTTATCCTTCTGCTGTGGCTGGGATCTGCTCCAGGACAGCTTCCAGAAGGCAGCTCTCTGGAAATGGCTGTGCTGGGCTCTCCGTGGCCAAGTGGGATCTCCAAAAGAGTGTTTCCCTGAGAAGTGGGTGGGAACTGCTCATTCTTTTACACTGATTGCAGTAGACAGAGGAGCGAGATGAAAAGGGGCACAATTTTGGTCTTCGCTGATGTTCATCTCCATCTGCTCCTTGCAGCCTTAAATGAGCTGCTTGTGGAGGTATTAATCTCTGTATGCAGATGATTCCTGTTGCATACCATCTGGAGATTTTGTGCTGATCCAGAATCAGTTGAATTTATTCCACCAGTTTTTTCATGTATGACCCAGCCAAAAAAAATATTAAGATTAGACTTATTATTTTTTACTTTATTGTTCTGATGTTATTGAATTACTGCTTTGCTACAGTTTGCCAGTAAATTATGAAATATTTTGCCTGATTGAATACAATTTCCACACATGACTGTGAAACATGAAAAGTCAGCTTATTATCGGGGTGTTCTTATTAATATTGACGTGATAACACATTGCTGCATCAATTGTAATAAGTGGCTCAGATAAGGAGAGCAAACAGAAAACGTTCCCAGCAAAGTTATTCAGATCTGACACACAGAGCAGTGGTGGCAAAGTCAAGCAAGGAGACTTTGCAGTGGCATTTTACCGAATAACTTAAATTTTATTGACTTATGTTCCACATGACGGAGCATTAAGCAATCCCCCACACCCTAATTCCTTTCTTGATGGCAGCAGGAATGACCTGCAATTCCCATCAAATTATGTTTCCTTGTGGTTTTTAGACTTTATGCTGGTTTTTTGTTTTTACCACTTTTTGTTCCCCTCCTCAAGCCCATCTCCAGAGTTCAGGATTTTATTTAGAAAACTTCTTAAAAGTTCCTTTAATGTGTTTTGAGAGACACAACTTTTCACAAGATTTGCCTGTATTTCACTCTTTGGAAATGCTTTATTTTTTTATATAACACTTCATATTGATAATAAAAGGAGTCCTACTTATCTGTGGGCGTCTCTCACCACAGAGCAGGCATTGGAAAGTCTTGATTCATTTCCCCAAACCACAAATGAGCTGAGAGATGACAATGCTGGGTCATTTGCCTGCACCAGCGCTTGGAAAAGAAAACTGCTGATGTGAGGGCTCAGGACTTGTCTTTTAATGGAGTGGTTTTGAGATTCTTTTATGATTCCTGTGCCACAGCAGTGTAATACAAACCCAGACTGGTACTCAAGCACACACAGGGCAGTGCAGACAGATTCTTATGGGTTTAAGCTCAGGTTGTTCTCAAGAATGTCCTGGAAATTGCAGGAAAAGCAGGGATAAAATGCTAGTGTCCTGAGCAAATGGTGGCTTTCCTACTACTGCCTGAATTTAAAAGGAAATATTTGATTTTGCCACCAGTTGTATGTGCTCAAACATGCTACTCTGATAATCCATACAAAAATACAGCAAAACTCTTGATTGTGATGTTTGATGTTTGGTAGAAGTTTGCAAAAATAAGGGGAGCGTGTCTTTGCTTCTGTCTGGCACCGATTCTTTTCTTATCTGTCAGAATTCCTGCAGAATGTCTCAAACCCTGGGATGATAAGAATAAGTTATAATTATAAGGGATGATAAGAAACAGCCATGTTTCCCCTCCCAGGTCCCCCAAGAAATGAGCTCTAAGACAAAAATTATGAACTTCTGCTCTCTGATGTCAGCCTGGGGCCCTGTCAAGTATTGGCCTTCTGAGCTTTTGTGGAACTTGGCCTCTTTTTTGGGCTTCTGGATTTGTATCAGTACTTTCATCCTCTGGTATCTTTGGAAATTCAGTGCTTTATCTTCATTTTTGCATCCCTGGCTGCTGTGAAAATGACATCTCTCACTAGAACACAGGAGACCAGATGTGCTTATGGGGCTCAGGTGCTCCACCAAAGGAGTCACAATCCTGTTTGAATTGTTGGTTTTCCCAATTTTTTGAGTAGCCAGTCTCTTCATTTGGACTGTGGTGTTTTGAAGGACATTTTCAAGAGGCAGCATGTGCTCCTGGATTCAAAATTCACTTCAGCTGTTCTTGTAGCACAACATGCAACTGCAAATGGCCAAAATTCTGCTCCAGCTGGTCCCCTGCAAACACCTTGGCCTCCACACATCCTCCCTGGTGCCCAAGTCCTTGCCAAAGACATTTTCCATGCACAGAATGTGCACAGAAATATTTGTAACCTGCATGTGTGCTATGAAAACGAGATGCAGTTCCAGTGGAAGATGCAACTTTTGATCCTTTACTGGATGAATTCCATGTTTTGAAGTGTTTGAAGCAGGGAAGACCACAGCAGGTCTTTCATCTTTCCTGTTGGTTGGTCTCTGTAGTGTCATGGTAAGGGGTGCTGTGTGACAAGTGAAAATGCAGCCCTGAAAGGGTTTTCCTATTCCTCTTTCTTGTTTGTAATTTGTTAATTTGTATTAATTTCCTTTTAGGGTAATCTGTTCTCTGTTAATGATATTTTCCCCTTATAATCTTGCTAGTTTGATTTAAAGGAGTGATTTAGAGAACAAGGGGTAGGCAGTCTGGTGGAATAATTGTGAAAATGTCTGATGTGTTGGAAAAGTCTGAACTCCTCAGGCAATATTTTCAGCTGACCTCTAAAAAACACTTTGCAGGTGTATGTATCTGAATATCAAAAGACCAACATTTGCATATGCAAATCCCACCCCAGCATTTGCACAGTGCAGTTGGATGAACAATTGAGTCCTCTCTGTGCAATAATTGCCATTTCTGTGTAGAAGTGACCTGGTGGTGGCTGTTTCACCCCTTTTTTATTAATGTTGGTTTTATGACGCTGTGCCTGACTGTGGTTATTTCTGTTTTCAAGGTAAAAGAGGCAAATTTTCAGAGCTGAGCATTTGCAGAGCTAGGTGGGCATTGGAAACTCTGAAATCTCCAAACAGCACCGTATTGTGTTTTTATTTAATCCACAGATCATAAGGTAGCTCTTCAACTTCAGACTTCTCATTAAACATTAAATTGCAAAATCTATATTTTTATCACTCTTACGCAATAATGCTGTTGGAAAATGTAGACCTTAGATTGCAAAGAGTCAGAACAAATCATTCAAGGGTTCAGCATTTAATGTAAAGTGCAAAATGTAATAGAACAATGTGAAAAGGCATATTTTAAAAGTGAATAAGTTATGTTTTGTCTGATGCTCCCTGCCTACTCTTGTTACCTCTTTTCCATTTCTGCCTCGGGACAGAAATTACTCATTTCTGTGCTCAAAATTTATAGATGATAATATGGACTTTTTTTTTTTTTTTTCTTTTCTTTTTTGGCCTTTTTAGAAGTTTAGTCTGGCTTTTTATGTTTGCACCCCTAAGACAATATAGATACATAAATCCCAGATGTCTCCTGGGGTGAAGGATAACAAAGATAATTACAGCCTTCTCCTTGACCTGTGAAAAATTCCTTAACTTTCTCATGCCCAAAATTCTTACATACTTCAGGTTTCACCCATGGAACACTTCACTTTTTCAGTGAGGAAATTTTTCTTAATGTCCCACCTGGTCCTCCCCTGTCACAACCTGTGGCTATTTCCCTTTGTCTTCTTGCTTGCTTGCTGGGAGGAAAAGAAATAATGAGATGTTCAGTTCAGTGGGAGCCAGGTAAACCTGGGTTTTACAACCCTTGTGAATCAAACCAGACGGATTTATGTGATGCAAACAGAAATGTCCCAAGTTCAGTTTTCTGAACATTTGGTCAGTCTGGCAGGAAAAGTGAATTCTAACTGCAGCAGATTGGGCCTACAGATAGGACAACCAAGTCCTGAGGAGTGGGAATTATGGTGCCCAAATGTAAAGAAAGGGAAAGAAAGACTCTTTTGGTTGGTTCTCTTCTTCTACGTATCTCTTCTGGTCTACATTGATATTTTTTCCAGGAATAATAAGGCTTGTTCCCTTCACCTGTCCACTGTGACACTGGGACAATGAGAAGTGGTAACTCAGATTATTTTCATTTGGTGTTTATTTTGCATCCTCTACCTTCTCATAATTTTTTTAAAAATGTAATTTTTAAACATGATTAATTTTAGCCTTAATAACTTTTGCAAGCTGCAAAACTGCTGTGACACCTCAAGAGGTGTGATGAATTACAAAAAAATAAGGGGGGTTTTATCTCTTTCTCTTACTGTGAGCAGGGGTTTTGTTCTACAGGGCTTTCCTTTCTGTCTTTCCAGCTTCTGGCACGTGTTCATTTCCATCAGGTCCCCAAAGAGCACATCTGAGGGCTGGTGTATGCCCTTGTGACTAGATGTACTCTGAGCTGTAATTTGTTAGTAATTTGAATTAAAAAATCAGCCACTCTTCCATTTGCAGCATTACCCATTTTCACAAGCAGCACATTTTTTATCAGTGCTCTCCTTTATCTGAGAGGAAGATGTTGATCAGAGTTCTCATGGTGGTTTTTGATTCCTTTTTGTTTTTTTTTTCCTGGCACACAGGCAATATCTGATCTGAGCATCAGCCTGGTCCCACAGAGGCTCCGTCTGCTCCTGTGCTGGATTTGCTGACTTGGGTGGGATGTCCATGACAAGGGCTGGATCTCCTCAGCTGTGAGCCTCTTCCAAATTTACCTCTTTGAGAAGCTAAACAATTAAAGTTTTACATTTACCTCTTTGAGAAGCTCAGCAATTAAACAAACGAGGCATGTGCCCTGGGAAAATGGAGTTTTTTGTTAATTCAGAGGTGATGAGAACTTCATCCCAAACAACAGCTCACAGGTGGAGTTTCATGGGAAGAACATGGACAGCCTGTGTCATCCCTTGTCCCTCATAAAGGTTTCACATCTTCGTTTTATCTTGTCCTTCAGAGAATTTTTGTTTCACACCGAAGGCAAAACATAATTTGGACTGCAGAAATGCTTCATTTTAATATTTCCATCTTTTTTATAAGGAGGAAATGTTTTACCTCTCCTTGAATGACCATGCTCAATGAGACAATGTTGTTTTAGCAGGGTTTAAATTGCCCTTAAAATCCTGTTTATAATGTGTCCACAGTGCATTCTCACTTTTATGTAAATCTGAATTTCCTTCCCCAAGAGGGACTTGGACAACAGGGAAACCTTTTCTTGAGGGGGAACATAAAGGGAAACTTTTTTAATAACACTGATGGTGCAGTGGGTGACAGTAGAAGAGAAAGGATGAAAGAACAAGAGCAAATCCTTTACCTTGAAACAGCAAACCCTAAACGTGTGATTGAAGTGACCATGAATTGCCATCATTAGTATATTGCTGACACAATCCTGATCCCAAAATTCCTTTAAAAATCTTTCAGCATTTGAGTGATTGTGGTGCTAATAATAGGATGATGCTGCAATTTTATTGTCAGGGTTGTTCTTGGGCTTGACATTGTCTTTATCAATCTGTTAATGAAAATAATGCTTATGTAAGGTGTTATTATGAATTCCTGGTTTGGAGCCAGAGATGGGGGCAATGATATTCTGTAGTCTGGCATGTTACAGAATAGTTTTGTTTAATTTCTTTTCTCAGTGAGTACTGGAGAGGGAAAGATTTGGGTAGTGGAGTGTTATTTAAAAACCCCACAACTGTTCTAAAGCAAGCAGTGAATCCGCCCAAATTGTCTTTCACATTTGAAAGACATCAGCACAAAGAGTGAAAAAAAAAAAAAAAAAAAAAAAAGAAAAAAGATATAAATTTAAACTTTAAATAGAATCTCATTGAATTTTTTCAAACTTGAGGCCCATTTCTAAGATATTTAAAATATAAACATGCCTGGGGCTTTGCAGCTATGGCAGTTATTGCAAAATCTGAGAAGGAAAGCAAATAGATTGCTGTTAAATGTTTCTCAGTACAAGCCACAGCTCCATGTCATATGGCCATAACAGAATTATTTCCTCACTTTTATCAATTTATCCCATCCCTGGAAGTGCCTAAGGCCAGGCTGGACAGGGCTTGGAGCAGCCTGGGACAGTGGAAGGTGTTCCTGCCATGGCAGGGGTGGCACTGGATGAGCTTTAAGGTCCCTTCCCACCCAAACCATTCTGTTACTCTGTGATTTTTTTAAATTTTTTTTTGTTGTTGTTGTTGTTGTTGCTGTTGTGAATCCTAAATTTAGGGGCATTACAGCAATATTCTTTTCCCTGGTTCTGTAGGAAATGGAAGCATTAGAAGAGGCAAATACTTGTTGTGCTGTACAGTTTGTCCCTGCCAGCTGATTCCCAAAGTCTTCTTCAGGCAGAGAGCAGAGTTTCAACTGCTTTGCAGGCAGATTGTAAACTGGCAATCTAGGTCATTGTAAATACAAAATAAACCAGCTGCCAATAAAACTGAAATATAATTCTCAATTCCCAGTACCTGGAAACAAAGAAACAAATCCAAGATATTGGCAGTGACAGCTGACATTCCCCCCTCTGCTTGTGGTGCCGTGTTCTTCCACTCACTGAGCAGCCTCAGGTGTCGCAAGGACAAAGAGATGATGGGGATGCAGCCTGAGAAAAAGTTTCATTCTGTGGCACTCACATTGTAAAGGACCTTACTTTGCAACTAAGCACTTGGCTTCGAGTTGATGTGTTTGTGGGATAAGACACTGCCAAAGGTGGCTGAGGGCAGCAGGATTAGACACCGGGTTTATTTTGAAAGAGGCCCAAGGTTTGTGGTGTCATTTGGCAGCTCAGAGCACCAAACCCATCCTGAACTCCATGAGCCTGCAGGATGTAAAAGATCAGGTCAATATTTAATTGTTTCAAAATTCCTCCCGTGTCCTCGTGCTGAGAACTGCCATCCCTCCCAGTCATGTTATCCCCAGACAAAAATATAAACACAAGGGAATTCTGAAAAGGTAATTAAAGGGTTGGCCCCGGTTTGTTGTTCCCACAGACATCCTTTAATTTGTCAGTGTCACAAATTGCATCATTTGCTGGTGTTGGTGGACTGGATGCCCCAGTGAATGGATTCTTGGGCATTTTTCCTAATGAACATCTCCTAATTGTGCCAAATCACAGGCTTTGGTTCATCATGGTGATATTCAGCTGTCAAAGGAGGGGATACCAATTTTATTTATGGTTATAATTTATGGATTTTCTGAGTTGTACGAGATACAAACTTCAGCATTTCTTCCTCTGATATTTTCATTGACCTGAACCTTGGCCTGGTTCTCATTAAAAATCCTGCATATGAGGATTATATCTTCACAGTTTTTAAAAAAAGAATTGGTCTCCCTCAAAAGCCAAATCTGTATCTTATTTTCAATATAATAGTGAGCAAAGGAGAACTAAAGATCCGTTCTGACAGATTTCTGACAACAAAAGAAACCTGCTGAGATGCCATGGACTCCACTGGAGTCAGTTCTGGTTGCTTTGTGCTGAGGGGAAGACCCAAAAAATATTTTGAACGGAGTTCATTGTCTCTTAGACAGATTTTAGTCATTTTATTTGCCAAGTTTCTCTCACAGCTGGATTAAGATTTAACAATTTTCTTTCCTCCTCTCCCTCAGATCAGTCACGAGCCTGTGGGAGATGAGCACGACTCTGGAGCAGAGCCCAAATCTGCTGAAAGCCAGGCACGGCTTGTTTTTGGTGGTGAGGCTGTTTTTGGTTGGAGGTGTGTTCAGACACGGTGTCACAGGCATTTGTGGCACAGTGGGAAGGGGAACAGGCACAGCATAGAAGGTTTTACACCTCAGAAATCCCAGAGCTTGGAAAGGGACATCACAGAACCAACATTGGTCAAACAAACTGATGGAATCTCAGTCTAAAGGACTCTGGTATTACTTGCAGAAAATAGAAATTATCAGCTTTGGAGGGGAGAAGAAAACAACCAACTAAACTTTTTTTTTCTATAGAAAAAGATTAATTTTATTACAATTTATTGAGGTAAACCCCCATTCTCCCTTTGCCTCTCTTTCTCCAGAGGCATCACTCAATGTTCCAGAAGCAGGCAGAAAAAGAAAAAAATGATTAACAAATGAGATCTCATGAAGACCAAGCAGCAAGGAGAGGTTGTTGTGCCTTTTCCACTGCACTCCTTCAGCTGTGGATCCAGGCTGCACTGGGGAGAAGGGGAGGATTTGGGCTGGCACCAGTTCACTCCTGGTGAACAGTTTATAAGCTGCAAGAGTTTTCAAATCCAATATTGCATGTACAATTTATTCACACCAGAAATTTCATCCCCAAGTTTGGAGAGACCAGAACATTACCATAAAGAATTCTGTATATTTCAGGTAACATTGATGGCATTTCCTCACGGTTTTATTGCAATCAACAAACTCCATTGTTGCCAGAGAAGCTCAGGAGATGCAGCTTATCTTAAATCCAGAGTTATCTGTGTGTCACACGAGGCCTCTTTGTAAGTTTGCTATGGTGATCTATCTATGCTTAATTAAAAAAAACAAGAAAAAAAGGAGAAGAAAAAAAAAAAAGAGAAAAAGCAATATAAAAGAGGGAGCAGAACACTGGGCTGGGGGGAATGAGATATCTGGTTTCTCTTCCCAGCTCTGTTGGTGTGACCTTGCACAGCCCCTTCTCTGTGTTTCAGCAACCACCACCATAAAATGTGAGTAATGAGGTTGTAAATGTATCATTTTTATTGAGTAATGGCTCTGCACAGTTCGCTTCTGTCCTTTATTTCTGTTTGCTGTGTATAATACTTGCCTGTAAAAAGCGTGTGAGTGGCTAATTGCATTTCAGGGCCCTCAGTGCTCAGCTCAGTGCAGCCTATGTGTTTATTTGTTTCTGTGCAAAGGTGTTATTAATCATGGGCAAACTGCTGCAGCCAAGCTAACTAAACACAGAAAACCAAATGTGCAGGGGTTTTGTGGCTGCAGGTGCAAGGGAATCAGGTCTGAAGCACTGGAAAGTTTTTTAGCACTAACTCATCCCCTAAACCCCAATGTCAACCCCTTCCTGCCTCGAGTCCATGCAGTAAAATTAATTTTTTTTTTTCTCTTCAAGCATTTCACAAAGTATTAAAAACACCTCCTATGCCTTAATCTTACTACATTCAATTATCATTCCTGTCCATTTATTTAATTTGATCTTAATCTCTTCACCTTTTCCAATTTGAGAAGTCACCACTGGAAGGTTTTCAGTGCACAAACTCTACAGGTCATTTTCTTTTTGTCTTTGAAGTGACATTTTTGAAGCTGCAAACAAGTGATGATAAAAGGCCCCAATGTCTGGGAAATTATATTTGCCAATTTACAATAAATTTCCTGATAATAGTACAGTAGTAAAGCTGTACAGGTTCTGCCCCTATGGTGTAATTTTTCTTTGAAATTGTAGCAGAAAGGAAAATTGTAAAAAAAACCTGTGGACTTGGAGATCTACAGAAATATTGACTTTAGTTTTCTTTGATGCTGAGTGTGTTATTTAGATGAAAACAGGATCTGCTGTGCCCATTGAAATAATTTATATCATGAACAGTCCCCCTGGAAATTTAAAGTGTCAAAATGTGCTTCAGGATGGCTTTGTGGTGCAGTAATTAAGAAGAAAGGGCTTGCCTTTTCTTCCCATTAAAAACCTTCTTAGCACACTTGTCATCAAAGCATTTGTGACAGTAAATTTAGCTACACTTTTGTACTTCAGATCACAAAATTATTTTGAGCTACATTAGAAAGATTGAATAGAACGTTCACATGAAATTGCTTTAATGATATTTCTGTGACTCTCGGTGTTTTTCTGAAAATACACTTCATCTTCTCATGTTCTCTGGTTTCTCTATTTATTATTAGATACCTGTGGAGTTTAATAAAAACACACTTTATGTCAACCTTGTTGTTAACAGTGAAAATTCTCTTTTTTTTTTTTTTTTTTTTAATATCAGCACACCCTGTGAAAATAAAACTTGTGTTTTTTGTTTTTTTTTTTTCCAGGAAGCAAATACATGGATTATGTTTATAAACCAAAGGAGCTCATGGTTGCTGGAGCAGCCTTTTGGAAGTGATGTTGGCTATTTAAAGGTCTCCTTGGTGGCAATGGCAGAGTCAGGGTCTGCCTCACTCTCCAGCCCGTGGTGGTCTCAAACAAAATCCTCATTTAAACCTGTAAACCTGCCAGAACTCTGGGTGGATCTCCATGGAAAACACTGGAACAGCTCTGCTCAGCTTGTCTCAGCATATTTTATAACAATGATATTTCTAATTCTGTAAAACCTTAGCTTTAAACTGCTCCCTCTCATCTATTTGAGTCAACCTTTAAGTAAAAGTCTTTGATTTTCATCATTTAATTCCAGTTTGCCCCAGGCCAGCCGTGTGTCTTCCCCTCACTGGCCATTTGTGTCTGCATTTCTAAAGAGCACGGTAATAAGGAAGGTGGGGACTTTTAAAGATATTAAAAGTTGTCTTTGTAAGGGCTCCCAAAGTGTGAAATTCTTTCATTTGTTTAAATTGGAATGTTCAGTTTTTGAGGCTTTCCCACTGGTGCAGTCAGTGGGTGGTGGGAGCTGCCAGCACCATCAGCACTGCAGTGATGGGCAAAGGTACAAAGACACATTTTACCTTTTGGGGTAAAATACAACTTTGCCGAGGTCAGTTGATTCATATCAGTGTGGCTGAGACCCAGCACTTTTTTTTTCCCCCCAGGTTTATCAATTTATCTTAGATAACTTTTTTCCTCTGCCCCTTTTTTCATGCGTGTTCCTCTCAAGGACACTGGTTTATCTGCACATTCTTACATGGATATTTGCTTTTATAATGAGTTTTGCAAGTTTTCAGACTGGAAATTTAAGATGAATGGAGAAATGAGAAAAGGTAAAACTGATAAGCAGGAATCATGGGAACTGTAAAAAAATCCCAACAAACAAAGCCAAACCAGCCACTATTATTTTATTACAGCAGGGCATCAAAAATCCAACAGAGATTGAAGATTTATAGTGCTAAAAACTTCACAGATACTTACAGATAATTGTTGCTTCAAAAGAATTAAACACAGCAGGCAAGAAAAAAAGTAATTTTCTCCAAGTGGCACAGTCCAGGCTGGTGGGAGGATGAAGAGTTGCCATGAAGTCTCCTGGCTATCAGCTGAGGAGTCAATACACTCAATCAATAATTCCCAATGCTGAATATATTTATTTCTGGGAAAAAAACCCAACCAACCAAACCACAATGTGGTTTAATATTTTAATTTTCCCTACCTGTTCCTTGTTCTCAGCTTTTGTGATGGCAAGGGGCTCTCACTTTTTGATGACTGCGGCATTAGTTAAACTAAATTATCACAGAATGCTTTCAGGTATTTTAAGTAGAAATTCTCCCAGGCCTCTGTGGGCAGGCAGGGAAAAGAACAGGAAAGAATTTTCTGGATATGCTTTTTTTTGTAGAAAATATTCAGAATTAGTGTGAAAGGAAAGATCAGAGGTCCTGACCACTCCTGGTGTGTCCAGCAGCTGGGCACAGTTTCTGTGTCAGATCCATCAGGGAGTGACCAAGGAGTGCCAGGATGGGGTGGGAATGGTGTGAGAATGGCCAACCTCAAAAAAAAAAAGCCAAGAAGGGCTGAAAATATTCCACTTTCACCAGTTCCAGGTGCTCCTGAACAAAAAGGGGGAGGAGAAGATGAAGGGAGCTCTAATTACCTCTGGTTTGAATTTCTGGCCATATTGAGAAACCATTTCCAGTTACTTCCAGCACGTTCTGGATTCCACTCATGATCTTAATGATGAAGGACTCCACATCCCATTAGCAAATTTCTGAGCCATGCAGCTCTCCTGAGAGCCTGTTTCAGGGAGGTGGCTGATGTTTCTGTGTGATGCATACAAAATACATTTTACAATTAAAGTATTTTCTTGCATTTGTCGTCTAAATCAAATTACAAGGCACTTAAACGTTGAATAATTTATATTCCCCAAAAAGATGTTAGGCTATTAAATAATAGGAATAATGTTAGGTTTATTAGATTGTTGTAGAGGACTCTATCTTTGGTAATGACTCAAACTCATAATTCTTATCAAATAATTGTTTCCATCTCTGGCTTGATTGTAGGGTTATTTCAGGATTTTTTTTCTGTTTGTTTCTTTTACATTTTAGTGGTTACTGGGAAAATCTTTTCAGTTCAGGCATTCCCCAGCTGGTTCACCCAGTCACTGAATTCTGTAAAAGAAGGTTTTTTACCCATGGAGTCTCTGCATTTGGAGGCAAATGCCCAAATCCTTTCCAAGATCTCGATTTCCCTCCTGGCAAAGGGCTCTATGATTCCCCAGTGCCTGGCTAGATGCTGTATTAGCATATTTATAGAAATCAATGATTGTCTTCTGCTGAGAAGCTTTCAAAGAGATGCAGAGGCATGTGGAGGACACTCGGTTGCATGTGGATTATTCTAATGCTGATTAAATGAGAATAACAGCAAAAAGGTTATGGTTGATTTTGCCCCTGGATTTCAGCAGGAAGATTTCAGGAACAACCCCCCACCACCACCCCCAGACTGTTCCAAGGCTGAAGCAGGATGCATGGGAATGGGAATTTGCCCTCGAGGGAGTTGTGTTTGCAGACAGAATTGTGCAGACACAGTTGTTGCAGTCCCAAAAGAAAAGGGGGAAGGAAAATTTCACTGTGATCGGGCAAGTTAGTGCTGTGTTTGAGGGAAGAATTAAATCCACAGTGCAGGGGACATTTATAACCCTTACCTGCTGCAGAACCACTGAGATGAAGAAAAGGCAGCACTCAGAGGGTGATAACAAGGATATTATGATGGGCAACACGACATTGAAGTGCCAATGGAATGGGCAATTCTGGAAGCCCTCAGGAAAACAAGGGTTGCTGGAACATGACAATTTATTGAACAAATTTCCTGCATGGTTGTTGCCATTTTTTTTTTTTTTTTCCCCTGCAGTACCAAGGTGAATTCTGTCCTGGCTTTTGGTACAAAAAATAAAGGGAAGAGGAAAGACTGTCAAGCAGGAGCAGGGTGCCAAAGCCTGAAATATCTGTCTTCCTAGATGAGGAAGGTGAAGAAGCTGCTTGGTTGTCACTGCAGAAGAAGGAGAAATGCTCCACAGAAGATGGAAGATCCAGATTGGCCAAGGAATTTACAGTAATGTCTGTCTTACCTCACTTAAAACATTTATAGTAGTAGGAAGAGGTTTATGTATGAGTAGGAAATATAATTTGCTACCTGTGGGAGGTAGCAGGATAGTTTTTACAGGGAGGGAAATGGAAGAGAGGGAATAATCAAGGTAAAGAATGGTTTGGGTTGGAATGGTGACTTCTAAATTTTGATTACTAAAAAACCAAATAAATACAAGCCAAATTGGAAAAAAAAAAGTTTAATTTTGACCCAAACACCAGCTGTTTTATTTCATAGCAAATTTATTTCATAGCAAAATTATATCAGTGGTTGCTGGGTATGGGGGCTGACATCTCTTGACTTGCTTGGACAGCTTTGGGAGCCACTCAGAGCTGTATTTGTAAAAGAAGGCAGATCTCAGTCCAGAAAAACTAGTGACCACATGAATCAGCTCTGTCCCTTAGCCCAACCAATGCCCTGTACAGCAGCCAAACACTGATTATTGTATTCATTGAAATAAAGAGAATTTCATCCAATTAAAGTGCAGTTCCTATTTATGGTTGTATTGGCTGGCTTTGGCTGTGTCCAGTGACATCAGGTGACATCAACACAGAGTTCAGCTGGTGACCTGGAGGGAAGGAAGTGAGGAGGCACATGAAACATTTTCAGGGAGGAAATTTTCTTGAGCTCCTACATGGAAATGGTCTCTGTATCCTTCATCACAAGAGAGGAAGCTGGAAATTAAGAGTTTCCATGCTCTTAAGCTTCCACCAAAGCTTTCCGAACTGCTGCCTTAAAGATTCTTGTTAAACCTGGATTGCCCTTCCATCTCCAAGGTGTTTTGTCTTTTCCCCCCAAATTGTATCTGAATCTGATCACTAAAGATGGAATATGGTGTTTTCTCTTTGGAAAGGGGTACATGAAGCCCTTCCTGGCTGCAATGGAAAGGAAGATCTCATCTAAACTATAGCTGAGGCTTAAAATCCTTTGGAGAAAATCTGGTATTCATCGATCCTTAGTGAAAACAAACAAAACTGTTGCAAGTTTATAGATCAATATGCAGGAACTTTGAGCTAACTCAAGTGATAATGTCTGGTTCTAATGGCTTCCCTAAAGATTCTTCTTGTACTTTTTCCAGTGAAACGTAATCTTTTGAGGAAATAGTTTTGGGTTTTTTCATCCCAAAATGTTACAAAAAAATACTTCAGTTCCAGTAAGTTTCATCCAAACCAGCAGTAATCTAATATAACAGCCTGCCCTGGGTGATATTACTGTGATTAATTTTAGTATTAATCATTCCAGGTTATGGCTTTAGCCACGGCTGATGAATACTCCAGTGATACTGGCTCAAACCAAGGCTGAAATACTTTGTGCCCAGTATCTGTGAACAGATCCAATTTCCTTCTCAGCAACTGGATGCAGTTACAGTCACTTTCAGTGCTGGATCCAGTCTTTTATGTGCTTTTAAATTACTGGGGAGCTGCTGGCTGGAGAGGAAGGGCTCAGTGAAATAAAGGAGGTGGCCACAAAGAGGGACCTTGGGGACATGACAGCAGAAAAATATTTGCTTGTCCATAAAACAGCCAAGGCTGAACCCCAGCACCTTCCCTCTTCCCAGAGTCACTTAACCCCTCCACATTGCAGGGCTTCTAAAATAAAGTCCAGCTAATTTCCTGCCTTCAGGAGGAGTTGGGAGACTAATTAATGAATGTTTGCTAAGCACTTGAGTGCTGTGCAGTGCAGTGCTGGCTGCTGGGTGTTGTTGCCACCTTTTGGAGGCAGAGCCAGCAGGAGCAGTTGCTCTGAGTTGGTATGGGGGGCTCTCTGCTGGCTCAGGCTGCCCTGATTTCACTGATTGCCTCCACAACCTCCAGGAGAAACAAAACCCAAACGGGGCTGGAAGCTGAGCCCTTGGCTGCCTGTGCCTGTTGAGCACATTCCCAGTCCCAGGATGGTGTCACCCAGACTCTGTCCTGCCCTGGAGCTGCCTGGAAAAATGTTTCCATGTACATTCAGCAAAATGGCTTGAAGAGTTTGCACAGAAGCAGCATCACTGTGTGCCAGGCATTGGCAGTAAGGGTCAGCAAAGACAAGAAACACTGCTTGTGGAAAACAAGTTTCACTAGTTAAGATTTTTCTTTTTTTTTTTTTTTTTTTAATAAAATTTTAATAAGGGATAAAAGGGACTATATCCAGGGCTGGGGTGCTTGGCAATCTGCCAAAAGCACACCCTTAGCTTAAATCAATGTTCTTATATACTTTTACATTACATGGGTTAAATGTATATTCATGGGAGTTATACATATTTAAGCATTCTTGTGAGTTTGGATGTTTCAGGAATTCTTTTGCTTGGTTTTAACCTTTGACTTGTCTGCATGCCGTCATGTAGGTTAAATTTATATATTTTATATCTTCTCAAGGCTCCATTCTGTTGCTTTGACACAACCAGATAGCTGGAGAGCCTGTAGTAAATTTTCTCTTGGTGTCTTGGTTTTTGTCACCATCTTTTTTAAGACTTTCTTATCTTATCATTCAGATAAGAAAGTCCACAAATGTGAGAAACAACACAGCTATTTCACACCATTATCTGAGTTAGTTACACAAATAAAAACATTTTAGCATTACATAGCCTCCACTTTAATATTGGGCTAAGGACTAAGATATATATTTATCACATTACTATTTATATATGTGACATGGTGCATACATAAACTGACAGATTATACTGTACCAGAAAAGCAGTTAAAAAGAATGACAAATTGTACCATATCAAAACCTTTGTGGTCAATAATAACTAGCAAAAGCCAACACATAAATGTGAACGCCAATAAATATATTTGTCATTTATAACAGTGCATTAATTCCTGGGAGCTTGGAGAAAGCCTCTCCTCCTCCCTGCCTCATGTCCTGAACGCTTTTTTGTGCTTGTTTTCCTGAGGGAGCCTGGTCCATGCCTGTAGGGCCCAGGTGGATTTTCCATCTCACTTCCTCAGGTCCTGTCTGTGGCCACCTTTCATTTATTTCTCTCCTCTGGTATTCTGTGCCAGCAAGTTTCTTCTTCAAATTTCTCAGGCAAAATAAGACAAATATGTCAAAATATATTAAGAGTCCAGTTTCCATAGCAATTGTAAGAGGTATTTATCCCCAGGTGTGGAGTTTTGTTTTATCAGCTTTTGAGTGGAAATGACCAGGTGTGGATTTCTGGAATTTCCACTGCTTTTTATGGGATTTCATTCCATTTACAACACACAGCTCCAAAATGGCTGTCTAAAGAAGAAAGGCCAAGAAGAGGAGTTAAGGTCTTTAATTAATATTGCACATAAAATTGTATATTTTAATATTCACACATATAGTATATATAGATAATATATTATATGATAGATATAGGCAGAATGTAATGCACATATATATATAAAAATATAATTATTTTATTTGTATATTACATATAATTATTTAACTTATATGTTATATAATATATAATTATTAGTATTTTACTGTTATTGCTTTTGCTATTATTATTTATAATAATAATAATAATTTTACTCTTGGAATACATGATAGATTACCTAGAAAAATATCATTTAACAACCTAGGGCTTCATTTGGAAAAAGAAAACAATGTACAAGTTTTCCTGAAATATTTTATATATTTATTTGCATTATAATTATATTCTGAAATTGTCCCCACAGACTTATCCTTACACGCATCCATCTTCTACCATGTGGCTGCGACATAAATAAAAATATTAATAGGTAAAAGTAGCAGACTCATTGCTGTAGCCAAGTCTGGGAGTAGACGAATTGTTAATTCAAGTTAAATTGCTTTTATGAACTTCTTGTTCATTTATATTAATTGCTTGTACTGACCTGACCCAACCTACTTAGGTGGAACTGCAGAAATTAAAGATGCTCCCATTTTGCATGCACAAAGAGCACAGAAAGTTCCTTGCTAAAATGCACTCACAAAGATTTCTTATATAAAAACAAAGAAAACTCCTTGGTGTTGTGGCCCAATCAGAGTTGATGTGCCTTTGACAACCATCCACAGAATCACAGAATACCAGGCTTGCATCACCTGATCCAGCATCCTTTTGGCCAAAATGCAGTTGAGACCCTGTAGAGCTGGAAAAAAAAGTGTCCAGTGTTGTAGAATCCCCCACTTCCCTGGGGAGATTATTCCAGTGGCAGATTATTCCCACTGTGAGAAAAACTCCTTTTGTGTCTAACAGGAATCTCCCCAGGAAGAGCCTGTCCTCTTTTCCATGGGGCTCCTTGGAAAAAGAGAGTCTCCATCTTTGTAGTCACCTTAAACACTGGAACAAAAAGGTCTTTTTTGAGGTTTCCTCCTGTCAGGATTTCAGTTGCGCTTCCCAGTGGGACAGGCTGAAGTGGTTCCCTTGGGGTTTGAGTGTCCTGTGGATTCAGAAGTGTTCCCGTTGTCCCAGGTGTGCTGGGAGACAGAACTCTGGAGATGGGGCTTGTTATAAATGGCAATATAAATATTGGCTTTCTCATCTTTCTATTAGGTTTTACAAGTTATTATTAATCATCACAATTTTAGTACAGTACAATTTGTAATCCCTTGTAACTGCTTTTTGGTGTAGTATAATCTGTCAGCTTTTGTATGCACCGTATAACTTATATAAATAGTAGTGTGATAAATATATTATAGCTTAGGCCTTAGCATAATATTAAAATAGAAACTATGTAATGTTAAAATGCTTTTATTCATGTAACAAACTCAGAAGATGGTGTTCAATAATTACATTGTTTCTCACATTTGTGAACTATCTGAATGATAAGATAACAGTGACAAAAAAACAGAGCACCGAGAGAGGAATTTATTGACTCTCCAGTTATCAGGAACTGTAAGAACAACAGGATAGAACCATGAGAGGAAATAAAATATATTGATCTAATCTACAAGATGGCATGCAGACAAGTCAAAGGTTAAAACCCAGCAAAATACTCCTAGAACATCTAAACACACCAAAACGTTTGAATATGTTTAAACTCTCATGAATATGCATTAACCCACGTAATGTAAATGTGTATAAGAACATTGTTTTAAGCACATTGCCAAAGCACCCCAGCGCTGGGTATTGTTCCTTTTATCCCTCAATAAACTTTTAAACATAATTAACTATAAAAATTTTAAATAGCGAGCCATGTTTCTCACAGGCTTATCCAGCTGCAGATTTCTGACTCTCCCAGCAGGGAATTGTGGTGCAGTAATTCCTGAAGGATGCCTTGTCATCCTTCCCCACCTCTGGCTTTTATCCCGAACGTTCCATCGCTGCTCTCAAGTTCGTGCTGGCCTACCTCGCCTTCTTCAGGAGGAGGTTTAGCTCTTGGGAATGGATGGTGACAGGGAAGATGTGTGCTGGAGTCTTCCCAAACAACTCCATGGGTGGGGGAATGGGTGTTAATGGCATTGAGATGGGTTTTAATATCTCCTCTGTCTTTGGGTTTGTGCTGGAGCCCAGACACTGAGTCCTGACACAGACAAGGGGCAGTTTCTGAACTTTGGGGTTAAATTCAAGCAGCAGATTCCTCGCAGAGCTCAGGCACTGAGTCCTGACACAGGGAAGGGTCTGCACAGGCCTGACCCTCTGAACTTTGGGGATCTGGGGCAGGTGATTTGGGAAGGCTGCACATCCCTGGGACCTCAGCAATGGAAAGGGGGAGGGAACGTGCAGCCAGGGTTTGGGATTAAAGGAGGATGAGCCCTCTAAAACCCAAGAGAAAACCATGTGGGCTTTTGTCATGGGTGTCAGTGCAAAATGTCACCAAAACTGGGGATTCTGTCCCCAAAACTGGGGATTCTGTCACCAAAACTGGGGATTCTGTCCCCAGCTGTTCAAACTGGGATGGGGGGTGGGGGAATCTTCTGTCCATGGGCAACTGTCCCAAACCAGCTGGGGCAGTTTTCTGATCTCCTCACAACCCATCCTCCCTGCAGCCACAGATCTGCTGCTGCTGGGCCAGGGAGTGTCACTGAGAAAATTCCATCAGCCCTTGGGAAATGCTGCAGTCAGGGCAGGAGCCAAACATTCCTAGCTGGATCAAAATCTGGGATTGGGAACACCAAACATTCCTACCTGGATAAAAATC
>CM031865.1:6315367-6454969 GCA_018697195.1 Certhia americana | reverse complement strand
CTGGATAAAAATCTGGGATTGGGAACACCAAACATTCCTACCTGGATCCAATCTGGGATTGGGAACACCAAACATTCCTACCTGGATAAAAATCTGGGATTTGGGAACACCAAGGATCCTTTCCCACTGCATTCCCAGAGGAACAGCAGCCCCAGCTCTCCCCACTGCACCTTCAGTGACAAACTCCACTTTTCTCCAGGAGCATCCCTGCCCCAGAGCCACATCTGCCACTGGGACTGCAGCCACCATGGGATGGCACTGCCACCAACCCCTGACACACAGGGCACAGCTGGGAGCATGACTCTGACACTGGGTTGGTTTTGTTTTGTAATACTGCATGTTGGTTTGGGTTTTTAAATTTATTTTTATTTCAGTTCCCCTAATAAAGAACTGTTATTCCTATCCCCATATCTTTGCCTGAGAGCCCCTTAATTTCAAAGTTATAATAATTGGGAGGGAAGGGATTTCATTCTCCATTCCAAGGGAGGCTCCTGCCTTCCTCAGCACACACCTGTCCTTCAAACCACAACAGATTTCTCTCCCTGAATTCAAATAAAGCTGCAGGATTCTCTGTCTCCTTTATGGACACTGCCTTTTCCCAGTGGGATTTTCCATACAACAGGATGAGGAGGAATTAGCCAAAGGCACAAGGAGACCCCCACTGTATTGTGGAAATAACTATTCCAAGTTATTAGCTCCTTGGAAGGAGCTGTCCTTTCTCCATCGTGCCTCATCTCAGGACTTCTCTTTTGGTAAAAGCATAAATGCAAACACTGGGAATCTGGTCATGGAGATTTTATTTCAGGTAATAGTACCTCTCAACAGGACCAGGAGCTTTGGAAAAGGTTGCCAAAGGCATCTTGAACATAAAGAACTGGTGGGAATTTTTTAATATATTACATTATAATTTTGTTCAGTTATACAAATTGAAAAGTGAAGGAGAATGATCAAAGGTTCTCAAAGTAGGCAGGAGAGGGAGCACATGTTGCAGCAAAGCCCAGCATCTTTAGGAATTCTGTATTTCATGTCTGGAGCTGGAATGGTTCCTGCTTTGTACCATCCCTAAGTGTCTGTGTATTACTACATTAATTATGATTCCAATCAGTTCCATAATAAATCGAGGAGTGTAAGATTGAGTGGCTTCTGTAAATAGAGTAGAACTAAATAATGGATATTTTGTATTTCACTTTTGTATTTTCTCTCCTTTGGATCTATATAAAAAAAAATAATAAAAAGAGATTGGAAAAAATATACTTGGCATTTCATCAGATATGTTTAAAATACTTTTCAAATCTCAGAATACCTTTTTATGTGCAGCATTTAAGGAACAGAACTATTACTGCTACCTTCTTATTTAGCCATATCCTCTGTGCTATTGGCTGTCTTCTCACAGTATCAGCCTGCAGAGCCCCATGAATACAAGCATGAAACAGTTTTATTTTATACCGAAGCACATTTTTAGGCATTTTGGTTTCAGAGTGACTGTGGCAGCCTTCATTCCTTGTGGGATCAAAAGCCAGAAAGCAAATACAATAAGAGTGATAATAATATTTATGATTCTCAGGTTTAGAGCTGCTCTCTCCCTTTTTGTAAAGCAGGGGAATTCTCACTGGGGACTTGCTTGTTTAGCCCCTTGGGTATGGTTAAGGCTTCTAAAAGGTTTATAAAGCTCCCAAATAAATATTTGTAAAAGAACTACTAGCACTTGGAGAGAGGACTGCTGAAAAGCTGGTGATATGGCAACTTAGCTCAATACACAGTAATTATAGATCTTATTTCCAAGACTTTTATTTCCACAGATGGCTCCTTTGCAAGAGAAGGAATAAAAAAAGACAACGTTTTTTCTCTTTTCTTTTCTTCTTTTCTCTTTTCTTTTCTTTTCTTTTCTTTTCTTTTCTTTTCTTTTCTTTTCTTTTCTTTTCTTTTCTTTTCTTTTCTTTTTTCTTGTACATCAGGGGTTTTTTAGTTTCAGGAAAGAGACTTCTCCGTTGTAGTCTGCTAGTAAAACAAAATGAGCTGCAAATGAGGAGGTGATGAGGTGCGAAGAGAGCTGGGAGAGAACTGATGGGGGCTTTAGTAATGGAAGCTCACAGGTGTTATGGGGTGACAGAACGGGTTGGGTTGGAAGCTAATCCAGTTAAAGTCAATCCAGTTCCCTCCCTTCCATGGACAGGAACATTTCCATGGGCATTTCCAGTCCCTCGGGATCACCCTTTGAGTTTATGGGTTTAGAGGAGCTGTCTGTAGGATTTCCCGGTGGGATTGGGTTGCTGTAAGAAGAGGAACAAAACCCCTGTGTCTGCATTTGGATAACAGCTCTGCTGCCCTGTCCAGCTGGGGACGCCCACCCTGGAAATATGGGGACCGAGCTGTCCCCCTGGAGTAACCCCAGGGTGAGAAACATGGCTATTTAAAACAATTTTAAACTTTTAATAGAAATTTAGTAAGGGATAAAAGGGACAACATCCAGGGCTGGGGTGCTTGGCAATCTGCCAAAAGCACCCCCTGAGCTTAAATCAATTTTCTTATATACTTTTCCATTACATTGGTTAAATGCATATTAATGAGGATTATACATATTCAAATATTCCTGTGGGTTTACATGTTCTGAGAATCCTTTTGCTTGGCTTTAACCTTTGACTTGTCCTCATGCCATCCTGTAGATTAAATCAATATATTTTATTTCTTCTCGAGGCTCCATTCTGTTGTTTTGACACTTCCTGATACCTGGAGAGCCAGTAGTAATGTTTTTCCCGTTGGTGTCCTGGTTCTTGCCACTGTTATCATTCAACACAGCTATTTCACATCATTATCTGAGTTAGTTACACAAATTAAAGTATTTTAGCAGCACATAGTCTCTATTTTAATATTATGCAAAGGTCTGACCTATAACATATTTATCACACTGCTATTTCCATAAGCTATGTGACGTATACATAAAGCTGATAGATTATACCATATCAAAAGGCAGTTAAAAGGGATTACAAATTGTCCTCTATCAGAATCTTTGTGATCAATAGTACCTTGCAAAAGCCAATACATAAATGCTCAAATCAATAACTATATTGCCATTTACAACACCCAGGTGAGTGGTGAGGAGTGCAGAACTCAGATATCCCTCCCATACTTTTGGTATTGCAGATTCCTGGCCAGGAGCTGGATCCTGACCCACAAAGAAGCATCAGAGGGTGTCTCTGACTTCAGAGCCTGGAATGGTTTCCAGGCTTTGGCATTTGGGAGGCAGCACGTTGCAAGGGGGGAGCAGGGCTGTGTTGTATAATTGATGCATTGGGCGTGTGGGGTGCATGCTAATAATTTGATGGCTGCTCCTTTCCCATGGATTCTGGACGCTGATGATTAGCCACAGCACAGACTTTGAAAATAAAGCCTGCAGGAATCCAAGGGTGGGAGCTTTTCCTTCCCTCAGCCAGCAATATAGGGAAATAACAAGTAGATGGCATTCTACCTCTATTTTTAAATTAAGGCACAACTGCTTAGGATGTAGAGCCTGTTCCTTTCACTTGTTAAGTTCCATTGTCAGGCAGAACAAAGAAACTTGCATTTATTTAATTTAGCGCTTGCAGCCCCTGCCTTTAAAAATAGGACAATAAATATAAACATCGTGTTCAGATTAATTAAATTAGTTTGTGTTAATTAAACCATATTCAATGAGAATTCTGAACTTTGCTCAGCTCCTGCCTGCTGGAGGAAGAGGTGCTTCAGGAATGATGGTAAATGTGTTTCCCTTAGCTGGATTTGTTTTTCTTTTCCCCATCCTGAGCCTGGTGCCTGATCCAGCCATCCTCAACTCCAGCTTGATTCCCTGTGCTCATCACAAGGAAGGGCACAGAAAATAAAGATACTGATTCAAGTTACCCAGTTATTCCCAGCAGGATCTAGGGTCAACACCAATTTTCTCTTTAGGCTTTAAACGTGGCATAAAGTACCTGACTTTCCTCCAAGGCTCTGCACTGATTAACTCGTCCATGACAGATTGAAATCTATGGACTTGTGGAGCATTTTTAATTTTTTTTCTGTGGGATCGTGCCTCTCCTAGCATTGCTCACTGTAATGATAGAAAATAACTGCTAGAAGAAAAGAACCTTACCTTAAAAAGAAAAAAAAAATGAAGAAAGAAGTGAAATGTTGCTTTTTCCTTGATATTCTCCCCTGTTTGGACAGGTTTGTTTGCCAGGAAGAGGCTGCAGTTTGAGGGACTTGCAGTTCTTGCCTGAGGGCTCTCAAGAAACCACCTCACCTTAAAGTGTGGCTTTGAATAGAGGTTAAAAATGCAGTTTAAACTTAATGAATAGTGATGGAGTGTTAAAAGGCAAGGTGCCTAAATGAGAAACAAAAACGTATTTCAACTCTAATCCCACAGACTCATTAAAATCATATTAAAGTTCTCTCTCTAGGGAATGCCCAAACTGCACCAGGGTTTGCAGCACTGATGGACACGACTGGTAATTTGGTAAAGTGCAGATGTATTAATTTTATTAATCCTGGTTTTGATATTATTAAGTGCAAGACCTTTTTTATGAGCTACATCACCTCTGAGGATGCAGATTTTTTTTGCAGGATGAGAGGTTTGTCTGGGCAGGAATTGCAGCTGGAGTACAGCAGTGCTGGAATCCACTGGCCAGAGCTTCAGCAGGGGTAAAATGGGGCAACTCTTCCCTAAGGGAGGAAATTTGTGTCAGTCTGGAAGATCTACAGCTTTCATCGCAGGGAAATAAAGAAATCATTGAAACCCACTTAATTAAATCAGTTAATAATGTGAGGGGATTATAAAATGCTATATAATTAGTATACCAAGTGAGATATTTAGGGTCAATTCTACAGCCTATGTCTATAAGCAAATTATACATAAAAATATATAAACTTAATATAGATAAAATTTTAAAAATACCTATAACATGTTTTCTAGGATAAATATGGTAAAATATTCTGTAGCTATCACAAACATGATAAATTTTGCATTAGGAAATACATCAGGTTGGTGAGCGTCAGCATTCTGGAACGGTTGCAAACTGTGGCCAATTTGTTTCAAACTTGTAAATCCTCAGTAGATTGTTCAATATTCTCAGTTAGGAACTCCAGGCAGAGAAATGGTGACAGCAATTTTATTGAAATAACACTCTTGTAGATTGCTTCAGTAAATCTAGGAGATCATCAAGATAAATGAGGGAATTAATTAAAAAAGCACAAAGGCTTCATCCCCAGTGATTTGACCTATTGTACAAAGAAGTGGTGGTACTTAAGTAAAAAAGTCCACAAGTTGAAGGATTCTGTAGAGTTTATTGTGAAATATTCCCCTTTATTTAAATTCTTATGGCAGGGATTATTGGAATCACATGATTCTAATTTTTTTTTTTTATTAAACTCAAGAATCAGCAATTATTGTAAAATGAACCTCTAGCAACAGTTGCAGTCATTGATATTTGAGACTGAAAAAAAGCAACATATTTATTGAAAGGAAGATTGAAGCAGTTCAGAATAAAGATAGAAAAAAACCCCAATGTTAGCAACAATGGCTGCTCCCATTTAACAGAGGTTGGTATTTCCTTTATTTGGGTATTTTTTCTATTTTATAGTGGATTAGAACAATGGATGCAGTCTGTGAGCTCCAATAACAAAATAAATGAATATAATAATCCTTGTTTGGGCACCAACCTGCCTGTGTCACCTTGATTCTTTTCCTGTATGTGCCAGGTGGGATTTTGCCAAAAATATGTTTATTTCTTCAAACATGGGACTATAATATTTATCAATCAATCAATTTATTTTAACTAGTATGCTTGCTGAAGGAAAAAAAGAAGATTTTAAGTAAGCCTAGAGTCTACAGAGAAAATGTAATTCAAAAAATTATTCAACAACAGCAACAAAAAAAAATCTAGACAGTTTATTTTTAATGTCCTGGAAGGAATGACAATTATCACAATTATAAATACATGACAACATACACCTGGTTTCTTTTCTGAGGATGTTGTTGACTGTTTTTCTCCACAAATGCACCTGGGATGATAATCTGGAACCAGTGGAAGGGATGCTGCAGGCATTTGATCTCCAGTTCTGAATCTGTAATGTAAACTTTGGAGTTATTGTCATATTGCTGCAGGTTCATGCCATGAATATAAATGACTGTTCCTGTTGGAAAGGCTTCCATTTAAGAGAAGTGGCTTTTCTTAAAATGGAAGCTTTTGTAATTTACTCCAGATCTGAGGGTAATCTTTCCTAGATTTGGTATTTCATACGTGGAACACTGGAATGTTCTTGGAGGAGTTGTGATTGGAGAAAATTATTATTGGAGAAATATTGCAGCGTGTTAAAAACACGTCCATTAACTCCAAAAACTGAGCTAGGTTTAATGATTTTGGGGGGCAGAGCTGATGTCAATACCACACTGGGACTCTTAGGCAGCCATTTATCCTCAACACATGCCAAAAATTTGGGAACTCTGAGGGTCAGAGCAAAGACATAATTTAATGGATGTTTTCACACCTCACTAGATTATTTCCTGCTTTTTGTTTTTCCTGATTGGATAATCTGGATTTAGGTTACACATGTCCCACCACCGCCTTTTATTTCTCTTTTAATAATATATATTTCCAGCCATGATATTTTCCCCTGATAGAATGAGACGTGTCATATTTTCTAGCTGTTCAATATTTACAGTTTTTAGTCTATATCCAGCAATGTGGGTACAAGGTTGATACCCAAACATTCTCCTTGGCCTGTATTGGTGATATAGAATGGCTTTTGCTAAAAGTTTAATTACAAAGTAGTAATAAAATAATACTATAAATGATGAGATCAAGCTAAGTTCAAAGCTCTGTTGGGCTGTCAAACACTTAATGCATTTGCCCTATAGGTTTTGTACAAATTGAAAATACAACTCGGTCCTTGATCTCCCTAATGTAATTTCCTCTGTGAGAGTATTTTTTTTTTTTTTTTTTTTTTTTTTTTTTGGCCAAGGCTGTTCTCCTGCCTGTATTTTAAGCATATATACTGTCCCTGCTGCTGCTCCAGCTATTGTCACTTTGTAAAATCCTCCCTAATAGCACTTGTTCTCTTTCCGCTTGACAGGTGGCCTTCCCTTCCCTGTGCCCTCTGCGTGCCTGGAATGCTGATGGAAGGGATGGGGTTTACCTGGAGCTCACAGGTAGAGAAAAACCCAACTTATTGTTGCCATTTTTATTGATAATAAAGGCTCCGAAGGTCCCCAGTCCTTAAAGAGGAGGTTTCACAAAGCTGTAGTGAGGTAATGCCCCAAGACCTGACCCTTTATTTAGAATCTCTCAGCAGAGCTTTGGGCTCGTGCTGTTATTCAGGGCAGACATTTTATGGCATTTTGTATTTCAGGAATGGAAAGGCAGAACTTTCTGCATTGAAGATACCCAGGGTTTTATCTGCAGCTCCTTGTGGATTTGTTATTCTAAAGCATCTCACTGGCTTAGATATCTAAGTCCCAATGAAAGTCAGTGGAACTTAGATAAATGGATTTTAGGGACAGGGTTATAAGCATTTGCTATGAATTTCAGCACGCTGCTCTCCACGGAATCTTAATTACTAACTGGGGTTGCCACATGCCTCTAACTTTATTTTGAGCTATAATAATTATCTTTGCAAGATAACAGTCTTGATAACAGTGAGCTGGGTGCCTGGGCTGCAGAGGTGAAAACCTCACTATTTATTTCTGACTCCCTCCTCTGCGGCTCTGGAAACCTCTGTCACTCCCTTTGGCTGGCATTCCCCTAACTTAATGGACTGTGCTTGTCAAGAGTGTAAATCAAACACTGCAGACAATCAAGTAAGTCCTTGTCATCTGTCAAATAATGGGCTTTTAGGTGCACTGAGGAAAACTTGGCAAAGTAGGGTAGGTCGCGTTCTGAAGTTTAAACTGAAGCTCTGTTTGCTCACAATACAAAAGGAGCATTAAGAGATTGATAATCTATTTGAAATTCCTTTGAAAATATATCCCAGGCTGGATCTTTTTTACTGCTTGTCTCTCGTGAGCCTCTTTTTTCAGAAAAAGCCATTCTTTTGGATCCACACGGCCATAAAACCAGAGAGCTGTCAGAGCCCTGCTGATCCAATTACAACTTTAAAACTTTTAAGCTTTTGATTTACAGTAAGCTCATTCTAGTTAAATGCAGAGGAATCTTTTTCTTTATCTCTACATTGTTTAACAGGTTTTTCTTGTGGTGTATTTCATCTCTTTTTCACTTACTTATGGAAAATACAAATAATCACAGATTGACAGAAGGGTTTGGGTTGGGAGGAAACTTAGAGCCCATCCAGTGTCACCCCTGCCATGACAGGGACACCTTCCACTGTCCCAGGCTGCTCCCAGCCCTGTCCAACCTGGCCTGGGACACTGCCAGGGATCCAGGGGCAGCCACAGCTGCTCTGGGAATTCTATTCCAGGGAGGAATTTCTTCCCAAAATCCCATTTAAACCTCCTCTCTGCCAGCTTGAGCCTTTCCCTGCATCCTGTCACTCCATGTCCTTGTAAAGATTCCCTCTCCAGCTGCCGTGGAGCCGCTTCAGACTCTGGAAGGTGCTGGTTATGTGGGTTTGTTTCTCTTTTGTTCTGTAAAACCATCAGGAAAGTGCTGGCAAAGCAGGTGTAGGGCTATGCAGTGCAACAAACCCACTTTGCAGCAGGTGATGTGAAGGTTTCCTCAGGTTTTATTCACTTCAAACACAATTTTTAGACAGAATAGTTAAGGCAGTTTAGACTTGTGCTATTCTGACTGAGCTGTGTCATAAATCTCTCTTTTTAGGCTGTCTGGGACTCTCTTAACCAAGAGAATTCCTGTCTCCCCAGCTGTGCATTCAGAATTTCTTGCTAAGATGTGCACGAGCAGGCTGCTGGGAAATTTGGTTATTCCTGGTGGATTTTTTTTTTTTTTTTTAAAATTTCCCCAACACTCCTCAGCCCACCAGGAACTGCAGAGTTGTGGAGTGCGGAGAGTTTGTGAAATGATTTCTGGTGAAGTCTGCTGGAGATAGTTTGTGTGTAGGGTTAGCTCAGCTGCAGGGAGGCTGCATTGCTAAAGCTGGGAAATTTTGTTCCTAAAAGTAGGTACTTCAACTATTTCAGACTCCAGATAGTAAAGTAACACTTTTGGCACTTTGCTGATAGAAGTAATTAGTATTTAATTTGATAATACTCCCTATAAACCCCTGAATTTGCAAATTTATTTGATTATCATTTAATAGTAAGTTTTCAGATGGAACATTGAAAAAATATTTACTTTGAAGAAAGGTTTTCTTTGCTGAAGATCTCAGTCCATAATGTACCCAGAGCTGTGTATTCCTAAAGAATGGTAAGTTCATCCACTGCAACATTAGAGCAGATTTACCATCTCTATTTACATTTATTTTCTGAAGGGATGTCATTTTTTGATGCTGAAACACTTTTCAGCTTAACAATGATGAAGATTATTTCCAATGTTTTAAAAGATGGACTCTGCGTGAATAAATTGCCTTGAAATCAATTCAGTACAAAGAAAATGAAATCAATAACTCAACTTGTGTGAAGTTCTTTACTCCTATTTGTAACTTTTTACCAGATCAAGGCTGCACTTCACTTGATAGAACATCAATTGTTCTTCACTAAGCCCAGAATGTGGCAGATGCTTGATCTGTGGAGAATCCTGCTGAGGAAACACAATGCATGGTAAGGAATCCACAGCTTTTGATTCCCAGATTTGGAAGAGTGAAAATAATAATAATATTATTAACAATAACAATAATAGTAACTGTTTTAAATAAGAAGGTAAATTTCCCCCTATTTTTTACTGAGTTTCAGGTTGGATCTCAGTAAATGCTCCTTATGGCCTCTCAAATGTACTTTTTTGAATTCTTTTTTTCTTTTGAATTTTGAATTCTTTGAATTCTTTTGAATTTTGAATTCTTTGAATTCTTTTGAATTTTTGAGTATGCAAAATTCATGGCAGGAACTCATCCTGCTCTTTCTCTGTGAGCTAAAATCTCCAGCTGAACAAATCCATCCCATTCTTTCTGTAATTCAGTTTTTAGTATTCCTATTGTTTATTTCTTAAAGTTTACAAAGAGTAACTGTGCAGTGGAGGAGCAGTCTCCCAGAGTCTATACCTGCTGTATAAATATTTAAGATAGAAATGACAGCATGGATTTTTCTTTAATGTACCTTAAAAGCATCAATTCTCTTAAATAACGATATTGTTCTGAAAGGGAACATTCAGAAAACTGTTAGATAAATTGTAGGTAAATTTAGAGGATTAATCCCATGGAATGAGTGCCAGAAGTCCACCTGGGTGACAGTGCTCAGTCAGAGGTGTCTGCAGTGACACTCCCCCAGGCACTGAGGACACCTTTGATGAGAGATCGAGTGTTGGGATTTCACAGGAACGTGCTGAATCCTCACCTCTGGATCTCCAGAGCAATTCTCAAGTGAAAATGTCCCCATGGCTGATTGTTTGTGTGGCTGCCTGTCGCAATAGGACACGAAATGGACACACGTGCTCTCTGCAATTTCAGAGCAAGAAAAGAAGAAAAAAAGGAAGTTTATTGTGTGGCCTCGCTATATATGCAATTCCAAAGGTGACCAGGGATTGGAGGGTGAAGTTGCCACCTCTCCAATCACACTGGTCAAACCAAGAGTTCATTAATTTTCTCCTCTTCCACAAAGGAATGCAAAACAATCATTATTTACATAAAAGTGTGTTTAAAAACTCCATTACAAGAATGTAAACATCAGAAGGCTTAAAAAAACCTTTCAAAGATCAAAGTGACAGCTGCCCCTCAGGGGTTGTTCTCACAGCTCACACACATCACACAGGGAACATTCCCAAGGCCTTTTTCTAAGGGATCAGCCACGCTGGCACACTTCAGGCACGGTTCCCACAGAGCCCAGAGGATGGTGTGGATTGCCACACTTGGAACAAGTTGCAGAAGTGATAAAATTTCTTCACATTATCAGAAACTTTGCTGGTTTGCTGTCTCTGGCCCTTCCAGTGTTTGTAGGACCAGGGATGCTCATCATCCAGTGGTGGGGAAGGTGCAGAAGAGTTTGGCAACTCTTTCATCTCCTTAATCTTCAAGAAATGTCACTTTAGAAACCCTGCAAATGCTTTTCTCTAGAGACAATCTTCAATTCTGTTAAAGGCTCTTGTCCACCTTTGTCTCAATCAGTAAAACAAAGGGATCATTCTCTTTTTTCCTGAGCCTCTTTTTCTTGGCTGTACAGTTTTTTCAATGATGTTACCTCTGCACTTCTCACCTTCATTTCTTCACTATAATTCTTTCTTCTTAACTCAAATCCTTTTGTACTTGTGATCTGCTCCAGTCATCTTGTAATGGCCATTATTGTCATTTCTATCCTATTTTGTCATCCTCTATTGACTTGCCTCCTCTCTCAATGACTTTGACAACCATTTCTTCACTTTTCTATCCCACAAAAGTACCTTTGGTACAAACCCCGGTTCCTCTGGAGGTCCTGCCACCTGGAACAGCCTCTCTGAGTCTCTCTGCCTCAGTGACTTGCTGTATCTTTTCAAATCTGATTGGAAAGCAGCTTTTCTCACTTGTCTGAGCCTCTTAATATTATAAATCATCACTTCCATTATAAGGTATTTAATTTGATGATTATAATATTCTAATCTTTAAGGCACTTTATAGTACTATTTGGAAGAAAAATGTCTTGTGTTATAATGCTATATTATATTCTACACTTGCTTTACAGGAATAAAAATCACATTAGAATTTATTGATCACGAATTTTTAGGGTTTTTTTTTTTAATACGCTCTTTTTGAGCACGTTTTATCTACTAGTAAAAATACAAGTAAAAATGATTTTTTTAGCATATTTTGAAGGCATGTAAGACAGAAAACTTGGGTGGTGGCTGAGTCGAGGACACCTTGCACTAGGCCAGGTGCACCTTGCACTAGGTCCCACTTCATGAACACTTCCAGGAAGGGTTGATATGATTAGTTTTTAATGAAGGGGAATATTTTGATCCATTTGGAAATACCCAGGTCTGGTAGGAGGAAGGTCAGCACAGCCCCATCCACGCGGCAGGAGCACAGCAAAATTCCTGGTTGATATTCCATGTAAAAAGGTGCAGCTCAAGAGAAACAAGTTGGGTTGGAGAGGGGGTGTCAAATGCGTGGCTGTCTCTCCCAAGAACAGTCTCCCAGGAAGCTGAAGGGCAGCACAAAATTCTTTTCCCTGGAGCCCCATCCATTAATGATGTTAATGACTGTGGGTTGTGTTCAGTTTGATCACCAGCGATGATCGATCCTGGCCGTGCTGCACATGGGTTCGGTTTGCAAAACCTCCCTGGGGGTTAGCTCTCCCTAAAAACATTCCAGCAGGAGATTCTGATGGCTGATGCTCTTCTGTGGATGCTGCTGTATACCAGGTGGGTTCTTGGCTGGCATGTGTGGGGGGAATGTGGGGCTGTTGGGAAGGCAAAGCGATTTTCACTCTGTGCTGGTGGCTTTGCTGCCTCTCTCCACAGCTGGCTTTGTTCATGTCTTGGTTTGGACAAAGGTGTGTGCTAAGGAAGGCAGGAGCCTCACTTGAAATGGAAAATGTAACCTCCCTCCCTCCCAATTATTATAATTTTGAAATTAAGGGGCTCTCAGGTAAAGATATGAGGATAGGAATAACAGTTCTTTTTTTAGGAAAATTAAGATAAAAATGCAGTACTTTGAAAAACTAAACCCACTGACGGAGTCAGAATACTGCCTGACACCCTGTTGGTTGGGAAGTTGGTGACAGTCCCATTCCAAGGTGGCTGCAGCCCTCCTGGAGTGGCAGATGTGGTTCTGTTGAAGCAGTGATCCTGTAGAAAGGTGTAGTTTTCCTCTGAAGGTCCATCAGTGATAGAGGTGCCTGGTTTTCCTCTGAGAATCCAGTGGAAATGCTGACTGCAGTGTTCCAAAGCTCAGGTTATATCCCGGTGGGAATGCTTGGCTCCTTCCCCTGGGTGGAGCATCTCCCAATGGGATGATGGAATTTCATCAGCCATGCAGTGAGACTCAATGGCCCATTAACAGAAAATACCTCCTTGGAGGGAGGATGGGTTATGGAAGAGATAAAGAAAACTGCCCCACTGGATCTAACAGTGGTCCATGAACAGAGGATATCCTCCCCAGAGTTAGGAGGGATGTGTCATGGAGGAGATAAAGAACACTGCCCTGCCTGGTTTCAACAGATGGTGACAGAACACATACTTCAACCCAAGATAGTTCACCAGCCTCAGCTCCTTTCCAAGGTGGAAATTGGGCTGCTGGCACCCTCAAAACTTTCAGACCTGCTGCCACAAAGACTCCTAGCTCAGGAGAGTCTGTGCCTGTGAATGAAGAAGGACATGCTCCACTGTGGGTTTAGATTCCATAGTTTGTCTGGAACATTTGTCTGGACTGGGAAGTTTGGCTGAAGACCTGCAGGAGTCTGCTGCTCCTCTGGAATGGCAGAATGGAGCTAAACAGGAAGCTCCATCCCATTTATAGAGCAGGGAATTCATGTATGTGAAGTCCCATGAGTCACTCCTCAGATTTCTTTCTTGGGATTATCTCCTCACCCCATTATTGCAGGTTAAATCTTGGAAGCCCTGCCTTCTCATGCTCAACTCAGATAATATAATTCACTATTAATGTAAAATATCAATTTATCCTAAGTCCAGAGGGAGAAAAAAATATAGATTCTGGTTTGGCATATTGTAAGTGAGACACCTGAGGCAGAAATCTTGGATTTAGGTTGATTTCCACATCCAGACTTCCTTGAAGCTTCAGGTGTGGAATTGGGGCCCATTATTATAATGCATTATGTTAATGCTAGAGATGAAATTCCAATTCAATCTTCTTCACAAGAAGGCCTTTGACATGATCTATTAACCATCAGATTAGAAGTAGACTGACTAATTATCATTTAATGCAATTGAACGCCAGGGTTTGTCATTTGCTGAGCCTGGCTGGGTGGGGAATATAAATCTGTTAGTACGGATATCGTTAGGAACTTCAGATGGAAGGGAGATTAAAATTCCCTGGGTGCAATATTTATCCACAGTCATTACTCACAGAGTGATGTGCCACAATGCCGTAAAAAGGCCAACAACTACCTTTTTCCATTCCTAGGTGATTTTAGGACAAAGATGAATATGATCCTGACCACAGTTTATGTGCTCTTATTCTTTGAGAGTACTCCATGGTTAAACACCTCTGCACATCCCTGTATTTCCTTGGAAGAATCCTGTGGGTGGGCAGTGATTCCTGAGGCAAGGCGTCAAAATGCCAAAGGAATAAATCCTTGCTGCCATGGGGAAATTCAGCCTCAACTCATCACTCCTCTGTCTCTTTCAGATGGGCTCAGGCCACCCTCATTTTTTGTGCTGATCTTCATCTACACTGCTTTAACGAGTAATTTCCAGCATGGCCATTAATCAGGTGTTTTACTGAAGTCCAGATAGATTAGATTGATCTCATTTTCCCTTCTAAGAAACTAGTTCTTTTAGAGGGAAAAAAGAAAAAAAAAAAAAAAAAAAAAAAGAAAAATCAGCAGGTGAGTAGCACTGATCTTTCCTTATGAACCCACTCTATGTCTGAACATTTGCAATTTTCTATATTATAAATTTCCGTATTGTAAATTTTCATGTATTGTTCATTTCCATATTGTAAATTTCCACACATTGTTCTTCAATGGATTTATGTCAAAACAAATCCAAATAATATCTATTGTTACCTAAATATGACCATAGGATCTTGTAGAAAACATTTTAAACAATCCCAACCAAAATTATTTTACATTAACTTCTCAAAATAATTTCATACTGCTGTTGTATATCATTTTATATCTCCTGAGAATTTCTTGCATTGTTTGTGTTCAGTGATAACCACTGAGTTTTTCAATTGTATTTTTTTTCCTGTTCAGTTTTTTTCATACTTTGCTTTAGTAATGATTTATTTGTTTGTTTTTACTGAAGGTTTTATTTTCTCCTCAGCTTAAGTCACACAGTTCTGACCCTGCCTTTCCTTCACATCATCTCATGGACTGCAGATCATATCAGCACAAGGTGAACAATGAAATATGTGTTTTCCTGGTAAAGTGCAGCCTCTGAAATATGTCATTCTTGAACTGTACAAAGAGATATTATGTGGGTAGGTCCTCTCTTCATATCAAACATGTTCCTTTATTAAGTGATGTGGAAGGCCAAATGATATGTCACAGGTTTTTCCTGCTTTCACTGCCCCATTGTAACAGAAACAGAGAACTTAATTAAAAAAGAAAATGACAACCAACCAAACAAAACATCAAAACAATCATAAAAAGGAGACTTAATATCTGAGAGTGCCTATCTTGGAACATTGAATGGATCCCAGTTTTTTAGCAAGGGAAAATTAAGCAGTGGGTATAATGGAGTCACCTAAAGCAGCTGAATGACCCAGCCAGGAGCCTTTGGTCCTCACGAACAGAATTTACAGTCCACAGGCAGAATTAGACACAAACTAGAAACCCTTTCAGTTTTAGCTTTGTAGAAGTTTTATACACAAATATTTCATAAGTGAGTTGGTGTTTTTCTTAAATCAGTTTGTATGAACCTCTCTGGTGCATAAAATTCACATTAAATCATGCAACATTAGTATAGAGAGGATATTTTTAGGGTCATAATCCCTGGAAGTGTCCAAGGCCAGGTTGGAGCACCCTGGGATGGTGGAAGGTGTCCCTGCCATGGCAGGGGGTGGATTGAGATGAATTGAAATTAAGATGAATTTTAAAGTCCCTTCCTGCCCAAACCAGTCTGGATTCTGTGACAGGACTGTAATGTTATACAATATTTATATTATGCCTCTCAAAGATTGTAAATCCCATTCTGTTGTGGGCTATGGATCTGCACAAATACACGTCCCTTTGGAAAGGACATCAACGTTTTAAATCCAGCTCCAAGCATTGCAACGAAACTCTCATTATTTGGACAAATGTCCTGTGATTTTGAGGCAGTTCTAATGAATGATAAAGAGACTTTGAGAAATTTGAAGAAGTTTGAGTTTATAAGGTGCTAAATTTTTAACCTATGAAATATTTGCTGCGGAGAGGAGGGAAAGTTTCAGAATCTTCAGCTCCTAATGAGGCTTCAGATGGGGCTTTCTCCTGTTTTCTTCTGCCCCCTTGTAGCTGTACCTCATTTTGAATGAACTCAGGGGTGTCAGCAGCTCTGACATCTCGCTGGCTTGGCAGCTGTCTCCAAATCTGGTGTGCTGGAGGCATGAACGAGGTTCAGACAAACAGTTTGGACTGTTTTCCAAATGATATCATCAAAAAAAGGGACTTGGCTAAATATGTTTGCCCCAGCTCAACAGCGACCCTTCCAGACCTGAATAACCTCTGTCACCAGAGGAGTTACTGAAGCACAGCAGCAAGAATATGAAATATGGTGATGTGGGATATGCAAGGATGTACTTTCTGCCTGGTTAAGGGAGAAAAGTCTCTGAGAAAGGACTTTGAGGGCATAAGAGCTGAGGCTGTGAATTACAAGATCTCTCTAGTGTGATTCTCTAATCCATTCCTTCAGCAAACAAAATTACTGAGGGAAATAAAACTTGATTCCCACAGAAACAAAAGGCATATGACACAATATAATCGATTTTATTCTCATTTATTTTGTTCCCAGGGTTTGCTTGTTGGAAACTGGTGTTACCTATTCAGCATCTATGCACTTTCTCCAGCATAAGAAATTCCCCCTGTCATGGGCATCAGAACTGCCTTTGGATTGTGCATAATTACATGGCTTCTTTTATATTCTATAGTGGCAGTGACAGTCCTACATGGGCTGGTTCATGTGTTAAAGTTATTACCACATAATTTTTAATGCAACTTCAGTGCATTAAATAACTTCGTAACTTTTAATGCCTTCAGTGTTGTCAAACTAATATTTCTTTTGAGCACAAGAGGGGGAAAAAGCAGGTTAAAATCTTTACAGATCGTAATTTACGAGTGTGCTCATAAATATCTTAAAACACCTATGAATTTGTAATTAAACCTATTTGTGTGCAAATACAAGAACTAAAATACCCCTTTCAAAAATGTTCTATAAAACAAAGCCTCTGAGTAATGAACGCAACCCAGGCACTTGCAGGAGGACATAGGAAAAAAAAAAACAAACCCTAATTTTTATTTATGACAAAACCTTGCAAGCACTTTTCAAAGAGGTCCATTTTTAGCAAGTTTCTGTATTTCTGTCTCTAATCTCATGTGCTGTAACACCACCCAGTAGATTAGACCCTGTCAGAAGGAAAAAAAAAAGCAAAAATATCATTGTTCTCTGGCCCCACAGCCACTTACATTTTTCCGAGCCTTCCTTGAACAATTTAATTTCTGGTAATTAGAGTGGCTGCAATCTTTCAGGTTAGAAGGGTTTAGTGTTTATTAAGAGGTTGCCTTCTGTGTTGCAAGCTGGTTGTCAGCATGGGTCCAGCCTGGCACTGCCTCAGCCAGCACATCCAGGGAGATGTTTTCTGCCTCTTGCCTCTTCTAACCCGGAGGAAGACATTAGATATGTAAGAGTTTCTCATCTTATTCATGCTCTGCTGGACACAGATTTCCTCTACAACTTGAATCAGGAGGTAGGGACATATTTTATGGAGACACAGAGCAGATCACCCCAAATCAGCATTCTCCCTCTCTGATGAAACTCGGTGTGAGCTCTGGGAAATGTGCCAGGCACGTGAGGGGACTGCACAAGGAGGGCTGGGGCAGGGGGGGACAGGGATTCAACAAAAGACAAAAGGGGATGGCAGGTTCCATGATGTAATCTCTTCTCATATCGTTTTTGACAGAGTGGAAAAACCGTGAGTGTGAGCTCAAGGTGCCCTGAGGCATCTCGACTTGCCAGTGGAAGAGATTCAGAGACTCAGCCTTGGCTCCTGGTTCAGGATCCTGTTTGCTCACAGATGGAGCTGCTCCTGGTTCAGGATCCCGGTTCAGGATCCTGTTTGCTCCAGATGGAGCTGCTCCCAGTTCAGGATCCCATTTACTCACAGATGAGCTGCTCCCAGTTCAGGATCCCAGTTCAGGATTCCATTTGCTCATAGACGGAGCTGCTCCCAGTTCAGGATCCCAGTTCAGGATCCCAGGATATTTACTCACAGATGAGCTGCTCCCAAGGAGTTTATCCAAATCCCAGGGAACAGAGGCACTTGGGTGCCTCCCTCTCACTGCCTTCCAAACCTGAGCAGAGCCCACAGCTCCACAGAACTCTTGGTTTTCAACAAAGTGTTGACATTTGACTTCGGAAACCCAGCAGGAGGGGAAATTCCCATCGGTTCTGAAACTTGCTGCCTAATGTTATCTGAGTTAAGCTAGACTTTGGTGAGCAGAGAATGGAGGATTTAGGGTTTAGGATTTAGGATTTGGGCTCCTGGTCCATGGGATGTTTGTATTGATGTCCTCTCACAAAGTTTGGTTGGCTGTTCAAAGTCACTGCATTTCTGAGAAGGACATCTCTGTTTTCTGTTTTTTGTAAAAAAACCTCAAGCTTCTTCCAACTTTTGACAGAATATTGAAGTTATCTCTGGAAAAAAATACACATTATTTGGTGAGAGGCTGCGGAAAGTAATATGGTCCCTGTTATATATTAAATGTTTTAGAAATGACAGCAGTACATTCGTAGATATCTTACTGCTGTTCAACTTAATAGCTGTAAATTTGATTTATTTTAGAATATCTGAATTTGTGATTGTGCAGTCAGGTGGGATTCTAAGATATGCTCAAAAATTTGTTTTTAAAAGTAGGATTGGTACTTTTCAAAGCCAGTTTTCTTTTTATATCTAAAGTGTTTTGAAAACTTGGCAGGTTACCTGATCACACTGCTGACAGCCTCATCGCTGTGGAATTGTTACAAGATGTCTCTTTCTATGAGATTTAAAAAATACACGATGGGAGTATTTTCTATCTTATGTTGTTAAAAGCAGAGCTTTGTCATTTCAGGTTTCAGAGGATCCAAAACAAGTCAACATCCTAAAAGAAGTTCTAAATTGTTCTTGCAAATTTATTTTCCAAGGTTTTTTTTTTTTCTGATGGTAAATTATATTCTTGATTTTCTTGCTACTAAAGTATTATTAATTTCTGATGGTTGGTTATGATCTGAAAATACTTGACATGTAATATCTGGGACATTTATCTAAAACTATTGCTTACTAAAGTACACCAAAGTAAAATATTTGTGGCAAGATATTGTTTGCTGTTGGTGTAAAACTGTGTGCAAACACTAAATCTCCCAGCTGCAATTCAGATCTTCTCAGCTGAGTAAAAATCTGTCCTGAAGGCAAAGAAAACCAGAGAGAGAAGAGTGAGATGCTCATGGGTCACCCCTTGAGGAGCTCTTTGATCCCAAGGGATCCCATGGATCTGTTGTGTCATTCAGAGTGCCAGGAGCTCTCTGAGTGTCGTGGTTGTCAAATGCTCTGTGCCACCCAGGTTTTTCTTGTTCTTCCAGCCTGTTTTTCCAGGATTCATGCAGGATCCTCCCCCTGATTGCTCTTTCCCCCAGCCCTGCCCGCAGTTTTGCATCCCCATTTCCCATTCTCTATTTTCTCTAGTCACAAACTCAGCCCAATACTGGGTAATGTTAAGCACCTCATTAGCATTCCAGAGACTGCCACAGGCTCACCTAGGGATTCAATTCCAGGCCAGGAGGCACTGACAAGACATTTTCTACAGTCTCCTTTCTTGCTGCTCCCTTTGTTTCCATTGGCAGCTTCGAACTTTGCACGTTCCTGTTCTTTGAATATTATTCCCAGCATCTCAAGCTCTTGCCATGCATAATGCCATTCTCCACATCTCTGGTTTTTGGTTTAAAGAGCGTTGCTCGTGTCACAGCAGGCTTTTTAGCTCAGCAGTGAGTAAACTGCTTTTGGGGGGGGGGAAAGGGGTGTCAAGTTGAACCAGCTGGAATCAAACACAAGAACGAGACTTTTCAAGGTAGGGTTAGGGAAATACATGTAGCCTGTGCAATAAAGGAGTGAAATAGCTCACAGAGGGCTGAGATGCTTTTGCTGGAACATCCATACTACTGGAGAAGAGCTTTTAAGGGATTGGTGTTTTGACTTGGCTGAATTTGCTGCAGTGTTTGGATTTTTCCAGTGGATCTTGGTCAGATAAATATCCTGCCTCTCCCTAGGCCAGCATCCTCAGCTGGAGGTTTAGGCTTCTGAAAAAATGCTTTTCTCCTTTTTAACCAGCTGACCATGGATTTTTGTTTGAGCATCTGCCATTGTTTTCTGCAATTCCCTCAGTTTCACTTCTCCTTTGCCATCCATTTAGGTGTCAGCCCTGAAAGCAGGAATGTCAGGAATTCCAGTGCTGCTCGATCCTGTCTGGAGACACAGCCTGACACCAGGAGAGCCTGCTCAGGCAGCAGGTAAAACTGGGAGTCTGCCAGATCCCTCCCAGCTACAGAACTGCATCCTAAAACCCAGCCTGGACACAGGTGAGTGTTCTCCAGCTTTTAATTACCAATCTGAGTGGGCAACTGAGCTGCCCTTACATAACCACTTGGCTTTAATGATTTTTTTAATGGTTTATTTCATTTCAGCAATAAGAAAACCTTCCCCCCCCCCAGTTATCCTCTGTGGAATTAATTTAACTGTGGAATTTTTCTTGCTGGACTGTTTTTTTCATGCATGATGGGTGCCCAGGTGAATATGTTACTAAGTTAAATAATCTATACTCAATAACAAGGAAATCATTTTTTATTGAGATAATTGTTAGTAGATGGATTTCTGCATGGCATTCATTTAAAAATTTCCAATTCCCTCCTGAGTTGTGTCTGTGTGTACAGGTACTGTGTCTGCACATACCTGACTCATCTAGAGAACTATGTTTGCCAATGAATTAAGATTATAATTATAATTATAAAATTCCTGCTCATTGGAATGATGTAATTCAATGCACAAAGTCTGACTGTGATGGGATCTGCTCTCCCCCACTGTGTTATGGAAGTTTTTTGTTTCCTACCCTCTGTAGTATTTAATTCCTCTTGTGCTCTTTGACTGCCCTCTGAGGTATCTGAAACACATCCATTGCTGGTGGGGCCTGTTCAGAATAAATTCAGAAAATTCTTCTCTACCACTAAATTCCCGAAAAAGTTCCAAATTTGAAGTATGGAAGCTGAGGACTTTGGATTTTATGTTTGCACAACTTGCAATCTCTGAGTAAGGCTCGATGGTGTGAACAGAAACATTAACAGATTTCCTCCTGTGGATCTGGCCATTGAATGTTTAAACAGCTGGCAGAAGTATTTATTCTTTTATTTTAAGTAGTACATTCCAGCCTTAACCTTTACTGTTCATTTTCCTTCAAAAGTATAAAAAGATTTATTGCTATAATATCTCTTGCTAAGATGTTCAGGAGACCTGGTGCACTACAAAAAAAACCCAGAAATTATTCCAAGGGACTTTATCACTGGAAGTTTTCTGTCTTTCCTATAAACCATGGGTTTTCAAAACTTAGTAATTACTCCACAGGAGTTCCTCACCTTTCCCATGGGAAGTTCCTTGCCAGGCTTGGTGCCCTCCCACCTTGTCTTATCCAAGACTGGATTTAATTGGATTAGTTTCTGTGATTACTGATGCAGCATCCCTAAGATTCAGTATGAAGCAAAGGACATTATTTTTTGGCACTTTTTGGTGCCTGGATTACACCAGGAAGTGCAGACACATTCCTCTCTTCTGGATATCTCTGTGTGGGAATTGGTGCATCAGACCAGTGGTGCACAGACTGCTGAAATGAACAATAGAGTCACAAAAATAGTTGTGAAAAGCTGAATTAGCTAAATTGGGACAGCAAAGGACCAGGTGAGGATCTGGAGCAGACCAGAGCCCTCCTGAGTCCTGGAACTGCTGGGAATAAGGGGGAGCAGCTGCAGAAAACCTTGTCCTGGCAATTCTGCCAGCTCTCAGACAACTCTGACTGCTAACCCTCTGTGGCACCACTAAAGAAAACTGACCCTGTTTCACCTCATTTTTCACCCACACCAGCGCTGGGATTTCCTCCAAGACTTCTCTCCAACCAAGGCTCTCATTTTTCACTCTTCTTCTTTTTTTTTTAGCATCTTCATTGTCTTCCATTCTCCTTATCTGGTCAGGACCACCTCCTGCCCTCCATGGCCACAGAAAGCACAGCTGGAACCTCTGTTTGACCCAAATTTTGCACCCAAACCAGGTAATTCTGGTTTATTTTTCTGGGGGCTCTTGAGATTTTTGCTATTGGCCATTTCTGACCACTTTGGCCCTTCTCATCTTCTCATTTTGGTCATAGGACAGAGTTTCACACTCTTGGGAATGAAAGCCAAGATCCTGGCTTGTCCTTTGACAGTGGAGATGGATAATGGGCACTTCAGTGCATTTTTTTCAATGCAAAACCAGCTGAGCTAACTGTTCCCATAAAAGTCCAATTGATTGCTGTAGGCATTATATTCACTCTGACAATGATAAAATGATTGCTTTAGTATCTGGCTGCGTAACCCACTTACAGCATGTGCACCAGGATTAGGAGAATGTTTCAATTGTGAAAATCATTGAGATGTAAATGTCATGATTATAATTTATCTTCATTAAAAATTCCATCGGCGGAGGGGAAATTAATCCGTGTGCTGTATGGAGTACCAGCCACTAAAAAGTAATATGTTACAGTGAAAACAGGGATTTGGGAGTGGAACCCCAGCAGAAAATAACTCAGGAGCACATTCTGGTGATGTGACAGGTGGCTATCTCAAGGGCATTGCCAGGAATATTTTATTGGCTGCCCGCTCCCATGTGGAAGGTGGAACATTTCATCTTCCCCTAATGGCAATCTTAGCAGCTCCTCCCCTGCCCAGCACAGACAGAAGGCACTGTCATCATTGTGCTTTAATGCCCCAAAATGATTGTATCACCTAAAACTGCCATCAGCTCCCAGCACAAAAAACAGCTCTGATTTTTATTAATGGCACTGGAAAGACTTCCATTAAATTCATTGATCGTCAGCTCACATTATTCCTGCTGTAGTTGTTCATGGTGCTTTTATATTTCATGTTTTCATTATTTTATTTTCCTGTTGATTTATATGACGACAGTGAAGTTTCTCTTTTAAGTCCTACATGCATTAGCTCAGCCTGGTATTACATTTCCACCACAGATCCAGAATTGTCTGACTAAATGTTTATTGGAAATTGTTTTTATTTTTCCTCCTACCATAGATGACTTTAATCTATTACCTTCTCACAGATAAAGTTTTGGGGTGTTATTTTTCCTTTATTCAGTAGTTGCATGGTGTTAATTGTTAATATTTTTTTAATCTAGTCTAAACAAAAAATGTGATTTATGCTCCTTTTATTCAGTCTCGTCTTTCTGAATAAAATAAATTGTGTTTGGTAGGTTTGAAATCAAATATTTTAATTGGAAAGCAGTGGGTGACCACTGAATATTTCTAGATTGATGTTGATTAGTATGTTTTATTGCTCTGAGGTTTTCTTAAAATTTTGTCTTTTGAGAGCATTTCAGCTCCTTGCCTGTGGTTCTCTTGTAGATGGAATAATCCCAGGGAATTTCTTCTTAAAAGAAAATGAAATATTTGCTGTTTATATTACATGTTCTATAATTGACAAATCTCTCTTTAAATGCAGAATAACCACTGAATTTATTGTATTGTTTTCTTAACTTTTGCATTTTAAAGAGTTTTACTGATTGTCCCAAGATGATTTTTGGGTTGTCTTTCTGCTTGTACCCCCACTGGCAGGGCACAATCTGGTCAGGTGACCAGAGCTGATACCAAAGCTTTGTGATAAAAAATGTTTTATGATTTGAGAAGTTAATATTCATTGCCATACTCTAGAAATTAAAGGAATTCCAAGATATACTTTTTTCCTGATTGTTTGATCCCATTAATATCCCATGTTTTTGCCTGTCAGATGTGTTTAAAGGCACAGTGGTGAAAAATCTGTTGGAACAGGAGAGGGAGCCCTGAGCCTGGTGATGAGGGAGGGAAAGGAAAGGGGAGCTCCTCTTTGCCCTGGAAAGCAGAGGAAAGGGGTTCATTTCACCTGCCATCCCATAATTATCACCCTTTAGCCACAATTATCACAGCTTGATCACAGTTAAAGGACAGAGAGTGACTGACTTTGGAAATTAAAAACAAAATAAGGAAGGCAGAGGGTGAAACAGGCTTAGAGGGAAAGGAATTCTTTCCAAAGGCGGATGATGGGGACAAAACTTATTTGGAGTGAATGTTAGGAAGAGCCTTTCAAGTTTTAATTAACAGAACTTTTTTTTTTTTTTTTCCTGTTCTGCTGTTGATGATGCAGATTTCACATTTACTGATGGTAGCTGTCGCCTCCTCTTCCCTACACATCCATATGCTCATGGGTATAGGTACAGGAGCCCGTCTCTCAGGCAGGAAACAAAATCTGGTGGCTGCTGGAAAAAAACTGGCAGGACTTTTTTTCGACTGAATCTCCCCAGGAAAGTGTCAGCTGCTTCTTCAGGGCCTCTGAGCAAACACTTTGTAAGGGGCAGTTTGTCTTCACTCCTCATTGACTTTCGTTCAGAGAGTGTGGAAATGCTTGTCTGAGTTGTTTGGCTTCAACTGATTTGGACTGAGTTATTTTGCTCTTAAATTATTTGACTTTTGCTAAAGACTGTGGAGGTTTTGAAGGCTCCCATAAAAAGAGGAAAACACACCCAATAAGCACAGTGAAGTGTTTCCACTGTATTTCAAATTGAAATATTTGTTCAAAATCAGATTTTTATTACTTTTCATATGCTGAGAGTGGAATTTGACTGTGAAGGAAAGTTGACTTAAAACCAGGAGTGGTACTTTGTTACCTCATAGGATCTGTCATCTTCAGTGCAAACAAAAAACCCCCAAAACCCCAAAAAACCCAAATACAAAGTACTGCTGGCTTCTCAGAAGGCTTCATTTGTGTTTCCCTAACAATGCACAGTGAAAAACCACAAAGCTGATGGGATATGGGGTAGATTGGTGCCCATTCACTTCCCACCACTTGGGCTGGAATTCCTTGTGGAATTGGGCACAATTCCCTGTGAATTGTGAATAATTGGGGTGTTCCATGCAGTGGTGGTTCAGCTTGACCAGCCCTTAGACAACTACCCCAGATTTCAGCTACCTGGCATGTTGAAAAGCGTGAGGCTTTGGCTTTTTTGCCCAAAAATTAAAAAAAAAAATTAAAAAAACCCAAACAGATGAATAGAATGATAATGAGAACATGGGTTTGATAATATGATAATTGGTTTCAAGCCAATTGGAATTTCAATTCAGTTTTTTGTTTATTTGTTTCATTTGCACCTGTGTAGAGGAGAGGGAAGTCCACCAATACCAGCTGAGCTGGAAAGGTCAGGTGAATATTCCTTCACCTTATTGAAAACCTTTCCAAAATGGGAACTTTTGTGCAGAATGTTGAAAAACACTACAGCATTCTGTAACAAAGCTTATGAATGGGACATGCTCTGGAGATTTTGTCCAAGGGGCAGGTGAGGTAATGGTCATGTCTCAATTTTTATGGTGGCAAAGGTTGCAGAAATATTAACAAGCTTTGGATTTGTTCTATTTCCATGTTGGCCCGTGGCTCACATTTATATCTGAGAATTGTGTGAGAGGAGGCTGTCAAACAAACCAAACAAGAATATAAATGAGAGCTGCTGCTTCAGAAAACAAGAATGTCAATATAAAATGGTTTAGAGGGACTCCTAATGATCTGCTTGATCTTTACGGAAAAGTCCTCAAGGATCCACTTGGGCAGAGTCAAAAATCCAACATCACTTTTCAGAGTGTTGCTCCATTTGTTGGTGTGTTTTATCAAGGAAAGAACAGTTCTTTTGCTGACATTCAGAGCACTGAAGTACCATTTTTAACTTAGTATAAATGCATATTATTAAAGCTTTAACAGCATATGGCAGCAAGTAATAACATCTGTGCCTCTCAGCCTCGTGCTTTCACAACATACTTGAGGCACATTTTCTTTTCAAAACTGTGTCAGAAGCAAATAAAAGTCTGTTTCAAAGGAAAACCAGTCAGGAATGTGAAGTGTCAGCAGTAGTGACACCAAATCTGGGCACTGCCTGTCCTTGAATAATGCCTCAAACAAAGGTTTTCAATGAGGTGAAGGAATATTTACCTGAGGTTTCGGACTTCCTGCTCCTCTGCATGGGTGCAAATGAAACAAACAAACAAAAATCTAAATTTAAATCCCAAGAGACTTGAAACCCTTATTAGCCTGTTATTAAACCCATGTTCTCATTGTCATTCTATTAACCTTTTGTCTTTTGTCTTTTTTTTTTTTGTGGCATAAAAGCCAAAGCCTCACCCATCTCAACCCTCCAGGAAGTCGAAACTGATTCAAGTTTTGAGAGCCAAACCAACCTCCTGGATCAAACCAGCTTAAATTCCCAAGTTTAGACCCTTTTTGGGCATCCCTGACCCACAGAGTGTTCCACTTTTTGGGAAAAGTTGGTTTTCATCTCCTTGTATATTTGGTTGGAATCACCATTTCAACTCTGGGTTTTGTAAAAGGTTTTGAAGATCTGGTTTTGGTATCACCTGATGTGTTGAACATGTCCTGTGCCAGTCATGAAGGAATTATTTAGGAGTGGGTGAGATTTTAAATATTCTTCTCAAATGAAAGAGCATCAAGAACTTCTCAAGTGCATTAAAATGGACCTGACCAATTTCTGGTTACTCTTATTATTAATATTCCATTACTGCATAATGTGCAACAAGAAGCACAAATCAGGACTGTTATCCAAATGTGAAATAATTTATTTTTGAAGCAGTTACTCCGAAGTGGAAGTTGCAGTCTTTTAATCTCTTTTTTTCCCTCTGTGGAGTGAGGTCCTTGCTTGTGCCACCTGCTCAACATCTTGCCATGAGATCACACTACTCTGCAATACAAATTCCAATTTTGTGTGTCTGCTTTAGGTTAAGGCTTAATTACCCTTTAATGGGGATGATCCTTATTGACCCTTTCTGTAAATGTGCTCAGTTCCTTGGGACAGCAGTAGAAGCTGACCCCTTTTTTCTGCCTACATTTTGTCTACTTTCTGTTAAACACCTGTTTTTTGGTACTTCATTATCTCTTATATTCTCCTAGAAGAAAAATGAGTTGCTGGCAAAATTCTCACCTCGCTCTGCAGAAGTTTAACTACTTACAATGCAACCTATAATTGCCTTTTTTATCACCATTTTTTTGGTCATAAAGCCAGTGGTTGTCCTTGAATAAGGAAAAATGTTGATTTTAGAACTGGTGGCCACTTTAGGAAGGTGAATTATCTCAGAGTTAATTTACTGAAAAATATGTTTTGAAGAATACATTATTTAGTTTCTTAAAAGCTGCAACTTTTGGCAATAATCAGACCACAACTGTTGCCACCATGAAAAGACAAGCTTTTATGACTTTTGGGTCAGTAACATAGTGGGATGCTGTCACTATACTTGAAAAAGAATATTTTTATCAGTTTTGAGGCCTTAACCTCACTTTCAGGTAATTTATGGATTAAGAAGGATCCAATTATTAAAAAATGGATTGAGTAGTATTTTGTACTGTGGCTTATGGTGAATATATAATAACTTGCTTTATGCAAGTATCCTGTAAGAAGTTAAAAGTTTCCCTGGTGCCCTTTTGTATTTTAAAATACTGAACAAATAGAAAATAGCTTTAATGGGTGAAGGGCCAAAGAGCCTTTCCCTGTGTACTTTGCAGGACATATTTTTAATGCATATAGAAATTATTCTTACTATCTAAAATAACTAATTTATGTGTGGATTTGTTTGAAGAAGCATTTTTTTAAAGTTATCATACTGCTGCCCACTGTAATAATCACTATAATGTTGATTTTTAGAGGTTGCTCTGATTGAGAACTACTTGAAAATTTTTATTAATATTAAGGATGGGATCATTAAGAATGTGATGGTGTTGGATGCCATGGCCTGGATTAATACTGAGAAGTGTTTGCACAGTAAATATGAGAACTGTGAGTTAGAGGCAGAGGGAGAACTGGGAGAAAGCAAAATTGATGTCTTCCTCAGAAAGGCAAAAACCAGGAGCTGTGATTTGCAGAGCAGTTGGCTTTATTTCACTTCTCAGAGGTATCTCTAACACACCAACATGACAAGAGCCAGCAGATATTTTTTAAATAATGATTCATCTCACACCACTCTGATTTCTTTATGTAACAGAAGGCTTTGTGGGGGAGTGCAAGCTTTGTTACGTGTCTTTTGGTGCAGTTAATATTAGACATTGAAAAATACTGAAGAAACATTGATTAGGAAATTACACTGGATGAGTGGATAAGAATAAAGACTGATCCTACCCAAACATAAAAAATCCCAACACTGAGCAAGGCAGGGGTGGCTGGGAAGAACAAATGCAGTGTGGAAAACACCTCAGCTCTGTCAAAGCCTCTGCAGGGTAGCAATTATCTGGTGTGGGCCACCAAAAAGTCAGGGGGCTGTGCTAAAATATGTGCAAGAAGGGGCCAGCACGATGTCCTGAGGATGTCATACCCTCATTTGGGAGAAGCTGCAGATGAGCACACAGAGATTGGTGATCAAACTCCTCGCTCTGCTCCGCACACGGGGCTCGGGCTGTGCCCAGGTTTGAGCACTTCATTCCCAGACACTCGGATCGATCAGGAAGTGCAGCGTGGAGAAGGAAGAGTATCAGACTCTGGAAATGATTTTCTATTTTAACATTTTGTTTGTTTGCTTCCAGTCAAGGGAGGCAGAGCAAGACCTCTCAAGTGTGTGAAACGGGCAGGGAGGAAAGAGGAGCGTAAAAGTCTATTTAGCTAGAGAGGATGTGAAGGGTTTAGGTTGCAGACAGGAAGATTTGGATTAAAGCTGGAGGGAAAGGGCAGGAAGACATTGCACCAGCTTGCTCAGGGTGCTTGTAAAGGCACCAGCAGAAGGTCAGAGAGTGGTGGAGGGGCAGCAAGTGTCTGTCAGCACTGATGAAGTTCAACACTCCATCCTTTGGGCGCGGGAAGGGAGCGGATGACCTCTGAGTGCCTCCCCTCCTTGAGCTCCATGACTGCATGGAAAACGTGTCTGAGGCCTTCAGACAGCAGCCCCTGGATGCTGATTTACATGACAGGGCTCGTTAGCATTAGCTCGACTTAATCAGGCCTGCTGTCCCTTCCTGCAGGACGATGATGGAGCGAGAGGAGCGCGGCTGTGTGCAGGGAGAGGGGGGCTGAGCCTGTCAGCTGCTAGCAGGCAGATTCCAGAGGAAAATGAAGTTTTTAATGAAGGCCAGGCAGCTATCTGAGGTTTCATTTTCAATTAAAAATCCTCCCGAATGGGCTTTTGGGTGATAAACAAGAATGGTGAAGTTTGAGTGTTGTGTTTTTGGATGGTTTGAATGGGGCCGGAGTTGAGGGTGGCTGAGGGAGTACTTGGAACATGTGGTGTGTCTTATGTTGCTGTTATTTATGAACAGAAACACACAGACTCTAAATAAGTTCATCAGAAGGCTGCAAAGAGGAATCTTTATTAGTAAAATGGAACACCTTATATAAGGTACTTCGTTAAGTAAAAAGTGATTGGTGAATGGGAACAGCACCTTCCATATTACCACTGAGTAAGATAAAGAATATATTTTATGTTATGAAAAGCAAGGATGAAAAACATCTCACATTGTTTTGAGAAAGAATATCGTTTGGAGAATGTGTTTACAAAATTTTGCTTGGGAAAGTGAGAAGTTTTCCCTTGGGAAGAAAAGACCCTGACAGGCTTTCAGCTATGGAGTTTCAGAGGCACAGAATTGTCAGCTCTACAGTCTTAATCACAAAATCCCAGTGATTTGGACAGAAAAGGACATTAAATCTCCTTCCATCACACCCCTTGCCATGGTGACACTTCCCATTGTCCCAGGCTGTTCCAAGCCCCAGTGTTCAGCCTGGCCTTGGACACTTCCAGGGATCCAGGGACAGCCACCTCTGCTCTGGGAATTCCATTCCAGACCCTCCCCACCCTCCCAGGGAACAATTCCTTCCCAATCTCCCACCTAACCCTGTCCTCTGGCAGCAGCAACTTCAGACTGGCACCAGGGCACCACCAGGTTGGACTCCACACCTTAATATTGATTCACTCATTTATTTGTGCCGTTCTTTGGATTTACTCCCAGCTTTTAAACCAGAATTCTGTAACTGTGAGAAAACACCACCCTTGCTTTGCTGGGGACTGTGCCTTTGAGGCCATGCAGTGCAAATGGGCTAAAGCAGATTTGAGAGTCTGTCTCTTGTCTAGATGATAATCTTGATTTTTCATAGATTTTTTTTTTTTTTAAAAAGGATTTTCCAGGCACCATCCACGCCAGGAAGAAAAGGATAACTCTTTGTGCTGAGCCCATTGTCTGGGTTTCATGCTGATTGTTGCAGGCTTGACATAATATAAGAGAATTAAGAAATTTTAAAATACCAGAGCGCTCCTGGCCTTTATTCAAACAGCAAATCCACACAAAGTAAAATATCTGTCTATAGAAAGTCATGATAAAACTCTTTCAACCTCTCCAAACAATACCTTTAAAAAAAAAATTCTTTTAATTTGCTACCATGAACACTCACAAAAGGAATTTCCTAAGAAAATGTTTACTTTCCCTTTTCATAGACAAGATTTTTTTATGTCATGATTTCATTTATTACTAGAAAAATGGATCTTGTATGGAATTCATCAAGTGACATTCTGAAAGTATGAAACTGATCCTCAGGAAAACATTGGGGTTTAATAAAAAATAAACTTTGTTAAATATTTGAACCAGCCCTTCGAATTCCATGACAGAATTCCAGCCCTCATTTATTTCAGAAGTTTAAAATTAATGCTTTTTATGATAATATAATGTTATATAATAACATAATGACCCCTTTATCTCACACTGGGAAATATTTTTTCTGATTCTTATTAGAATTTCTGAAAAATATGGAATGTTTTCGGTTTCTCATGATGCTCCACAAATACAGGTAAATTGTGTTGAGATATAAGATGGACTCAGCTTTCTCTCTCTCCTAGATTTGCCTTTTCCCACCAAACTGTGAAACCCCAAATATTCTAAAGGCAACGTGAAACTGAGGCTCAGTTTTCCTCTCTGTATCTCATTTTGTCAGCTTGACAATGATATTTGTGTTCTCTGTAAAGCACTTTGAGCCTGACATGGAAAAATGCCATGGAAAAAGCTCAATTTTTTCTCATTTAGCTTTTACAGTTAGATTATCACTGAAATAGTTTATTCCTATGTAAGCATCATGTTTATATGATAAGGATTTTTTCTTATGTAAGTATAATCTGTTTCTATCCACATACACCAGATAGGAACATGCTTAGTTGGAATTTTCCATGTTTTAGAAATTTCTTGTGCTTACCTTAAAAACCAGCAGTGAGGAGCTTAAGTTGCCCAAATTATGTTTCTGTGAGACAGATAGTGAGAGTTACCTTTGCTCCCTTTGTAGTTGCAGCTGCTGAGGATAACTGTGACACAGCAAATTCCTCTTGCTTTGGGAAAAATGAAACCATGTAATGGATCCACGCTGCTGAAGGAACAACATCCTCCGTGAGCGAATTTATAAATTCTCCTTTTATACTTAGAGAGCAAGGTGAGATGTCTCCCCTTTAAAAAAAAGAAAACAAACCAAAAAAACCCTAATTTGCCTGAAAAGAGGCAGCCCAGGAGCCACACAATACCAGAATTTCATGGCAAAAATGGTAAAAAACGTGTCCCTGAATCCACTTAGAGTGAGACATTGAGCTGTGCTTTAAAGCCCCTTTACATTGGAATAAAGAGACCTTAACACAGCTGGGAGCAGGGCTTTGATCTCTCTGAGCTCCTACTTCCCTAATCAGAAGTTGTTCCTTACATAATCCCAAAGAATTAGCAGTGCAGCAGAAAAAAGGACCCCACCTGTATTTTATGAGACAGAAAGAGCCAGTCTTTTACTGGAGGGAAAGGGCCTCGTGTGGTACAAAAATATTTCAATGAGGCAGCACAGGAGAAACCTCCTGAGCCTGAATAGTCGAAAAAGGTGTCTGGAGAGGGGTGAGATGGAAAAGTATTTTAAAAATGATACAAGGAGAGCAATGATGTCCTGACAATTTAGGCCAGAATATTAAGGGGAATCTTTTAAGAGGGATTCTTGTGGTGATTCACAATTTAAAAGCCCAAAACACAAGAAATATGAAAGAAGAGAGATTAAATAAAACCAAACCAAAACAAAACACCCCCCCAAAAAAAATCCCTCAACAAAACAAAACCAAAACAACAAGAAAAAAGACCCTGTTGCATGGTAGGGAAGGATTAGTGAAATGACAGGTAATTACTCCCTGCTCTGCTGTGGAGTTCATCTGAGAACAGAGTGAAACTGCAAAATCTCATAATGAGAAATAAACAGCACTGATGGTGTTTGCACTGTAAAAATTACCAAGTCCCCAAAAGAACAACAAAAGAATCCAGGCAAGTTACCCTGGTGAGAGAGTTATTATTGCTGCCCAGGTGAGAATAAGTGCATTACATAAAATTAAATTAGAACAGTGAACAAATGTTGGGATGAGGAGAATTTTGTGCCATCATAGTGGGAGGGAAAGGAATTAACTGCTGAACTGATTAATGGAAATGCACCAAGACCCCCAGATTCTCTTTCAAGACTCACTGGCATCACTGCCAGACACAAAACTCTTCTGACTTTGATGTCTGTGTCCTGATAGAAGGAAGGAAAGTTCTTTATCTTGTTCCTGTTACTAATGGGATGTGGGGGTTTTGTGTCTTCCTCCCACATATTTCAGGTTGAGAGCAGAGAATCAGTCACAGGCTGTTTCTTCTTTTACATTTACAAAATACTTAGGAAAATAATAGGTTTTGTCATACCATTATAATAATAATCACTCACAGACTATTCTCATAAGCTTAAATCCTAAATAAGCACTACAGGCTTTGGCCTAATTACCCAATTTTCCCTCTGCTGTAGTCAGCACAATCTTTTTCTCTGACTCTGGAATGCATGGATTTCCCTGTGCAGTCGGATTTATCTGATTTTGATTTTGCGTTTAACTGGCAACTGAACTGATTTTTTCTCTACTAAAAATAGATTCTACTAAAATTAGATTAAGTTTTGTCAAAAATTGTCAATTCCACCCTCTAAAGTTTGTTCTTTAGTTATTTTGAATTGACTAAAAGCTGAAGAGAAATCACGCTTAATGTGTGATTTCACACAGCACACGCTGACTTCACACTTATGTGCTCAATGCCTCATTTATTATTCTGTTATTACTACATCATCTCCAGGAATAAGTGCAATAGAGTGATGACATAATTGAATTCAGATGTAATTGTAGAAACATTAATTTGGACCCATTCTTGCCGTGTTTTAACATAGCTTGGTTTTTAGTTAAAGAGAAAACCCATTACAATTCCAAAGCCAATTTTATTCATTGCTTGATGTACTCTCTTTGGTTGATACCTGAGTGATTTTATTTTATTCAAATTATGCTGTGTCTTTTCTTCAGAGCCACTCAGAGGGCTGCTTGCCAGTGTCCCCCCCTGTGCATGTCCCAAAGTCATTCTGAGTTGGTTTGCAAGCAGTTAATAAATTTTATTTCTTTGGGTTTAGTTTTGGAGACTTTGAACATAGATCTGACTAAGGTGGTTTTAAGTCAATGTGTATCAAAGCATGCTCTGAAATGTTGATTCATTTAATCTCTCTCTGTCACTGGGAACAATTCTGTCAGAAATTCCCTCAGATATTGAAAGAAAAAAAATGTTCTTGAGAAGGTTTCTGGGTGGAACATAAATTTAATGCAAGTTCCTCTCTGTATATCAATATCATGCAGCTCATGGTAAAGTTGAAATGAAAGTTTGGTATTGGAGTTGTACAGATTTCCAGTGAATCAGTTACTGCTTTTAGAAAAACTGATATTTAAAAGCTGTGGGTTTCAATGGGTCCCTTACCTTCTTATGGGGTAATGGGGAAAATCCAAGAGGAGCATAGGGATTGATTGTTCAGTTCAGTTATTAAGGAAATTAATTTCTTAAGGAAAATGTGTGTTGGAGCCATAAAATATGTCTATTTTCAATGGCACTTGGTATCCTGGCCACTCTGGGTTTGTATTTGGTGCATTGCAAGAGAAAGACAGTGATGCAGTTGGGAAAAAAAATGGAGGAAAAAGCAAATAAAATTAATAGAAATAATGTAGAAGGATTTTTTCCAAACCATGTCCTAAGATTCAGAAATTGTCTTTTCAAAGAGCATTTAGGTAAAAGTATTTCCATTGAATGATTTGTACTAATTCTTGCACACTGTTATTTGAGCAGAATAGTTCTGTAATTTGAGCTGGTTTTATTATTTTTGTCAGATTTTTTAAACATTTTTTCTTTTTTTTAATGCAAACTCTGTACAAGAGCCTCACAGGGTTTTTTAACTTATTATGGACTTATATTTCTTTAGTTATTTCTCTCTTATCAGGAATGAATTTGGGTTTTATGCTATTTCCTCGTTGAAATTTTTTGTTCTTTCTTGCATTACAGCCTCTAATGTGTCCACACAAAAAACGTTAAAGTTGACACGTTAAAAAAAATCATCTAGCAGAACAATTCCAAGATCTGCAGGAATACTTTCAGCTGTGGAAATGTAGCACCAAAATATCCATCCTCTTTATTCCAGGCATGTAAATTTTTAGAGATGTTTGGTTTTGGAGAGTTTTGCTGGGACAGGGCACAAGATTTTTGGAAATCCCATTGCTCTGGAGTCAAGGGCTGCATATGGCAGGGTAGAAAACTCATCCTTGAGCTTACTGTCAAGGATCCAGGATTATTTATTCCTGATTCTCTAAAAGAATTGGGAGCTGGACTTGTGTGCAGAGCTTGGCTTTATTGCAATTGTTTCTCCAGCTCTACAATGTAAAAATAAATACCCACCATATGGGCACGCAGGGGAGGTTAATTCATTAATATTTATGGAGCACTTTTAGACATTTTTATGGAAGTGACTATAAAATGCTTATACAGATGAGGCTATAAAAATGGGAAATTGTATACCTGCTACCTGTAAATTTTTTGGCAGTAGTGGTACACACCTTTTTTTCAGTGTTGGCTCTGTTCTATCATCCCCTTCGTTTAGAAGGGGGGCCATTTTAATCTAGTTTTAGTCACATAAATTTAACTGTGTGGTCTAAGGCAGTAATTAGTATTCCTGCCAGAGCTAGAGGAGAGAATTCTGCAAATCTAAGAGGCCAACTTGATGATAATTTTTAGGTTCTGGACATTTCTTGTGATGAATTTCATCTCTGTAGGAGAAACGTCCAGTACCCCTCACACCCTCATGGCTCTGTCACCTTTCTGGAGTTTAGCAGGTCCCTGATGTTTCTGGACTGGAACTGCTCTGCCCAACAGTTTGGAATCATGTCCCTTCAGATATTCTCTTTATTTACTTGCAAGCCAATGCTAATTCCCAGAAACACAGCTAAAAATGCCTGTACTATGTAGATAATGGAAATATGAATTATTTCTCATAATTCATGTATGGAATACATGAATGTGGGCCTGTTAATCCTCTATATTTTTAAAAATAGTTGTGCTTTTTGCCACCAAAGAATTACAGGGTGGAACTTGCCTGGTACAGGAATGGAAGGACACATTTTCTTCCATGAACCCTGAGGAAATTTCACTACAAGTCTGAGAATGTTAAAAATAATAAACCTCTTAACTGTCACTCTCATCACTGAAATACTTTACAGTGCAGCCTTTTGCACGAGCATTAACTAAAAACCTGGTTCTAAATCTCTGAATCAGGCGAGACAGACAGGGGAATTCTTTCCATGGCTTAGATGACAAGCATTTTCAATAGCTTGCACTTGGCAATACAGAAGTATTTGATAAATTGCATTTTCAGATGGTTCCAAAGGAATTTTGCTTCTGCTCATTCACAAAATAACTCATCTCTGTCACAGAACTAAAGATTAGCATTGAGGGGAACATAAGAGGTGAATATGAGTTATAATCACCCTAAAAGAAAAAGAAAACACTTTTATTTTTTCATCTGGCTTTTAAAAGTTGACTGGAATCTCTCATAAATGAGGTGCACACTCACATTTTTCTCACAGCAGGGTGAATCCCCTCAAGTGTGAGGTAGGGCTGGTTTAAACCTGAGCACTGTAAGAAAGTCTAAGACATAATAAACAATGATTTCCTTCTTGAAGGATCCCATTTTCCAGCAGGATAATGATCTAACTGTAATGAACCATGTCTGCTTGTTGTGAAAAAGAAGCAGCCACAGTTGTTGCTCAGCCCTCCTGTGTATCCTGTCTGACAGCTAAACTTGTTTTTCCCCAGATGTCTGGATTTGCTTGTAGGGAAATGGCAGAGCTTATCTCCAGCCTCTGTAATGTGATAAACACGTTTTCCTTTATGCACAGCAGACAGAAATGCAGCCCTGCTTTTAGTTTATTCCAAAAGAAATCTGAGCTTTGGAGTAATCCTTTAAAAACCAATAAACCTTTTCCATGAAACGAGCCAAGCCTCCATCTGCTCTGCTGCATCCTGTACCTGGGCTAGGTGAGCACAACCTGCATGGTGGGTAAATCACATTTCCAGTGTGTTCATCAGTGATCGTGGTAGAGGTTTCCAAATTTCAATTTTTATTTTATTTTTTTGAGGAATATTGTGCAAAGAATGGATGTTATTAATCTATAATGACTATAAACACAGAGAAAAGGAGAAAAGAACCATAATTCTTCTGATATCCCTGACACTCTGACACAGAATCTGATATCAGCACTGAGTTCAGGTAACTCTTCTATGAATGCGCCATAATTGTAACAATAACTGATATTTTTAAGCTCTATTTCTCACCTTTTCCAAGCAGTTTTTCTATGTAACGAGTTTATGAATATGTTTGTATTTTAGTAGCTCAAATTGATGGAAGCAGCAATTTCATATTGATTTCCAAACACAGAAGCTCAGTCAGTCAAACAGCTAATTCACCACTTCTCAGTATTAACAGAAAAGCTGTTGTCAGTAGCAGCCAGCTCAGAGAAATAACTCTGGAACAAAAGCAAATATCTTGGCCTGAGGTGAAGAGAGAATAGAACTCAACAGAAGAAAAGCCTTGATGTCATCCTGTGTTGGTGACATTTGTAAATAAGGACGGGCAGGTAAATAAAAAAGAGTTGGTATGCAAGTGCTTTCTAAGAAAAAGGAAGAATGAGGTGTCTGGTGAAGCACCAGAGGTGCCAGACAGACAAAAACCTTTCAAATAATTTGAGGCTGAAAGGTTTGTGTGTTTATTCAGTGCTGGAGCACAGAGGACTTGTATCCTAAAGACATGTGCTGAATTCACAAAGCATCAGTTTTCTATATATTTCTAAAAATCATCCATATTCATAAAATTACCTAGCATGTCTGTACATATGGATCACCTGTCTTTGTCTTGTATTAAAATCAATTGGATGTCCTTCACAACTGCACAGTTCTCTTTTGAATTGGGTCAGTGATCCTTTTGAATTGGGTCAGTGGTCCCTGGGATGAAGCAAAGTTGTCTTCCTCCCAGATTTGTCCTGTAGTTAAATCTTTGTGACCCCCCTGGTTATGGTCCAGGCTCTTTTTCTTGGCTCCAAGTATCAAAAGTCTTGGTTTTCTGATTTCTTGCAATGCTAAGTGTCAGATCCATGACAGATTGTCTTGCTCTATACCTAGATATTAATGATTAAACTTTTAGTTTCTTCTTTGATCCCCTTATTATTATGCCAGGCCCTACTATCTGATGTGTTGCTTACATCTTTGCTGGCTACATTTCTAATTCCCAAATCATTTAAACCTTTGACTCACTGGAAGGGCCTAAATTCAAGACAGGCTTAAGATGATGTCTTTTAGCTCAATATTTGGGATTTAGACAATCCTGGAAGGTGTGGGCTGTATGAGAAATCATTTATATCCTCTAAAGGGAGCACACTCAGGGACATCTCCCTGAGTCCCATTCTGGTTTTCCACCCAAAAAATCTCTGTGAGGGCAGCCAGGCTGTACCTGGTGAGTGGTCAAAGTCCCAGATTTATGGAAAATCTGTCCCTAGAAATGGTGTGAGTGGTGTCAAACTGGATTCTGATCCATGAGACTCCTTCAGGCAGAGTAATCTGCCCTTGATAACATGCGGGATGTGTCTCATGTGAAATTCTGCAAAAAGGGATTGACAGAACCCACAAACACCTGGGAGGTGACAGGGGTGCTTTAGGACTTTCTGACTAGGGTCATAAATGTAATCAGTGACAAACTTCAGATGGTCCCATTTTGAAGAACACTGGGCAGCTGAGGTGGAGGAAGCAGTTTCTGAATGTGAAACAGAAAAAAGGCAGAAAATTCCTATATATCATCCAAATGAGGCTTTCAGTTTCCTTTCTTATTTTAATATAAGGTAAATTTTTCATCCAGAAACTTTAACATTTTAGGACAGGAGAAAGTGTGTTTTCTTTCTGTCACAAAGTTTTGGACTTTAATTAACTTTCTCTAAAGGGCCTTAGACCCCAGAGAGAAAGCCTTTAATAAGTGTATAATGGCCAATGGCACACCTGCCATCTGATGGAATCTTTCCATCTATACCCCAAAAGATTTATGTTCTTATGAATAAATATCATTTGGTTACTAGATGAAAAATGCGAGCAAAGTCGAAAATTATAACTCACTGTTGTTCACCTAAGGAAAGTCCTGTAGAAAATATATTTCTGGATTATTCCAAAAGTTCATTTCGTTGTCCAAAAACTGATGCTATTTTCTATTACAAAACACAATATCCTGCCAAATGATTTAGACCTTTATATAGAGGGGTTAATTTAGTTTTATTCTATACAGACCTCCAGTATGAAAATAATAAATAAATAGGAGCGGGTCCAACACTACAAATTATATTGAAGTCAAGAGAAAACATAAATTAACTAATTCTAAAAGGAGGATCACTGTGTTGGCTGAGTCATCAAGAACTGGTGGAAAAATATATAGAGAAAATTACTTTCCCTAAGCTGAATTCAAGGTAGCAGAACAATTTAAGAGACTGAAAAACCATATAGATATTGAGCCAAGACATACTTTAAGTGTTGACCTTCTCTAAAATTCTGAAGATATTTTCTTCAGTCTTCTGGGAAGGTGGATTTTCTAGAGCATGAAATACGAATCAAGATTTGATCTGAATCCTGACTTTCTTCAAATTAAAAGATGAATTTTCTATTAGGAAAAAAATCAGGACAAATGACAAAGAGCCACTAAGTAATGCAGGACAAGTTTATCAGGAATTCCACATTCTTGCATTTTTCCTCTCTTTATTGGAGCAGCACAATGCACATTAGGCCAGGCCTGTCCGTGTCTCAAGTTGGGGTAATTTTGTCATTAATTTCATTGAATTAATGACTTTTAGTTATCATATTCATAAATATGGGGTCATTTGGCAAAGGGATGGGCCAGAAGAACAGCTTTGGAGTGCTGTCACTATGCATTTCCAGAACATTGTTCAGATATCTAACAGAGGCTTTATTTTGGATATTTGGTTCAAAGTGTTGAGAATAACCCATCTTGTGTGGTTTGTGTCTGATAGCATTGATTTAACACTTTGGAGAACATTTAATGCCACAGTGTTATTAAATATTTTTAATAGGTTGATCCATGCGGCTGATGGGCTAAGAATTATTTAATGTTCAATGAAAGAATATTGAAAGTGAACACATTTTAGATGATTAAGGCTGATCATCAAATTCCAATTTTATCATTGATCATGATTGATCAATTCATGAGCTGCAAACACAGTGATGTTTCACTCAAATATATTATCCCTGTGGATATTTTTTTTTCCTATATGCCGCAAATAATGCTGCTTCATTTTCTCCAAAATTAAAACATGAATTTCTGAGAAATAATGAGCACATTAGTTATGTGCTGACAAAAGCCCAGTCCTCTGTGGTGGCAGAAGTGGAGTCTCTCTCTCATTACTGATTGCAACTATTCACACATCTTAATGCAGGCACCAACAAAAGTTGCCAAGAGCACTTGAATTAGCCTTTTATATTGAGAAATACAGCAAAAGAGACTCTTGCATATGAAAATGTTCACCAGGTGGCACAGCAGCTTTGCTTATATTAACAGAAAACTTTGGGAGTAGTTTGTGGCTAATTGAACTTCTGTGGGCCTCGGGAAGCAAGGCTTGGCTCCACTTTGGAATTTGATTTCAGAGCCTGTGTGAGCTTCTAGCATTCCATAGGCATTTTTATTATTTTTTTTTTTTAATATTTGTTTATTTCCCTTGCTTCCTTCTCTGTTGGATTTTGCTGAACAGTGATGCATTTTTTGACATTTTCTAACCTGCAATGTTCAGGTCTGCACTCTGGGATGAGCAGTGAGCTGGAAATTTAGGTGTTCTTGGAATATTGAGTCATCTTCTCCTTTGTTTCTTTACATTCAATGACCACCCCTGTTCCTTTCACATCTATGTCTCTGTATATCTATGTATAAACCCAGCCTTCTATACATGAATGTACAGGAAAAGCAGCAGAACTGCATTTAAAACACCTAAACTAAATTTGTGACTAATTTTTTTTTTTTTTTGGGGGGGGGGAAAGGCCATGATTGGAGTGACATTGTGGCACCATTGCCAGAGATATTTAACAGCTTTTAGCAGCTCTTGAAACTACCTGTCCCATTTTGGTGGCAGACTTTCAGATGAAACGAATATTAATTATTGTGGCAATTCAAAGGAAAGCTGACAGGCTGCAAGTGGGACTTGGCTTTGCTTCTCAGAGAAAATCCAAAGGAAGACCCTGCAACTCTTATGACATAATTAATTTCTTTTTGCAGCCCTCCTATAGGCAGGTGTTTACATTATGCAAAACACACACAAGCCCAAGCACCTTTTCGCAGAGAATTCAGCAACAAAATTAAAGGGAAACTTAAAAGATTTCTCAGTGAAGTGTTGCTTTGGAATCCATTATGTGTGGAAAGGTTGGGGATGAAGATTTGAAAAGTTGTGGAGTCGCTGCAGATCTGTAAAGAATTCCATCACATCACAGAAAATGTCAGCTTCCACTGCTGAGCCAGGGGAGGGATCATTTGTTACCAATCTCTTTTCTCTGGAGCATTTTGTGATGACATTTCTCCCATCCTGCCATGTAAATACCACACAGCACCGTGCCTATGTAATAAATGTTCCCACATATGTGTGAGTTTTTAGATGTCTAGACTTACTTTTATAAAATAAGGAATTGGAATTCACACAGTAGCACTGATTTTACCCCAGATTTTACTGAGTTTAGTCCAAACTGGACTAGTAAATATCAAAAAGTGTGTGCCCAGAACAAGTGAAATGTTTTGATCCAACACACATTTGAAGGACGATTGGAATTTCAGAGCAATTTCTTTGTGTCCTGAGCCCACAGGTGAAATGTTGATTAATGTTGTACTGCTCCATTTTCTCAAGGACAGCCTTGTAAAAGTGACTGTAAGGGCTGATTATAAATACCCAGACTACAGATGTCTGGAATCAGCCTGTTCCCATCTGACTGGAATCATTTCGTTTGGTTTCATATTCATCAGTGCTTCATATGTAAAGTTCAGTGTTCTAATCTCTGGAAATGCAGTGTCTGGAAAGTTTAATTACAAGTTTTTACCTGCAAATGAACATCTGGAGCTTTTTGGAGTTGTATCAACTTCTCTGTTAGAATTTCTCTCCTATTTGTTGCTCCTGTGACTTCAGCGTTAATTTTGCTTTGGAGAAAGCCTCATATCTTATGATTATCTGGTTTTGATTAACTTTATTGAATTGCTGAGCCAGGGCCTCCTTTTCCATCTGTGGTAGAGAATCTGTAACAGGTAATGCTGCAGCATGACCTACTTCCAATTTTCAGCCACAGAAGCAGAAGAAAAGGATTAAAAATGTCAGCAGCAAGGGTAACACTCATTTCTGTGGTTTCAAAATGAAATTTTTCCTAGCATAGGAACTCTTCTCCATCAAGAACTCTCAGAAAGTGCAAATTCACAAACTGCTTTCTGAATTGTGGTGGGTTTTCTTCCTCTTGGAGGTCTCTGTGTTTCATTCCTACTGTCTAATAAGTATTTAAGGACTAACCTATACTTGTGAGTAAATAACAGTAACAGCAATGAATAAATATTGAGAAAATTAAACTGAAAACAGAAGTCCTACACTTTCAGCCAAAAATTTCTTTTTTTCTCCATAAATTTTAAGAAAATAACCCTTCCCTCAACCATTTACACTGTTAAAATAGTCTTTCTCCAACCTCTCTTGGACTTAAAGGACATGAGTCAAAGTTTATCTTAAAGAGGGTAAAAATAAATAAGGGATAAAATAGGACTGAATGGAATAAGACAATAGGAATGGAATAGGATAGGAATGAAATTTAGGATAGGATAGGATACAGTGGAATGGAATGGAACGGAACGGAACGGAACGGAACGGAACGGAACGGAACGGAACAGAACAGAACAGAACAGAACAGAACAGAACAGAACAGAACAGAACAGAACAGAATAGAATAGAATAGAATAGAATAGAATAGAATAGAATAGAATAGAATAGAATAGAATAGAATAGAATAGAATAGAATAGAATAGAATAGAATAGAGATATACTCTTTGCCTCTCTCCTGGAGCAGCAATAACAGCAATGAGAGTTGAAGTTCTCTCTTCCCCCCCAATTATATTCTCAAATATAGTGTGGGATGGTGGAAATAGTTCAGATGGCTCAAGTGTGCTGAGCTGGCTTTTTGAAGTGATGAATTGCTCCCAGCTACAGCCACGGAGCACAGGCACAGAGCCAGCAGCTGCTTGAAATGGCAGCTCTGGAGAGCACACAGAGGGTGAGGGAAAGGAGGAAACCTTTCCAAGGGAAAAATTGTTCAACACCTGTGTGCTGCAGTGTGTTTTGTACCTCTGCCCGGAATGCCAAGGTCTGGCCATTCCAAGAAAATAAGATGCTGAGCAAATGAACCATTCATCTCATCACTTTGTTAGCTCATGCATTTCTGTGCTCCTCTTCAGGCAGGAAAAAAATGCTGGTTGGGATAATTGTGTAATTAAGTCAAATTGTTTTCCATGGATCTAAGAGGAAAACACGGTTGGCTTCCCACCTGTTCCTTCTGAGGAACTGTGCCTGTCTCTTTCTCATTTACATGAAAATATGATGGAGTACTAGATGCTGAGTGGTTTTGCTCTTGAACAATGAATATCCTTTTTTCTAACCTGTGAATTGGGCTCAAGAACACAGGAACTTCAGGGCTGCAATCAGGATTCCAAAGCCATTCCAGTACACAAGCAGATTCTGTTACTCAACACTATTCCACATTAGTCTTTTATTTTCTTTATTTGGTCTTGTCTTTGTTTTGGTTTATCCATGTTTGGATGGTTTTAATTTCTCCAAAAGGAAAAAAAATAAAACCCACGAACCTACAAACCCACAAAAAATCACAGTTAATTTATTATCTTATTGAAAATTGCAGTCTGAACACTCAACAGGTCCAAGGTAAAACTGACATTGATTTTTCCATCAGGTGCCACACCCAGATTGTATCAATGGCTTCAGAGAAGTGGTAAAAGTCAATTAATTAAGTGACTGGTTGCTAATTTACTCAGATGACTGGTATAAATTCTCTACATTTATGATTTTATACTACAAACCTGATCTGTAAATACAGCTTGCAGCAGTCATGATTGTCATGGCTTAGGATCCATTCCCAAGTTTAGCTTTCAGATTCCAACCATCCTATTTGTGATTTCTATGATGCCTTAATATTAATACCATTAATATTAATAATGTCTAATTTAATCCTTCCTTTTCTTTGAAAAGAAAACAAAGGGATGAAGCAGAAAGAATACAGTGGCACAAGCAATTTTTATTTTTTTTAGTGTAAAACTGATACCTCTTACTCTCAAAATCATCCCATCTGTTGTGATAATGAATGTAATGGGAAAGAGTTTTAATTATGACTGGCATAACCATCAGCCACAGACTTGCTGTCAGAGCTGACTAAAATGAGTATATAAAAAATCTGCTACCCCACATAAAGAGGAATATTTAGGTACTGCAGCTTGTTAATTACCTCTTTATTAAATCTCATCCTTCTTTATCATTGTAAAAATATTTCAAAGAATTATATTGTCATTACAGAAGTGCCTGCTCTGATGGTGCTGTAAGAGGAATTAAAGTGTCTGGAAGAATGCTTCATATTTACATGTATTTTAGACTTACCCATGTAAAGAAAATCTATTATCTCCATATAAATTGCATTTATCGGCTTATCTTTGTATGATATTGTGCAGTTATTTACATATATCTTTATCATCACACACAGATTTTCTCACGCATCCATTGTCTTGTGCTCTTATCAGACAAATCAATTGATCTCCAGCCAAATATGACACCAAAAAAAAAAAAAAAAAAAAAAAAAAAAGTTCACAGATAAGAATAAAATTGTTGTGACTAACTTCATTTTGAGATATTTTCCATTGAACCACTTTAATTACAATTGCTGCTCCTGTGTGTCATTGCAGTTTTATTATGTACACACAAAATGATCCCCATGGAAAGAACTATATCACATGTTAATTGGACAAAGGGCCATATTTGTAAAACTCGATTCCACAGCATGTTTATGTTCTTTAGTGAAAATCTCTACTCCATTTAATAAAGCAGCAAATCTCTATTGCTCTGAATGATCCTAAACAAATCTTTACTACATTAGAAGGCATAGACACTCAACTGCAGGGTTTTTTCATTTATTTGTCTCTCAAAGCAGACCTGGCAGAATGCTCAAATCCTGGACATCTCACTGGGAGCAGGAAACAGAACATTTAAAAAATAATTTTATTTACTTTAAGAAGAGTGGTCCCTTAAAAGGTGAGTTGGAATAAGCCACGATGGAAGTCACAGTGCAATGGCTTTACCTTTCTTTTTGATCTCTATTTCCTTCTTTCTCTTCAGTTACCCCCAGAATCAACAAAAAAACTGTTCAGAGACTCATCCAGTTCCCATTGAGAGAGAATATCTCTCTCTTGTTAAGGCTACACCAGTAAAATCAGAAATGCAAATATTCCAGGTGCTTAAAATGTATGAAGAGATCACAGGGAATTTGTAATGAAGCTATTGTGAGTTTGTCCTGTGAACCTTAAACTGCAGCAGGAATTTATAATTATGATGTCTACCTCTTCAAATGAAGAGCTGAGAGTGTTCTGCATTTTTAACTTGCTTCAGCCCAAAGTGGACAAAAAGAAAATGCTTTCGAAATGTTTTGGGTTTTTTTTCTAGGAGAATTTCATTTGGCCAAGTTACACTTAGAAGTGGAGGAGTACTCTGATATATACGGTACATTTTAGAGATACCATCTCGAAAAGAAAACACAGATAATTAAATGATCACAAACTGTAGTGCAATTAGAAGACTTTGATGAAAGATGTGATTTAAGTAATACAAGTTTTAATAGCAAAAAGAGCATTTCTCCACTCAAATGCATATTAATCATCACAGTATGTGTGCTTTGTTGGCTGCTGATAAACTGATTATTTCTTTCTGTCTTCGGTTCACTCTGAATAAACATCTATTCCCAAATGCCAGGCATTGAGTGGAAAGAGTGAGTCCCTCTATAGCCTGACTGTGCTCAGCAAAGGGTGCAGAATCAGAGCCACACCAGCAGTATCTTTGCCTTAAAAGCAGTGGCAAAGAGATGAATACTGTTTGGGACCAACAAAGTTGAGAAATTTCATATCTGAGCGCAGACTTTAAAAATTCTCCCTTTCCCCCAGTATCCAACATTTATTTATTAATTTTCCAATGAAATGTGCTAAATGGAGAAGAACTTCTGTTTTTCCTGGTAGCACCATCAGAGCGGGTTGGCTCTGTGGGAAGGAGCATCCTCCGTTGGGCAGGGCTCAGAGCTGGGGTGGGTGTGGGAGCTGTCATGGTTTGAAGGACAGGTGTGTGCTGAGGAAGGCAGGAGAATCCCTTGGAATGGAGAATGCAAACCCCCTCCCTCCCAATTATTATAACTTTGAAATTAAGGGGCTCTCAGGTAACAATATGAGAATAGGAATAACAGTTCTTTATTAGGGGGACTAAAATAAACAATAAAACCAAAACATATGCAGGATTACAAAAGAGAAAAAACAAACAAATAAATAAACAAACCAACCCATTGTCAGAGTCATGCTCCCAGCTGTCCCCTGTGTGTCAGGGGTTGGTGGCAGTGCCATCCCATGGTGGCTGCAGTCCCAGTGGCAGATGTGGCTCTGGGGCAGGGATGCTCCTGGAGAAAAGTGGAGTTTGTCACTGAAGGTGCAGTGGGGAGAGCTGGGGCTGCTGTTCCTCTGGGAATGCAGTGGGAAAGGATCCTTGGTGTTCCCAAATCCCAGATTGGATCCAGGGAGGAATGTTTGGTGTTCCCAAATATCAGATTTTTATCCAGGTAGGAATGTTTGGTGTTCCCAATCCCAGATTTTGATCCAGGGAGGAATGTTTGGTGTTCCCAATCCCAGATTTTGATCCAGGTAGGAATGTTTGGCTCCTGCCCTGGCTGCAGCATTTCCCAAGGGCTGATGGAATTTTCTCAGTGACACTCCCTGGCCCAGCAGCAGCAGATCTGTGGCTGCAGGGAGGATGGGTTGTGAGGAGATCAGAAAACTGCCCCAGCTGGTTTGGGACAGTTGCCCATGGACAGAAGATTCCCCCACCCCCCATCCCAGTTTGAACAGCTGGGGACAGAATCCCCAGTTTTGGGGACAGAATCCCCAGTTTTGGTGACAGAATCCCCAGTTTTGGTGACATTTTGCACGGCAACGCATGAGAAGAGCTCTTGAGGGCCCTTTGCAGAAGAGCTCATTTGATGAATGAAACTGATGCCATTTGTTTTTTGCCTTTTGTTGTTTTATGTTCTCTGTACTCTTCACACTTGTTTTTATAGGTCTGTAGCCTGTTGTAGTAGTGGCTGGTTTCCCCAGCACTTTTCCATGGTCTTTCCTTAAGCATTAAGACAAAAATTCCAGAGCTCTAAGCCCCAGGGGTGCAAAGCCCCAGTTCTATCTTGGTTCTTCCTGGGAACCAAGGTGGAGAATAACTCTTCAAAAAACATTTTCATGGACAAAGTACAGCCAGTGCCAAGGAGAAAACTCCAGAGAAGGAGCTTGACCCAAGGAAGAATTCCATCCTTGTCTTCCTAAATGGTTCTTTTTATCAGTTATGCTAATTTCCTAAAACCTGTAAAATGTACTCCCTCCTGGGGGATGTAGGCTTTTTTGGACATCTTTCCATAACTGCTCCTGAAAGCCTTCAATAAAGATCCTCTTTTATGTTAGCTCCTTACTAAAATCATCTCCAGTTTCATTTCCAGGTTGGGAAAAATTCAACAAAACCACCAAGGTGGACCAGGAACAGCACAGCCCTGACCTGCAGGTCTGTTCCTCCCAAATCCCAAGGCTTTGGCTGCTGTGATTTTCATTAGCACAACACTGAGGTTCCATTCTGTCCAACATCATCACGTGTCTGGGAGGTGGATTTCAAAGTCATCCGCAGACAATTCTCTAAAAATGTTATTTTCCCCCCTCTGCACAATTTTACGCATTTTCTGAAATTGGATTTCCCTTCTCATTTTCTTACTAGCTGTTCAAAGGCCTGTTTTGAATTAACACCTCAGTCACTAGGATGTGTTTGAAAGTAAATGTTCCATAAAAATGTGGGAAGGAAAAATTATTAACCTCCTGTAACAAGTGAGTTGTCCTGGATCTGGGGGTTGTATTGTAGCCATTACATTATATGAGAGAACAGTCTTAGCTGTGGGGAAAAGGCTCAGACATCTGCAGCCTCATACAAGTAACAGAATTAAACACAATGGGAACATAGAGAAACTGGTAAAAATTATGCTGTTGGATGGCTCAGTGAAACCAAATGTTGCATAACACGCTTTTTGTTTTTGCAGTGCTTCAGCATTCAAATTAATTAAAGAATCTTCCAGAATGAGGTGCAGTGTTGCTTTGGAAATACATTGCTTTAGCAAGCTGAAATGGGCAACTCAGCATCCTTCTGTGAAAGGGGTCTGTAACTTGTACCAATTAGAGTTGCTATGCTGTAAATGAATTTTTTTAAAGATCCTTCTTTCAAAAAGCCTTTTTTAAGTCATAGACTCATTAATGCTTTTTCAGACAGTTCTAGTAGCACACCTCTGAAGCACATTTCAGTCGGTTATCAGAGGTTAATAAGAAAGAGATGATGAAATTTCACACTGATTTTCTTTTCAATTCACGGTGGAGAAGAGCTCTCTTGTTTTAGTCCAACCATCAGAAGCAAAGGGATTAAAGCCACCACACAGCATCATATCTGTTGCTGTTACAAGCATCCATTTCATGGGAGATAGAGCTAAAGATTGGGCTCTGAGCTTAAAGGTGGGCTGATTTCTAAGAATTAGAAATTATTTATATTTAGATTATTGTAGATAAAGATATAGATATAGGTTTACATTATTATAGATAATGTAGATGGAGTTGTAATTAAGAAAATAACAAGAGAACAAGTCAAGTTGCAGCAGCCATTTGTAACCTCTTCAGGACAACAAAGTCAAAAGAAGAGGAGTGCCTCCTTTCAATTGAAATGACCTCTGATCATCACAGTGTCACCTCCCCTCAATTTGGGTCAATAAGAATACAAATTGTAGCCTTCACCATATTCTTTGCTGATTTAGACCCTTCAATTTACTGAAATAAGAATGTTTCACATCAGCTGTTGTGGGCTTGGGCTGTCCTTGCTCCGTTTGAGCTGGAGCACATCTAGGAGAAAAATGTGATGGACAAGAGCTGCAGTTTAAGTTCTGGATCCACAGATGGCTGCGTAACTCAGGTAATTGCAATATCTCAGTAAAAAGAGGCCTATCCTATAAAAAGCCAAGAGGAAAAGGGATATTCATAAGCATTTCAGCATGATTCATTCAAGCTTTGTTAAGCGACATAGCCACAAATGTTGTGCAAGGAAGCAGAAAAGGAAGGGCCACTTGTTCTGAAATATGCCCAGAGGATTTTGTGAGCATGAAAGATGTGCACTGCCTTGGAACTAAGGGAATTTAAGACTTCTTAAATGCTGCTTTTTTTCCTTTTTTTTTTTTTTTTTTTTTTTTTTGTTTGGGGTAAAGTTTTTTACAGCACATTTTTCATCGTAATTTGTTTTTTTTTTTTTTTTCTTAATGCATTTAGGACATTAAGAACAGATTAGAAACTCTCAAAGGTGATGTGGTGGCCACCACTGAGCCTGGAGCTTCTCTTGTTCTTCAAGAGAAGAAAAAACTTCTTTTGATACTACCAAAGCTGAGCTGACTGACCAAATGATGAATTTTAGAGAACATAGTTGGGTTTTCATTCACAGAAAGGAGCTTTCACTTGGTATTTGGATACTTTTATTGAATTCTTCCCTAGGAATAGTGTGTGCTTCATGCAGGACCTCTTTGATGGAGCTCTCTGCCTGCAAGAGCAGGGACTGAGCTCCATGTTCAGGCTGTTGGAAAAGTGACATTAACTCACTGCCCAGGTTCTTCTTACCAAGATTTTTGTAAAGGTTAAGCTAAAAATTGCCACACTTGAGTGGCAGAGGCCTTATGGAAAATTTATCTCACTAGACAAGTTGGATATTTACATTGAAACTGGTCATCATGGGCTCCATTCATTGAGAGAGGCTCATCAAAGTGAAATTTATGTTTATTTTCCTCTACTGACTATGGAGGCACCTAAGCAGAATTAGGTCTTCATCCTCTTTGAACATCAGCACCTACTTCGTAAAACTTTGACTTTTTTGTTGTTTCAATCTGAATTTTTGCATTTTTTAAAAAATTTATTCTTTAAATAATTCTTTGCTAAAACACTGTCCTCGTCCATTTCTGATCATTTCAGTGGAATTGTGGTTCTTTACAATCCTTTATTTCTTTTTTACTGCTCTGGACCTGCTTACCTGAAAGACATTAGGTAATTCTTCATCTGCTGGAAGCTCACTAGCATGGCAAAATGCAAGAACAAGAAACCTTGTTGTGGTGTCACAGAGGAATTCAGCTTTTGATTGTTTCTGAGTAGTTTCAAGCACTTCTATATTTCCAGGATGAAGGAAGTAAGAACTCAGGACTTCTCACAGACCTTTTATGTGGAATCCTTCCTAGTCTCCACTTGATGATTTGAAGATGAGATCTGGTATAAAAACTTGAAATACTTTACATTAATACTAGTGCTTGCAATAGTGCATGGAGTAAATCTTAGCTCAAGTGAAGGTCTTTGTGTTGCTCTTCTGAGAAATGGCATCACAAAAAATAGACCACTCACTCTTCCTGACTGAAGGAATTTAATATTTTTTTCCTCTCAATGCCTCTCACTATTAGTGTGCCATTCAGGAGTGAGGTTAAAATGGGAGAGAACACACTTCTGGCCTCTTCTCAGCCCAGCAGCTGCTGTGATCTCTCTTGCTCTGTCTCCTCTGAGTGAATATTTATTTCAGTGCTTTCTTAAGGAATTTGGTTGTGACTGTGCAGAGGGTGCTCGAGCTCTGTCACTCCTCATGTTTATTCAGAGAGATGAGCTCCTCTTTCTGTGTCACTGCCACTGCTGTCCTGGGTTCCCAAAACATGGAAATGTGAAGAGTTTAGGACTTGGAAAACTTTTTGTTCTGCTCTGCTCAGGTCTCAGAGCCAGCACAGACCTCACTTCTTCTGCGCTGTAATTTCATTTGATCACCAGCTATGGAGTTTATGATTTTCCTGAAAACCATCCCAGCCTCCCCAGCACTGGTGTGGGATGCTCCACAAGGCTATGGAATAATCTTTCTCCAGGTTGATGTGCCAGGCTGAAGGAGCCAGTGTGTACCAAAGCAAGCAGGACTTTGTAAATCTTTCACTTGCAATCTCTGCCATGCACAAACCAGCCCAGCCACCCGCATTAACAGGATTCCATTTCCATCAAAAACATTCAGCTTTCCTGCATTGCTTGGGCAACATTTCAGAGACCATCCCTAGCAGAGAATAAGTTACATAAACTTCAGGGAGTATTTGCTGTTTGTATTCCACAGCCATTGCTCTCAGAGCTGCAGTTGTTAGTTTTAACAGGTACAGTTTCTAAAATTGCTCATTGAAAGCCCTGACTAAAGCCCCCTCATGCAACACTTTTGAAAAGAAAGCTCAGTCCATGGAATCCATAAGATTGCACCACAGAGTTGTTGTTTTTCTAATGAACCAGAATGACAAGCCTTTCAGGGGCAGAAAATGAGCACAAAATGTCTTAAAAGCAGAGGGCCGTGTGGGTGAAATTGAAAATAATTTATTTATGTGTGAATTTATTTATATGTGCCACGTTGGACTGGGGTTGTTGTAATCCCAGAGTAACAGCACAAATATGTGTGGAAAAAACTAAGGTGTATGCTGTACTGTATGTTACATGTAAAAAAGTCTAAAAACTCAGTTTTTAAGAACAGCTTACCCATTTTTAAGAACATCTTACTGGTCTCTAATCAGTGCCCAGTGTCATTTATCTTCATTTACTGAAACAGGCTGAACAACAGGACATTGCTCATCCCTATCTTTTTGGCAATCTCTGACAATGTTCATTATTGTCTGCCTTTCATCCTGTCACCACTTGGAACTGACACTGTTTATCTTTGCTCACCCTGCCTTTATCTGGTGATTGTTGGGTAAAATCATCAGTCCTGGGTCACTCCTGCCCTCCTGGCCATCACCAGCTGACAGAGTTCACTTCTGCTGGGTCAGCTAGCATCAGTCAGTGCTTAAAGGAGTAAGAAAACCTTTCATGGATGTTCCAGAAATTTAAATGGATAGGTCAGACTCACCAAAGTGCTCATTGTTCTGTCCCAAAGAGAAAAGCTGAGCTAAGGTTTGAGGTTTCAAAGAGCTCATTAATTTGTTAATTGAGGACTGTGGAAAAATCAAATCAAACCAAAACCCCCCTGTACCTTCTATTAAACAAACACAGAGATGTGTTTTCTTCTCTCTGGACTTGTTTTGTATAATTTTCATGATGTGACTGTATCTATTAGTAGGATCTTATTTTAAACTGATTTTAAAAAGTCAAATTTTTTCCTCAAGAATCTACAGTCTAGACTGCCTAGAATGTAATTTTGCTTACTTTTTAACCTTAGCGTTGCTTTTGTCTTGTTGTTTTAAGTTCTTTTGTCAACCACTTTGGTTTTCCCACCTTAAAGATTGAATGTTGTCAATACCTTGGAAAAAGCCTTGATTTAGGAGTGTTCAGACAGGGGTTTATGTCTTCAAAGTACTTTGGAATGACTTTGTAGTGGTTGCAGTGATGGCTTTTGTCAGATGAGAAGGATCTGGAGGTTGATACATTTGAGAAACGTCCTTGTTTTGTTATATAAGTAAAAATTATATATAGCTGATCATATGGAGCTTAAACAAATTGCATATGCAAGTGGAAAACACCTGCTGCCAGTCCTCTTTGGGAAAGATTCCGAGTCCAAACCCAAGCCAGAGCCCTGACATATTTAACTACAACCAAAAAAGCGCTGAATGTGGGTAAATCCACTGTTGGAGGGTTGAGCTGTGTCTTGGCGAGGTGACAACGACACCCGTAGTTAAAAACCAGGGCGGCTCCTCTGCCACTTCAACACAGAAAACTGAAAGCTCCTGGTTGGCATCCAGCTCCCCCTCTCAGAATTGTCAGAGGAGTGCTAAATGAAGAGGCTCCAAAAATCTTGGAGCTGCAAATTGTGCCTCGCCTGTGCGGAACAAAGGCTGGCTGACCTCCATCTCTTTGGGGCTGTTCCGAAGATGAAGTCGATGACAAGTCACAAAGCCTGAGCTCTGTTAACAGCTTGGAGTATCTTGAAACCATGACAAACAGTGTCAGCGACTTCATCTCAGCTACTCTGGGTCGTAAAACAACTTCTCTTACGCTTGATGTGGAATAAAACAGAGCACAGAGTCAGCTATTGTCAAGGAGCCCATGAGTGTTACCCTTTTAAAAGGCAACATGTGACAATTTGAGCGTTATTATTATTTGCTTGAGCATTATTTAACACAAAATAATGCAAGTATCACGACTTGAGCTGCCTGTACAGTTTTTGCTGTGGTTTTTCTTTCACACAGAATCTCAGAAATATGGGCCAAAATTTCATCTCCAGAAATAAAAGAGCCTTTTGGGGAGATTTATGTATACTTTCTACTTTCTACAGACTTTGTATTCTTTACATGCCATTCTAAATATAGCTAAGCTTGGGAGAAGGGGAAATAATGACTAGACTTGATTGTGTTTCAAATGTCAAATGTCTTTTCTTATCTACAGCTAGATACTGTTCATATAGTTGATTTATTCTGTAACCAGCTCTGAACAGTTGGTAGACAATTTAGAGTGTTTGAGATACCAAAACCATTTATTTTCTTAAGAGAAAAAAAAAAAAGATCTGCCTCTACAAATGCATATACAAATATATAACTAGCCTCTAGTTTAATTCCAGAGAACAAGTTGTTTATTGAAAGTGAGAATACATATTCCATAATATAAATTCTTTGATTTAACTCTTGTTTGAACAGTGATTTTGGAGACTGAATCCAAATTCATGCAAGTGGTGAAAAATGAGTCAATTTGCTTCATATGTTCACATTTTAAGGTGAGAATCATATCTCTTGAGCCATTCTGTCATTTTTTAGCAGAACTGAAACCCCTGACTGCTTTGCTGAATAATGCAGACAATGTTCCTGCCTGTGCTGGTGCAACATTAACTAAATCATTATTTTGATTCCTGAAATAACTGGAGATACCACTTTAATTGCTGTATTTATACATCGTAATAAATATATTGTCATGTTCTGCAAGCAGCAAGTGTATAGAAAGTAGAAGAAAAAATATATTTAAATGTCAGGAAATTGTCTCGAACTTGAACAGTGTTTTGTGGAATCTCTTTGGAGAGCATTAATCAGTAAGTTGGTCTTTGTGATAGATGCAGTCGTATGAGATTAAAAAAAAAAAAAGGTTGATCTTTTCTGTCCTTTACACTATAAAGTGCACTAAAGGTTACTGAGTAGCAAATACCTCAATATCCAAAGTACAGTGTCAGGAACTCTGGGCTCATCCCAGAGAAAACTTCAATCTTTTATAACCTCATTCAGTCCCCACCTCATTTTAAAACTTCTCTCTAGCACAGATTAAGTTCCCAACTGTAATTGTCTAGAGATTTTCCGAAGTGCAGGACGGGGTTGTCTGGGTGTCCTGACCCTAAAGATCTTTACAGTGGAGAACGTTTGGAGGAGATGCCTTGTTTGGAGTTGGGATATCTGAGTTAGAGACAGATTTTTCTCACCAGATTCTCTGAAAAGTTTGGGTTACCTGGCCCCTCACAAGAGGTGTCTTCTTGTGCCACCTCAGGGCACTCGGTGGTCACCACAGGTGCAGCTCAATGTGCTTTCCCCTCAGCCTCAATACTCATAGTCACCACCTTCCACTGCACCTCAGCAATATTTAATGTTATTTTCTCCTTGTTTCAGCCAGTGACCTCCTCAGAGAGCTCTGCTGTGTCACTGCAGCTCAGCGCTTCTGTCCCTGGATCGCCTCAGCTCCGATCTCCCGTGGAGGGGAAGGGCACACGTGGTTGGCACCACGAGTGGTGATGTTCACAGTATCCCAAAGCAGCAGGAAGCTGAACTCCACTCAGCAGAGCCCCAAAGCAGGTCAGCGTGCTGGTTTTGCCTTTGTGTCACATCAGCTCTTCCCCTCACTGCTACACTTTACGTTTCCTTGAATAAACATCTTCAAGCATGAACTGTAGCAAGTGTTGGGAAGAATTCTTTTCCCCACTTAGATAAAGTTCACTTCAGTTTTGTCAGAGTGGAAGTTGCTGACATTCACAGAAGACCTTTTCTTTTTTAATTTGCTGACTGGGGGGGTGTTGAGTGCTCCAATAAGCCTTGAATTATCATTTCCAGTGGTGGCTTCTGCTGACAATCCCATGGTACTGCCTGTGAAGGGCAGTGTGGAAAACATCACCAAAGTGGTAACACAAATCATTATTTCTACAGCTTGGAGCCTCTGAAACCAGGATTTATTTCTTTCACAAGCAGTGAAGGTCCATTCACACCTGGGCGAGTGGAAGGTGCCCATAGGAAGGGATGGAATGAGATGATCTTTAAAGTCCCTTCCAACCCAAACCATTCCATGATTCTGCAGTGCTGAGAGTGGTATCCCTTAATACAAATTATAATTTTTGCAACACATACTTGTGCTGACACTGATATGTCACTGAAATGAAAAGACTTTTACTTGATAGTGAAATAAGTTTGATTTTTCCCCTGCTGTCTGTAAATTAGTACTTGATCCCAAACCTCTTGGAGTCAGTGATGGCTTTTCTCTTCCCTTGCTTTGCCTGGAATTACACCCAGCTAAAGAAGCCTTTAATTTATGTAAAGAATTTAAAATGTTCATTTTTGAAAAGCACAGGTGATAGCAGAGAAAAAATTGTAGCAGTATCCAAAGAAATCAGAGCAGTTTTCCCCTTATTTCTTCCAACTCCATTTTGTTGTAATAATTCTTTACCATCTGGTTCTTGTTAGTAGCATTATTTTTTTTTCCTTTTCCCCCCCTTTTCCTTACTACTCCAGCATCTGCATGACTATGGAATATTGTTGCCATAGTGAATGTTGTCTGACATCAAGAGGCTGACAGTCAGGAGGAGTTATGAAACTAAATGATGTGCTGTTCATACCATTCATCACAACAATTATTGACATAGAAACATGATGGGATGTTCTGGAATTCTGCTCATGAAGTGAAAATAACTCTGTCCCTTTGTTTTAAGCTGAAAATAATTTTGTGGTATTACTGTGTATATATGTATTTATTGAAGAAAAGCAGATTTTTTAACATTTCTTTTGCTGCATGCTCAGGATCCTTTCCTTCATGCTGTCACACTGCTCCAGTTAAAGTGTGTAAGTGAGGGTCTAATTAGCAGACAGCACCAGGCCACTTGTGGCAATTGATATTTATTAGCTGAGGGATGGCAGGAGACACTGAGAAGGCTTTCATCCCTCTGGGGACTCAGTCTAGCTCTTACCTAGGAAAACTGAGTGAAAAAGTGATGCTTAATTTTGAATCCCTTACCTGCACTGGTCCAGCTGTGGGTTTAATACTGAAGCCCAGGAGGAATTTCTTTTTTTATTTCTCCTGCAGAACAAGGCTGATGTTGGAGGACTGAAAAGGGATAAACTATTCCTTAAAAACTCATCTCATGAAGGGAGAGATAGGGAGGCATTCCAGGACTTCAAGGTTTTTTCTGGAAGGGGAAAATTTCATCATTTTCATTCAGCATTGCAGCTTACTGAACCTCCCCTTTATTCCTGTATTTAGGAAGGTTATAGGCAGTTATTTCTGTAAAGAAACCTGATTCTAGTCTCACTTCTCATCTTCTGTGATTATGCAGTAGATAAAAGAAATCAGCAGGTATGGTTTGCATCAGCATTAGTCATTTAGGCTAAAGGAACACAAAGAATGCAGGAAGAAAACAGAAAAAAGAGTTATTTTCTTTCTTCCTTCCCTCAGAATAATGGACCTGCAGCCTTCACAGCCTTTGAAGTTCATATTTTATGATGTTCCTGCAGCTAATTCACTGGAACATTATGCAGATCCCATGATTACAAATGTTAGTAGGGCTCCACTCTCTCCTTGAGTTACTGATTAGCTGTTAATTTTTGGGTAAAGTGGAAATATTAACCCGTGATGTTGACAGATCTTAGTCCTCAGTTTGCCTGTGCATACAGTAAAATCTCCTTTGGTTGTGTTTGATCAGTTCACATTATTGCCTCGAAACAATCAATATCACACTGTGTTTAAAATTATCTTTTAAGGGACACAGAGTATTCAGGTGGAAAGAAAAAAATCTCGAGAGACCAGCATGAAACTAATAAGATTTACTAATAGCTTTTGCTTTCATAATTTACAAGGAAAGCAAAGTGTAGATTCTGAATAGCTGGATTCTTAATTGGATATTGATCTAAACAAATATTCTCTTACTAAGTACCTGTTAAAATCAGTTGCTGCTATTTGGGAGGACACATTATATTTATCCTGATTTCTGGAGAAGTGCTGCTGCTGTTCTGAGTTGTATAAAGATGCATTAGCAGAGCACTTTTAATAGACCTATTAAATTCACTTTGCTTTGATTTACTCACTGTTCGAGTGGAGGCTGAGTATTGTATACAGCTGCAGGAAGAGGAGTACTGAAAATAATGTAATTATCACCATTTCTGCTACTATTTATTTGGTTAATTTGCATGGAGCTGCACTTTATGGAGCACTTGTGCTGTATCTACTTTTAAGCATTCCTTATCTGTGGCTTAATGTTCTTTACAACCCACTTGTGCTGAAAGATCCTGCTTTCAATGCCGTTCTCTGTGTTGGATTTTGTTTGCCTGCTCTCTTGTTTTTCCCTGTTGTAGTGAGACAAGAAAGCATTATTCCAGGAGCTGTAGATCATTCTTTTTCCAGACAGACTCCCTTCAAGTTAAATTGGTGTAACCATACAGGCAGAGTTGTGAAAAGCAGACAGAATACAGTGGAATATAGCAGAAACCAGTGGCCTTTTTTTTTTTTTTTTTTCACTTTGCCAATTTTCTTCATATTTAAAGCAACAAAACCTCCCAAAACCCCAAACCAAACCTGCAAAACCACTGAATTAAGTATATGATTTACTGTAAAGGTTAAAGGAATATTATGATAAATGCAAATAATTTGTGGATTTGGCTTTTGTTCTCTACAGGATAAATCCAGGTGGTAAATTTCAAATCAAACCCATTTAATAATTTAGAGGATTTTGATTAATTCTTATTCTGCCCTATACACACATGATTTTATTTTTATCTAGAAATGATTAGAATAGAAATATGATATATTGGGAGATAAAAAGTATAGGAGGACAGTGGGTGCAGTTATATCTCTTTTAAGTAGACTTCTACATTCCTTTCCTTGCAGTTACATCATTATAAAACTCTTTTAAAAGTGTAGTATTCTTATTATTTTTTTTAAAAAAAGTCATTAAAATGAACAGCTTGATTTTATTTAGTTAGAAAATTACCCAAATTATTAATAATGATATCAGTTAGGGAAACTGAGAGCTGGCTGCCCTCTGAGCCTCAAACTCTGGAGCTATTGACCCCAAATAAATTTGGCAATTACAGATTTGGCTGCTATGGTTGAAAAATTGCCCAAAGAAAGCAAAAGTTTTGGTTAAACTTGGAAATATTCAACATGCTCTGACTGTTCTCCTCAAACATCTAATTTTATTAAACTTGAAGCAACTTGATTATGTTTAAAGCTCTTACTTTTCTATGGAATTTTTGAATTCTGGTAGGTTTGAAAGTGGCTGAGGGTTAGGAAGAGTCACAAATGCCAGCATGGAATGAGAGTGGATAAATCATCTCCCATAAGGGAGGACAATAAAAGGAATATTGTGATTTTCTCCTGTGCAATCCCCAGCATGGTGAGAACAGACAGAACCTGGCATGGGGTGGCTCCTGCCAAATGCTGAAGGCAGAAGAAGATAAAATCATCTCTGGTAAGAGGAAAAATCCTGCTTGGAACATGAGCTCACCACAGCAGGGGACTCCAGAGAGAAATTCTGGAGAACCCCTTAGTGGATAAAGCTCCTGGTGTGGGAGAGGTGGCTTGGGATGAGAAATGGTCAAAGCAATCCTGGTTGGTGTCCAGGCTGCAGAAACCACAGAAATCACACCCTGCAGAAATCACACCCTGCAGAAATCACACCCTGCAGAAATCACACCCTGCAGAAATCACACCCTGCAGAGATCACAGAAATCACACCCTGCAGAAATCACAGAAATCACATCCTGCAGAAATCACACCCTGCAGAAATCACACCCTGCAGAAATCACACCCTGCAGAAATAACATCCTGAAGAAATCACACCCTGCAGAGATCACAGCCTGCAGAGATCACAGCCTGCAGAGATCACAGAAATGACACCCTGCAGAAATCACAGAAATCACACCCAGTAGAAATCACACCCTGCAGAAATTACAGCCTACGGAAATCACAGAAATCACATCCTACAGAAATCACAATTGTAGAAATCACAGAAATCACACCTGCAGAAATCACAGAAATCACATCCTACAGAAGTTGCAGAAATCACACCCTGCACAAATCACATCTTGCAGAAATCATAGAAATCACACCCAGCAGAAATCACACAAATCACACCTGCTCAAATCACACCCTGCAGCCTGCCAGCATCACCTGGAACAGGTCCTGCCCTGTTCCATCCACATGTCCAGGAAAAACTGGGAATGTGTTCCCACCTTCAACTCTGAGGCAGGCACTGATTGCTTCTGGTGCCACCCCAGTTTACCAGGAGGCAAAATCCAATGGATCTTCACAAAGACAACATCAAACCAAGTGCTGTTGGTTTAAAAAAATCTTAGTGATTTTCTGTTATACTCAGATTTTAGAACAAATATACTGAAACATGGGAGGAGGACAGAGCTGCATTTTGAGGTGGTTGTGGGTTGGTTTTGGCTTTTTTTCTGCAATATATTATTCTGTTTGTGACTAAGATGAAGAAATACCTTTGTCTCTGTTCCAGCAATGCTATTCTGTGGGGATTTTTTGTTCCAATCACAGATTTTTTTTACATGATATTTATATTTAGCCTAAAATATTGAGACTTGAACAGACTGTACAGACTTCAGAACTATGTCTATATCTGTCTTATTTATTTGTCCTTTGAACAAATGTTTTCATAAAAAACCAGGAACTTGAAAATACCAGCAGTGACAGTGACTGGAATTAGACTGACAAGTTTGGAAAGACCTGAAAAGATATTTGTTCTGTCTCTCCATTTTCTGCATAATTATCCCTTGTGTTGTTTTGTTCTTTGGGGTCTTTTTGGGTTTCTTTTTTTACTATTTAAAAATACTTTTAAATTTTCTATTTACTATTTATTTTTTTACTATTTATTAAATATCACGACATATTTTTACTGTTTTGAAAATTTTTTAAAACATTACCATGTTTTTTCCTAATATGACATCTCTCTTTGGTCTTCTTCAACCATCAGCTGCGACTGGAGAGTCTTTGTAAATCACAGACACCCATTTAAATAGCAATTTATTAGTAATTTACCTGAGATTTATGTGGATAATTTTCCTCTTGGACACTGGGACAAACCCCAGAGCTCTCAGGCTTTGCAGCACGGGGCAGACTCAGCTTCAGGACAGAGGAGTGCCTGGAGTGAGTGCATCATGTGTGAGCCAGGGATGAATAATGAATCAATAAATACTGATCAGTGAATTCTTTCTTGGGAGAAGGAAGTCTGGCATTCAGTTCCTCCCAAAAAAAGAAGGAAATAACAGGTGGTCTCCCCTGGCTGCTCTTTGTGGACCAGAATTCAAAGCAAACAAGCTGTGAATTCACCCATTGTTAGACTAAACAGAAGGAAAATGTAATGAAATCCAAAAATGAACACAGGGCAGTGCATTACATCCATTTCCCAATTTAAATTCTTATACGAAAACAAATTTTTTCCTTCATAAGTGAGACTTCCCTTGGACTTGTAAGGAGAGAATTTGTGATACCAAAGAATGGACCAGAACAAAAGTATTTGGGAGTTCTGGGTCCACATATGGGTAAACTCATTTTGATATTTTATATGGTGAGCCACATGGCATTAAAGAAGTTTAGACAACTCAATTACCCAGATAAACTGTCAGTATGGCTGAAGCCAGGAGGTCACAGTAGCAGCAATTTTGGTTGGCAATATTTTAATAATTTTCTTCTCTCCAGAACCAGCTCTGATATGAAATGATTTTCTTACCAAACTTTCCTCGGGGAAATTTCAAGTTTTTGGAGGCCGTGATCTGTCAGGAGGAACTGGACCTCCATTTCCATGCAGTGGGAAGGGCAGGTTGGCAAGGAAAGGCAAAAAAATCAGCATGAAGAATGTTTCCAATAATGGTTTTGGCTATTTGCCTGGCTCCAGAAGTGACTCACCTTCTAAGGAAAATTGATCTGTCTTCCTCCTGATTTCAGCTGAGATAGAGTCAATTTATTCTGTTGTTATTGCTATAATTATTATTACTATTATTAGATTTTACTTTATTTCAGTTATTAAACTGTTATCTCAACCCACAAATTTTACCTTTACCTCATTCTCCTCACATCTCCTGGTGGGGAGGGTGGGAGTGAGGGAATCACAATGTGGTTCTTGGTTGTTGAATGGGATTTAGCCATGGAGCCTTTTCTTATGAGGTAGGAAAAGGGATTTGTGTCCCTCTTATAGCCACTTTTCAAGTTAAGGTTTTTGTCTTTGAAGACCAGTTAAAGTTGAATGACTAAATGAAGAAATGATAAAGAAGCAATTATCTCTGCTCAGCAACTGGCTCAGAAAAGTGCAGGAGCGAGGCAGACGAGGAAGGGGATGCACAGGGGACACAAATATCGTGTGGAGCAGGAGTCAGCCTGATGTGGAGAGACAGAGAGCACCGAGCTGTGTCTGGGCCAGTCTGTGATCCATCAGCTCTCCTGGAGAGAGCTTTCTGCACTCACAAAGCTCCCAGGTCTGCTCTGGTGGGAGTCACCTGCAGAGCTGCCTCTGGCTTTGGGGTCTCTGCTTTTGGAAGGATGTGGAGGTGCTGGAATGAGTCCAGAGAAGGTCATGGAGATGTTCCAAGGGCTGGAGCCAGGTTAGGATAGCTGGGGGTGCTCACCTGGAGAGGAGAAGGCTCCAGGGAGAGCTCAGAGCCCCTTCCAGGGGCTCCAGGAGAGCTGGAGAGGGACTGGGGACAAGGAATGGAGGGACAGGACACAGGGAATGACTTCCTACAGCCAGAGGGCAGGATTGGATGGGATATTGGGCAGAAATTGTTCCTGTGAGGGTGGCACAGGGTGCCCAGAGCAGCTGTGGATGCCTCTGAATCCCCGGATGTGTCCAGGGCCAGGTTGGACATTGGGCTTGGAGCAGCCTGGGACAGTGGGAAGTGTCCCTGCCCATGGCAGGGGTGGCACTGGATGATATTTAAGGTCTCTCTCAACCCAAACCTTTCCACAATTCTCTGCTTTCAGGTACAGAAAATATCCACCCTGCCTGATACATCTTTAGAAATTTTAGAGAGAACAAGTAAAATTCATGTAAGGTTTAAGTTTAAAAGTTTAAGAATGATTTACTCATTTATGCATTCAGTTCTTTCCAAGTCTACCTCTTAGCAGTTCTAAGTCATTATTTGATGGAATGTCTCTGTCACATATAAATAATTTTGCTTAAACACAATTGCACAGCACTCAAAGGTCTTGCTGCCATTATTTAAATGGCCCTGGCCAAGGCATCACCACTGATTGTTGTGACTAATTTTGGATTTCATCATTGAAACTGTCATAATAACTCAACAAGACCTTGAGCCTTGAAGCTCATTTCCAGTTAAAAGACAAATAAAAATTAGAAAGATCTTGTAACTTTGGAGAGGAATTAATTTTTAAGTCAGCTCGAAGTACCACAGAGAGGAAAGCTGAGCTGGAGGACTCTTGTCTCTGCAGAGTTGGATCAGGGGACCCAAGGGATTTCCATGTTTCTGTTTAATAATGAAAAGTTTTTCTCAAGGGAAGGGACTGTGCTTTCCAAACATCTGTGCATGGTTTGATGATCTTCATGACTGGATGGCCACAATCACTGGATTTGGGAGCACAAACAAACAGAAAACACAACACAACCCCCTGCTCCATCTCTCTCTTACTGCTGGAACTGAAGTGCTTGAAACAAAGGAAGTCGTAAAGAAAGAGGAAATGTAGCTCAGGAGAAAACTCAGCAATGGACCTCAAGTTTAGGCTGTGCTCTTCTAAGGAAAGGAAATTCTCACAAGATTAAGTGGTGTTTTTTGGTCTTCAACAAGTTATGGAGACATTCCTGGGAATAACCACATCCAAATGGTGTTAAACCATGACTTCTATAAGTTTCCTTTGGAAAATACTTGACTACAGAGTGGAGGTATTTTCTTGGGTTTATTTAACCCTGCTCCTATATAACTATATCACATATGGGTAATTACATTTTAGATACAGCTGCTGCCTTCTGTTCTCAAATGTACCCAAAGTTGGAGAAGCTGAAAACTTTTCCTTTTTTTTTGTCTCTAGAACACTGTGCATTTTTGTAAACTGTACCTTGGAGTAAATATGGTAATCTCAACCTTCGAAGTGGTGAGTAATGTGCTGAGCAGCAGAGACATGAGAGAAATCTGTTTAAAAATCAGTAGGAATTTACTGAAGTGGATACAGATCCAAGTGAGATCTAGCAAATATTGTGTGTTATCAGGAAGGCTGTTCAGATTAAATTCTCCTTCAGCAGCCTCAAGAATGGGACAAAGAATTGTAGTGTCCTGAGTTCAAAGCTTTAAAGCAGAATTCAGTTGTGAATTCTCAAGTTTTTTACTTATAATGTTAAGCAGTGCAAATAATCAACTGTGACAAGCAATTAAACAACTTCATACTCTTAGCCATATTTATATCTCAATGAATTATTAATTATTTGATAATAATTTGGGCTAAAAATACCAGGGTTTTGTTTACAAATGACAAAATCACTGAAATGGAAATAAAGATGAGAAACATGACAGAATTTAGCATTTAGGAACATATTTGTCCTTTCAAGCAAAACTGGCTGGTAAGTTAAACAAGAAATTCATCATTATGGAAAAAGCTCTGAATGAAACATAACCAACCCTTACTGGAATATTTTTTAAAAGTATAGAAAATATGTATACTTCTTTAGCTCTGAAGCATGAATCTGTTGAATTCAATCAATAACTGCTTGAACAGAAAACTTGCATTTTCCAAGCTTCTCCATAGGTGAAAAAAGTCAAGTGAAAGAGTTTTGTACTCTTACATTATGAGATATTTAGTCTTGTTTACCCCAGAGTCGGGGGAATTTTGATCTGATCATTTTCCAAATGTCCAAAATAATCTTGTGAGATAAGAAGGAAAGCATTGCAAACACCAATTAAGCTAGCAATTTATTAAAGAGCCACTCCTTCCTGGTTTTATTTCGCAGATTACAGTTCCCTCCAGTTCTTTAATAAAGAACCCATCAGAAAAGAACAATTTGCACAGATTATTGGGGCAGTTTAGCCTGAAAATCCCTTTCTTTCCAAAAAGAGACTGACCCTGGCTGGCCTATGGTTAATGAAGGCATAATGATAATTATTGCTCTTGTTATGTTTGTTAAATGAGGCTTGTATCAGTCTCAAGAAAGTGGAGAATGTGAATTTCCTTGTACAAAAAGCTGCAGCTGAACATATCCAATACTTCCAGGAGAAATCAGCAGCAGTCAGGATTCTGTCTCCATTCCCTGTAATTTCACATCATTTAGAGAAGTTCAGACTGGTCCATGACCCATCCTGTGTTTTGCAGTGACTCAGTGCAGACCTGATTAAAAGAAATTCTTGTGCCAGACAAAGTGAGCAGCCTCTGTGCATTGTCAGAAAAATGTCACTTCAGGCAAGTTTGGATTTTTCTGGGAGATCCCTCTCTCTTTTTCCTGTCATGTTTGGTGAGCCCTGTCAAAGTGATTGGTGACTCCAATATAATTCTGGAGATTCAATGGCACCACCATGTAAAACCCATTGTGTACAGAAATCCTGCAAGACCATCTCGTTCCTTGTGTTATTGCTCATTATTCTCATTTCTTCACATTTTTGGGTGAGTTATTAGAATTACCGCTCTGTGATCAAAAATCTTTATTTTTTCACCTTCTACTCCCAATTTTCTCAATAGATAATTATAGATAAATGGAACTCTTGCCCCAGTCTTCCACACTGGAGTATTTTCTGATCACCACAGCAAACAAGGCTGTTGGGATTTGTCTTTAAGCTTCTCCAAGCCTGATGGAGGACTTTGATCACGTCTTCGTTTATTGCAAATGACATTTGGGCTGCCCCATCTGCAAAAAAACTGATGGCAGCACAAGCTGCTGTAGGAAACATCTGGTCTTGAGGTAATTATATTTACTTTGTTTTTCTCTTTTTCATCCGTGCTTGTTTTAGCATTAGTTGAAAGAAATTAGCGAACTTAATTTTTTTTTTTTTTCCTTTCCTTGGGAGCTCAACTTCTCTGGAGCAAAACCAAATCAGATCAAACCCTCTTGAAAAACACAACAGACCTTTTCATTGTGTTCTCCATCCCGGTCAGCAAGAGGAAAACTGCTGTTTAGTATAATTAATGGAATATAATCCAAGTTTTTAACTCCTAATTTGAGTTCTAAACAAAATGCTTGAGGCTGAAGTTCATTGCTCATTTATATCTCAGTATTTTAAGTAGCTTGTTTCAGAGCATATAAATAATTTGTATTAACTTTAAAAATTATTGCACCAAAGTGGAATTGGAAGCTGTCTATGATGACAGTTGTGTTTTGAAAGAGGAATATAAAAAATAAACTTCTAAAGCTCTTCTTTCTGTGAATAGCCCACATAAACTCAGATGAAGAATTAAAGAGTGCTCTGAACAAAAGAATTAATTGATGCTGCCATGAAATTTTAGTGTATTTATAATCAGCATTATTCACATTTTTTATTTCATGTTTTCAATTTATTTGTTATTCTGATAGGTTGTGATTATTAAAATTCTTCTAAAGCTATTTAAAGCATAAATGCATCTCTGAATTTTATAGAAAGGCTTTGTGGCAAATCCTGAGTTTGTTGCTTATTATACCAGTATTAGACTGGGGCAGACTCTTGGTTGTCTCATTTCACAAAACAATGCCAACTAAATATTCATATCATTGAGAGCTGTCTGTGGGAAATCTTGCCATATTAAATGTGCTTTTTGGTTTAATTCCTTCTAGTGTTGCATTAAAATTCATGAACATCTATGTAAACAGAAAGTTTCCTTTCATCATTCATTAAAAATGACAAAATGCACCCAAACAGCTGAAATTCTAACATCACATGAAATTTTTTAATGCACATATCCACATAATTACAGATACATTCCACCAGTGGTTTTGGGTAGGATCTATTCAGAGATATGTTTGCTTTTATTAAATTCAGTTGAATGCAGAAGTGCAGCGAAACAAAGTGCCCAGTAAAGACAAATGAGAAGATAAATTATTTAATGAAGTGAGCCTGACAGCTTAATTAATGAACAGATTTTCTTTACATGAGTTAAGTCTTCCATGCTCTGTCTTGAACTGCTTGAAAAAGTTTTCCTGGCAGGCTCTAATGCTGATTTCTCCTGCCCTTGACAAGAGACACAAAATACAATTTATTCTGGTTCCAAACTTTATCCAGGACATAAGTTTGCCAAACAGAGTTCCTACAAACAACTCCTCCTGGCTGACATTTGTTTTAGGAGCACACAAAACAAAGGCAGGGGAATTAAAATACCACCAGCAGGAGCCTGCAGACTGTTTGCTCTCCAAGGGTTTGTAGGAGATGTAGATCTTGTCTGTAGCTGCTGTTGTTAGCACTGGATGCTTCTGTCTCCAAGGGTTTGTGGGGCTGGAGTTCCTTGGTGAACTCAAGTGAATTTTACTGAGATGTCAAAGTCAATGAACGTCAATAAACTTTGTCTGGATGCTCTCACCCGGGGAAAAGTAAGGGAGAGCCCAGGTGCGAAATCTAATTTGACTTTTGAGGGAAGTTTGTACTTTGAATTTTATCTTTCGAGTGCTCTAACCTCTTCCTGCTTTGACAGGAAGGTGTGGAACTTCATGGAACAAGCAGGAGTTATTTGGGCATCTATGACCAGATGGGAAAAATCACGTGAGAAAGAGAAAGTTCTGTATTTCTCTTATGGCCCAAATTTCCTTTAATTATTGCCAACAGCAGTGAGTGTAGGATGAGATGGTCTGATCAACTGAGTGGGGATTTTATCTGACTTTATGGGAATATTAGGAAATGTTGAGTGCTTTTTGAAGATCTCATCCCTAAGGAGTAGAGGTTGGCCTTAACAGAATGAGTAAATGGTCGTATTTATCTTCTCTCTCTGCTACTAAATTACACTTTTCCCTGAAACTCCAGTTATGGTGCCAATTTCCTCTGAATCCAAGCCAGAATTTGAATTTATAAATAAAAATAATGAGGAGTAACTGGTATTTAAGTCTTCTCTAAGGAAACATTTCATAGCTCAGTATGTCAGAAACACATTATACAAATTCTTTGAATTTTCCACAGCCCAAAATGCACCATTAAACTGATTTCAGGATAATTCTTCATCTAGCCGTGCTTTTTGTCACATCAAGTTAATCCCTCTGTCCAGAATCCATCACTGGTTTGTGTTTATCCTTACAAATCTGGGAGCTCCTTCTTTTGAGAGGCTTTTCCAGGCAGTTGGTGTGCTGTGTTGGAGGGAAGGGAAACATTCCCAAATCCCTGCCTCTCCCAGCTCAGAGCCTTCCACACCACCAAGCAGGAGAACAGGTCTGCAGCTCTCTTCCCCCAGCCCAGGACTCACCCCAAAAGTGCCCTGTGCTCTTTGAGTGAGGAAGCACCAAAATCCTTTTGCTCTAGGAGAAAAAAAGGCCAAGGGGCCCTCTTTGCTCTCAGCTCTTCCTGTGGGGATTTAGGGGAATTAATGGGGTTTTTCAGCTCTGTCTGGGGACAGAACTGGCACCAGGAGGAGCTTCTTGACCCTCCAGGGATGTAATTTTGCTGCTTTCCAGCATCCTTAATCTACAGAAATGGTGATTTCCCCCTTACCCTTTTAGCTGGACAAAACCTCTCAGGTTTGTGTTCTCCAAGGTTTGGGGTTTTATTGTTTTGTTTTCTTTTTTTTGATCAGAAATGGTTATTCCAAGCTGTCACAGGAAAAAGAACTGGGAATGTTTTCATAACTTAAATTTGGGTTTTTTTTGTTTGGGTTTTTTTTGTTGTTTTTTTTTTTTTTTTTTTTTTTTATCTTAGAGCTTATATTAAAATAAAATCAAGAGGAAATTATTCTTAGTCTTGTTCCTTCATTCTATACATTGCACGATTTAAGTTTAGAAAATGCAGATTCCTGAATTAATGCCTTTTACTGGTGGTGCTTTTCTACAGCATTTATGTGACAGTTCTTCATTTTTCTGTCTGAATCCTCCTGATAATATTTGTGGGAGTCTTTGAGCCCTTATTTTGAACACGTGCAGAGGAAATGGTGAGTTGATCAGAGGTTTTTTTCAGAAATCAGCCTGACAATTCCCAGTTCCCAGGACTTTATCACCCTGGCTGCCACAATCTGAGCTCTGCATTGCTGGAACAGTCAGATAAAATAACCAGCAGAGAAAGGGAACCGTCTCCAAAAGCTGAGCTGGAGATCAAATCTGACTTTTCATAGAGGTACATGACAGATCTGAAATGAATATTATTCCAATCCATTATAAAGGTGAAAAAGAGAAGTTGAATGGAAAATGGTGTGAAAACCATTTTTTTTTCCAATGCAGCTGGAGAGTTGCACTTGAAAAGCATCTGGATGATTTTGAAGCCCAGGTTTTAAAAGTATTTGTGACTTAATTTCTTATTAAAACACTTCGTGTTAATGATACAATAATGACTTCTTAGTCCTGCTGAGAAGAAAAATATAGAAACCGGGGCATGAAATTCAGTGTTTTTAATGGATCACGCTCTGTGGACGGTGCTGCCTTTAATATTTATGTCTGAACATATAATATTTAATTAAAGATTTCCAGAAAAAGAAAAAAAAAACCCAAAACAAAAACAAAAACCAGCTTGCTATTTTGTTTCATTGAGGCTTTTGACTGACCCAAATAACTTCATAAAAAGATGTATTTTTTTTTTTAATAGATTGTAAATGAACATCCAAGTTCTGTAATTCAAACTGAAAAGTCAACTCCCCAAATTCACAAGGTAAGAAAATATCCAGCCAATGTTACTGTCACATCAAATAGACTTTCACCTTAAAAAATATACATTTCCTTCTAAGCTAAAAATTTATAACATCTTGTTACTATCAAATTTTTAATTTTCCCATAATGGTGCAGTTGAAAGAAGGAAGAACACTTTTAAACTCTGAATTTTTCTTCGTTCATTTTTTAAAGTTATTTTTTCCCATTGAAAACTTAAAAAAATCAGAATTGGCTGAATACATTAGGAATAAAATAGATTTTTTTTTTCTCCATTCATTTACATTTTTCATCCAATCTGTATAAATTGTTTAAAGCAATGCTACCAGTTCTTGCACCTGTATTTACTGGGTAGAGAACAGAGTAATGGAAAAATTGATTTTACTGAGCCTTCCAGTTTGGAAGATGGTTCTTGCAGAAGGATGAGGAATTCATTGACAATTTTAACATCTAAAGTGATTTTATTAAAATCAAATTACTTCCCCAACCCAAATTGTAATTTTCTGTTTAATCTGAGTTTAATCTGTTTAATTTTGAGTTTAACTTACAGTTTTGTGATCTTATTAGTTTGATTTCTTTCTCTTTCCAACCTTGAGTGGAAGTTTTTGTTAAATGTGGAATCTAAAATACTCAGACCAAGGGGACCTTGCTGTGACTCAAGAGATGAAATACCACAACATTTCCTGTGTTAAAGAGAACATTTTCTTACAAAACCATCGTGTGCATTATTTAAAGAAGATCCTCTGTCCTGGGCTAGGGAGATATTCACAGAAATTTCCTGTCAGTTATGGCAATGCAGAATAACCCAAATGAAAAATAAACCCACAGAGAGCATAATTCATTGTGGATTCTGGGCTGCAGAACAAGAGAAATTTAATTATTTGCTTTTCAAAGGCTGAGCAGAGGGAATCCAGAAAAATTATGACTCAAGGATGTGGTTTGTCTCTTTAAAAAATCACCTTTTTTATGTGCAGTGTCTACAGCACATAAATGTCTTTTCCTTCTCTATTAGGCAGTGCTGCCCACCCAAATGGTTTTTGTTTTAAGGAAATTCCAGCTGTACCACAAACACTCTCCCTTTCCTTTTAGACTCCTTTTCATCTCTTAAGGACTCATTATACATATGTGTTAATTAAGCTAATGGAGTGGCTGGGAAAGCATCTTCCCTCTCTCAGGCACCCAGCAGCTCTGCAAAATGAACAATCCCTTGTTTGAAGGGAGAAGGAACTGAAGGGCACAGGGATTTTATGGCAGAGACTTTTAAATAGCTTTATTATAAATACAGTTAGCTCTTACAGAATGCATTTAATCCAACTTGAACACAACCTAGTGACCTCACAAAAATCACTTTTTGCTCCATCAGGCTTGAGGTTTTTTTAATAACACTTTGGAAATATGAGCAAATTTTGCTCTTTTCTCAAAATGAACTCCCTCTTGTAATTTTTAGAAATAAAAAATTGATGTGTCTCTCTAGTCACTTATGAAAACTCTATTTTTTCCCCCCCAAAATAAGTATAAACTTTAAGCTTTCATTTATTTTTTACTTTTACCCATCACAGTTCTTGGGATATTAAAAGTATCACAGAGTTGGTGCGTCTCCAATCATTCTGTTCTCAAGGCCATTGTTGATCTATATATTTGATATTTGTAATTAAGAAAGAGAAGCAAAGGAAACGTGCATGGCCAGAAGAGGCAGGATTTGCTTAAATTCTCCTGCCTTCGGTTGGATACAGTGAAAATTACCAAAGCTGAGGTAGCTGTGAGTTATTACACATGAGGAGAAGTGATTTCAGTTCCACCTAAGTCAGGTCTTTAGAGATTTGCCCAACATTTTTCACACTCTCAAGCATTTGATCTAAACAGAAAGGATTTTCCCAACCCCTCCTGCAATAGAATGTGGGTTTTTTTCTGCAGCTTGGGTGAAGCAGGTGACTCTGTGCCTTAATCAGCTTCTCCCTCCTGCAGTGACAACCTTGAGTGAAGATTTTGGTGATCATCCTTCAAGGAACTGTTCAGAGAGGACCATGCCCAAGGAATTCTGAGGGAAGGCAGGGAGGAAATGCAGCTTGGCACTGCCAGAGACTCGAGGCAGAAGTCTCTGCACTCTCTTCTCTCTGCAGAAGGTGAAAATCTGTGAAAATCCACCTTTTGTTCATGGAGATTTTTCTGTCTGATCCCTCCCTCACAGCTCCACAGCAGCCTCAGTGTTTTGAATAGAAATAGTTGCAAATGCTGTTCTTTTTCAGACCAGGAAATGAAGAGAAGAAAGAAAACCCAAATCCTGATTAAATGATACCAAATTCTCCTTGCTTACAATGTGGGTAGGACCTGTATAATCTTCTGTTTCAACTAAATTTACCTTTCTTGCCAATGCAAAACCTGCCTGAAGAGGTCCAAGGCACATTTGCAGTTCAGTGTCAGAAACCAGCTCAGTTTCTAGTGAAACAAAGAGAATATTGTGTAAATATATCCTGAGATTATGTACTTCTGCAAGCTTGATTGCCTATTTTAATTGCACCACAATCATTAAACACATCTGCTTAGAATAATTCTATTTTTTTTAATTAAATCCAAATTCTTGGTGTCAGACGAGAATTCTGATGTCACATTTACAATTCATTAGAGTCATAATTAAAATGTGCAACCAGACTGGAGAATTAGAGAATATTTAATTTGAGAAGGCATTTTGTTGCATTGCTTCTGTTGCAAGTTAGTCCCCGTTTCTACAAATAAATTGCAAATTTAACAACTACAAAAGGTTGTTGGAACAGGGGGATTTAATTCCTTTACTAACAAGTCTATGGATATAAGAATGATACATGAATAATTTTAAAAAACCATATGGTGTGAATGATTCTACCTCAGTCCCACAAGTTTCTTAAACATCACAATGCAGAAAGAATAGATCAGCGAGGTTTAATCAAAACTGCAGAAATGTTAATGAATTCTTACCTGGTTTTGATGTCCTGATTAATTGAGGCCATGAAACAGGACATAACCCAGTGATAACTTGTCCATATTTGGTGACCTTTTATCCTAAACCAAGAATTGTATCCAAGTATTTCTAACATGAACAGAAAAATAAATTAACAACAACAGCCAATGTGAAGGGAAATGGTTGGGATCAATGGTGGCTTGATCAGGGGATTAACAAATTAACAACAATTAAATCCTTACCCTCCTCTCTGATGGGGGTTAAGGACTTAAAGAGCAAAATTTGGCCTGGTTTTTTTTTAAGCCATGAAGTTAAAATTATAACAGCAAAGATGAAACTGCATTTGAAGAAAATTCTTTTGATATATTCCCTAAACATCCAATTAAATACTCTCTCCAAAATAACACTTGTGTTTGGGCAGGTGTTTGGGCAGGGCACATCCTGCACAGGAGGAGTTTTGTCTCTACAGGAAATGTCCACGGTGGAAATTCAGTCCACTGAAGCTGCAGAGTGGATTTTGGGCCTCTCAGCAAGGACAGGGTTGATGAGGAGCAGAGACCAGGAAGATTTTTGGGATTGCTGTGGCTGTGCAGTGCTGTGAATCCCAGGGTGGAAGTGCTGCAGGACTGGGGAGCTCCTGAAGGTCAGCAGAGCTTTCTCCTGGGGGATCCCCAGGGTTGTCACACCCAGCACAGTTCTGCCATGAGACATTTGTGCTTTCCTCTGATCTTTATTCTTGGCCTCTCTTGAAAAGGAGTTCAGATGTGTCTTGCTTTGAATACAGGTGTGTACAGAGGAAGGCAGGAGACTCCCTTGGAATGGAGAATGCAAACCCCCTCCCTCCCAATTATTATAACTTTGAAATTAAGGGGCTCTCAGGGAACGATATGGGAATAGGAATAACAGTTCTTTATTAGGGGAACTAAAATAAAAATGCAGTAATAAAAAAGAAGAAAAAAACCCAAAAACCAACCAAACCAACCCATTGTCAGAGTCATGCTCCCAGCTGTCCCCTGTGTGTCAGGGGTTGGTGGCAGTGCCATCCCATGGTGGCTGCAGCCCTCCTGCAGTGGCAGATGTGGCTCTGCTGGAGCAGGGATCCTGGAGAAAGGGGGAGTTTTCCTCTGGGAATCCAGCAGGGAGAGTTCCCAGTGTTCCTCAGGGAATCCAGTGGCAAAGGCTGCTTGGTGTTCCCAAATCTGATTTTTATCCAGGTAGGAATGTTTGGTGTTCCCAAATCTGATTTTTATCCAGGGAGGAATGTTTGGTGTTCCCAATCCCAGATTTTTATCCAGGTAGGAATGTTTGGTGTTCCCAATCCCAGATTTTTATCCAGGTAGGAATGTTTGGCTCCTGCCCTGGCTGCAGCATTTCCCAAGGGCTGATGGAATTTTCTCAGTGACACTCCCTGGCCCAGCAGCAGCAGATCTGTGGCTGCAGGGAGGATGGGTTGTGAGGAGATCAGAAAACTGCCCCAGCTGGTTTGTGAAAGCTGGGCCATGAACAGAGGTTTCCCCACCCTCACCCCCTCCCTGGTTTCAACAGCTGGGGATAGAATCCACACTGCTGGTTGCATCCTGCACTCCAACCAAAGACAAGATGCTAAATAAATCTTTTTTCCTTCTGAATTCCAGGCAGTCACCCTGCAGAGTTATTCAGAGTGCACACAAATAATAATTTCTATGAACCAAACAATAATATCTGAACTAAATGTTTAAAACTTTCTTCTCACGTGGTGAACTCTCAAGCCAAATGTTGATTTTTTGCTTTCCAGGATGTGAAGGTTCTCCTAGCCCTGTGTCCAGAGCGTTTGGTGCTTTTTTTTGGATGCATTGCTACACTTTCTTATTAGTGTTGATCCCCAAAACTCCATTTAAATGAGTGTACAACAGTGGTTAAAGAAAAGAGATGAGGGAGTGCTACAAACAGCAGTAAAATTCAATATTTCAGGAATTGTGAGTGCAGCAAAATCTTTACAAAAGCGACAAATATGAGAATAATTATCTTTTGCTTGAGGGGAAGAAAAGGTGGAGAAAACCTGCTCTTTCACAACTGGATGATGAAGGAGATGTTTTTATATGTTTAAATCCTGCCAAGGCAGGAAAAGCTATTTATCTCCTGACAGGGAAATTGTCTGGATTTCAACACGTGTCTTCTTCATTGATGCCAATAAAATATCGTCTCTAATAACATCCATGCTATTGAAGTGTTAGGCTTTGTCCACACATTCTGTGAATGACTAATTAAAAAGTTAATATGCGTGATAATTATATTTTTTTCAGATACCTTTATATATATTTGAATTAAAAGTTGAGTCATTTTCAACATAAAGGATGCATATTGAAAAGAGGTCGTTTTAGTAACGAGATCATTCCACTGGAAACCAAGGTTTGCACAGAAAATCTTCCTTTTCAAGCACAACTCATAATTCAGCAAGTTTGTAAGTTCTGTTTCATTCTTTTATTAATAGACTCTGTAAGTGATAAAGTCATAAAATGATTATATTTAAACCATTTACTGGAGAGAAGGGAATGAAAATCCTCTCATTAAAACAAAGTTCCTGTCTGTGGTTTCTCTGGTGGAACATTGGATTTGTCTCCGCTGAGACAGAAACTCTCCAGCCCATTTTTTTTCCTCAAACATTGTGTCTTTTAAATCTTTTATCTCTCAGTTCCAGCTACAAGTTATCAATTCCTTCTAGGCTCAGTTAAATTTCTTAAACATTTTTTTTTTTTTGAGGCAGGTGATGCTTCAGAACTTTCTCTTTGTAGAAACTTAGTTTGCTTTTGTTTGCTTGGATTTTTTATATTTTCAACTCGAAGATAAAACCAGAAATTCAGGGTTTTTTTTAATGAAATAGATATGTGATAGCCCCACTTTGAATTTCATTCTGTTGCAGCCTATCTTTGGACTTCTCTGAGCTCCAGTTTGGACCTTGTGCCACCAAAATTTGTAGTCCCAATGAATGTTTCACTGCTGTTCTGCAGAAATACAGTAAATATCTGATACCCACTGCACTTATTAAAGGAATTACCTCTGTCATTTGTCACTGGCAGCTCATAAATATTTAGTTCTATATTTAATAATATTTAGTTTATATCAGCTGCAAATTTAAAATAAATCAGATAGAATCACAAGCTTTACCTGTATATCAACTTATGCAGGAGCACTTGGAGGAGAAAAGAAAAATTTATTTGATGTGACTGAAATAATTAATTTGGAGTGAGGCTTTAGGGTCATGTTTAACAGGAATAAACCCCGAGAGTTTGGGGTGGAGATAACTCAGGACAATAATTCAGATAACCTTAAAGAGGCTGCTCTGGTTTTTCTGGGATGAGTCCAGGGCTCTCCTGCCGGAGGATGTGCCAGTGGCACTTGGATTTTCCCATCTTGTTTGCAGAGCTCTCCACTCTGAGCAGGGAAAATAACCCCAAACTCTAAAAGGAGACGAAACATCAAAGAAATTGTATGAAATATTTCTGCATTTGTCACGGGGATAAACAGAAAAAAACCCATCCCTCCTATGAAAGTGACACTGCACATGGAACTCCTGTGAGAAGGAGGGTGATAATTAAGTTTCCTGTTATCTGTCAGGATTTTTGCTAAGGTGCAACAAAAATTCTGCAGCCTTTGTCTGTTTAATCCATGTCTTTACCACTAGTGAAGCAGTAATATTTCCTTTATGTTTTTTGAGTTATTTCCAAAATTTTTTCTTCAATGACTGTGCAGAAACATGGAGTACCTTCAGGAACTTCTCCTGGTTTACTCTGAAGTTGATTCAGATTTTTTTAAAAATAAAAATTGTCTTCTTTTTACCTTTTTAAAGTGCATTTCTAATCATAAAGTGATGTTTTTAAAAGCAGATTGCCCCTGTTTGTATGAATATTCTCTGAATTTATTGCACCTGTACTCATGTCCAATTGAATTAATTTTAGCAGAATGGTCTTTTAAAGCTTAAATGTATTTTCCTCTTCTTGAAACTTGGATTTAATTGGCTAAAATGTTCTTTTTAGTGGGTTTTAAACACTAACTTATAGTTAGCATTTCAATTTATTCTTCTAGGACAGGAGAAAAGTTTCTTTTTAAGTCTAAATATGATTTAATAAATTGTCTTATATTTCCAGCTGGGATTTTTTTTTTTTTTTTTTTTTTCTGTGTAAAATATTTCTGTTTCTCTGATGAGATCCCTGGGCTGGCAGTGAGACTTTCATAAAGACTCACCTGCATTCTTACAACAAATTCTGGGGCCCACAGAGCTCTGGTTGCACAAACCTTTCCCTGCAATGACCCAAAAGAGTCAGAGACTGAAAATGGATCAAGAATTTTTTATTTTTAACACACTCCTGGAATGATAGATTTAGAAAGTACAATTTTGCTTCTTCTGGGAGTTTTTTTAAAATGTAATTTTGAATTACAAATAAAAATTCAAATTATATTTATTGTCGATAAAACATTGGCTGTTCAAATGTGTGAAAAATGAGTGGTTTTGGATTAAGGTGGCCATCCTGGGAAACACTGAAACTTCCAGCAGGTCCTTCAGGAGAAAATGTGACTTTGTTGGTCCTTCAGGAGAAAATGTGACTTTGTTTTATTTAGATGGGGTTGATCAGCCGTGCTTTTCAAGCCCATGGTGTTTACCTGGGACATGAAGTTTAAAAAAAAAAAATCAAAAATATAGTTATTTGAGAGTTCCCAGTTAATTATTGTCAAAGCACTGGTGCCACTGGGTTCTCATCAGGCACCACCTCCCCTCCTGCCAGGTGTCCCCAAATGGTGACAGAATTGGTCATTTATTGATCATCCCCTCGTGCTGATGCTGGGAATGTTTCTCAGGCCAGGGAGATGCTGATTAATTCCCAGGAAGGTGGTAGAGGCATTCCCCCAGGGGTCTGCTGGAGCATCCATTAGCTCACCAGCAGCAAAGATATTGGGTGGAAAAAAAAAAGAAGAAAAAGAAAATTAAGGTATTGAAGTTATATTTAGAGAAGGAATTTTCAGTTTTAGTGTACTAAACACAGCAACTTGTTAAACTGCATCAGGATTTAAAGAAAACTGTAGATTTTGAATGCAGTAGTTTCAAATATCAAAACAAACAAACACACAAAGAATGAAAACCCACCATAAATAAATATATAACTAAACAAATGAGATGAAATTTTCATACTGGGAAGGCAGGAGATCTATTGAACTCTGAAAGCCTACTCAGGGCATTAACAGAATGTGACTTCCTGGGCTCTCTTGTCCCTGACATGGTGCAAATCCACCCCAGACCCAGCTGATTTCCAGACAAGGTTGTTAAACAAAGAGAAAAAGTTCATTATGCATGATTCAATTGCTGTAAATTGCCTTCTGCTTTATTTGGAAAATGGGCTGGAATGTTGCACCAAACTGATTTCAGTGTCTTTGTCTCCAACTCTGGCTTTAATTGAACTCTGGGGATGTGGGGAGTCAAAATTCTAATTTACCCTGGCATTAGGTAGCAGGGAATGTAAAGTCTCAGAAAGCTGCTATATTTGGGTGTTGTGAGATAAATTTTCTGTTCCTTCTCCAGGCAGAGGTTCAGATATCAACTCACAAACACACACACGTGATACTATATAGATTTATAATTTTTTTACATTAATATATATTTTCTAAAGGATGTGCCATAAAGCAGAATTGTTGCCACTCTTTCCATAGTTAATTAATGCAGAAGTTCCAGCAGTTTATGAAGAGCAAATTATGAAAGGCCCTGAATGGAAAATTTGGATTTCCAAACTGTGCAGTCTTTTCTTTGGTGGAATTCAGTGGCATTAACTTATATTATATTTATATTACTTTTACAATTATATCTGAAACAATTATCAGTGCTCAGTTTTCCTTCCTGCTGGTGGGTGTTTGGTTTTGAAGTTTACTATTCAAACTATTTACGATTAAAAATAGTTTGCTATTAAAATGACTGTTTTAAATTGACAGAAGTGTGTAGGCTTTCATTAAATTTTTAATTACATAGAAAAATTGATTTAAAAATCCTGTAATTTCAGGAATTTCTTCAGAGGAAAACAGATGGACTTAATATTTCAATTTGCAACAAAAAATAGTAATTGAGCTCTCCAACTACCAGCTATTAAGGTTATTCAGTTGACTTTACTTATTTTTCTTAATTTAACCACGTTGAAAATACATTAAGTGTGAAATCCAAGGCATAATGGCATATGTTCATAAGGTTTTACAAATTATATCTGGTTTAACATTCTTGAAATGCTGATCAGTGAATTAGCCTCTATTTTTTTCTTCACTGGACTCCCATTTAAGAAGTTTTTGGAGATCTTGTGGCAAGAATTCGAAAAGTTTTCATAAAAAGTGGATTTAAGACAAAATGGAGTTTAATGGCTGTGGTGGTTGAAGGCTGGACTTGATTTTGGAGTTCTTTCCTTGCCTTGGTGATTCTCTGATTCTCTGATTTATTCTGGTCTGATGAACAAAGAGACGGAAATTGGAACTTTTTGATTTTGTGGCAATTTCTTCCAGTCCACAATATGAAAAACCACATCCATAAAAGATAAGAATCCAGAAACATTTATTACTGTAATTCCTCGTATTCTGTGATTTACACAATTTACATTGCTGTAATTCCTTAAATTCTGTGATTCATACAATTTATGTTGATTTAATTCCTTAAATTCTGGGATTTACACAATTTACAATGCTGTAATTCTTTAAAATCATCTTCAGGCAACAAACTGCACAAGTAACCAGCTATTAAAAAAAAACCCCAATTTATTAATTAGGTAAACTTTGAGCCTGCCCTTTTAAAACCATTATTCACCTCCTAAATCACCTTTAAAAGCTCAGTTTAGACGGTTTAGTTTGGAACTAAAGCCAACCTTTAGACCTGAGTGCCTTAAAATCAAGTGTTTAAAGGAATATTTAACACAGGTGCTCGTGCTTGGAGTCTCCAGTGCTCCTGGATTGCGTTAGAATTTGAATGATCTGAATTCGGATCAATTCCAGCACCAGGAACCTTGGACAGCTCCTAAAACGCTGGGAGGAAAAGCAGCACTTTAACCTTTTCCTGGGATGTCTTTCACCTAAAAAAAAATCTATAAATGCTATTTTAAAAACGCTCTTTTGGATTTGCACATCTTAAGGCAACTGAATCAGCAGCCACACATCTGGGAGGAGAAAAGGTATGAAGGAATTAAGGATCTGTGTGGGGCAATGTTAAAAAAATACAGGAATATGAAATTCTCACACTGCTCTGAGCAGAAACTGAATAGAAATAACCTTTCCATCTCTTCTTCTGAGACAAGTTACATCTGTAATGTTTGTCCTCTGGTGTTAGCAGAATTATATGAAGGATGATTCCCTTTCCTTTTTTCAAACCCACAAATTGTCATTAAAGTCATCACACGAACCTTGAGCCAAGATTTGTCTTTGTCCTGATGCTCATGAAAACTTTTTGAGCTTGCAATTTACACCAGGTAATGTGAAGAACAAACCATTATAATTTGAGTTCTTTGTTTTGCGTAAATGAAACCATCACAGACAGACAAATATGTATGAACATATATATAAAATGTAAATTTAGTAAAATGCTCTTGTTCTAAAGAAGGGGAAGCAGAAAATCCACATCACAGGGAACATTCACTTGTGATTGTATATGGATTTAATACCAACTCTGTGCTTCTGCTTTGAAACAGAAGCTACAAAACTATCTCTCAAGTCAAGGAAAAGGAGTTGATTGCTAAAATTTATTTTTGCATTCAGTAGTTGGGCTTTGTCCTGACCTTTCTCATACATTTGATTTCCCCCATTTGATTTCCTTCCCCACTGTGCTCCTACCACAATGTGTTGGTAAATATTAAACACAGACTTTGGGGCACTCACACAGCCTCAGAAAAATGTTCTGATTATCACCACAGAGATGAAACCCTTGTTTATCCACCCTTTCCAGATTATTTGCTGGGTTTGTAATATTAGGTTCAATTTATATCTTACATTTCCTTCTTCATTTCCCAAGCCTATGGTTGTACAATCCTTCACCAAAGAGTCAGAAACCAGATATTTATACTTTGAAAATAATTTTCTGTCTTTTCCCCACACCTCCTCTCTATTTAAATTCTCATTTAGATACTGCTAAATCCATGAAATAAAAAATTACTTCTAAACCCACTTAAAATTAGTGGGAGCTGGTAGTAAATTTAGACACTTCTCACAAAATCACAAAACTTTTAACAAATTTCTCATTTACCTCTCAGCAGGTCAGGGTTAAGAAATGTTTTGTGCTAAGGAGAAAACTTCAAATAGAGCACAAATGCTTTGTTTGGGGGGGTGGTGGTGGGGGTGTTGTCTACTTTATTTCTAGAATATTTTGATTGAGAATTTATTCAGAGGCCAAGAACAGCTTTAATAATGCAGTTTTACCCCTAAGCCCCATGTGGGGCATATTCATGAACCAATTGCATCCCTTGCCCAGTGGCTCCTGTTAGATTTAGTAAATAATCTCATTTTTTATCCACCGCTTGAGCCATAAGGAAGCAGATGGATTTGAGTTGGGAAGCTGTGGTTAATTTAGAGTTTTTTTGCTTTTAGTTTCAATAAATTAATCAGGGAAAGTTATTTGCTACTTGTGTAAACTCTCAGCATATCTTTCACAGACAACATATATTTGATTCCTGCAAATTCCCAGTTCTGAGTTTCCAGGCTGGGGATGACCTGCTTCAAATTAAAGGAATATGTAAAACAGTTGGCAATCATCAGTATTTTATACGACTCTTGGATTTTGAGCCATTTGTTGCATTTTAAATTGAGTTTTATTAAAATTATTTCCTTGATTGGTGTTGTAGGCAGCAACAGCAACACGGGGAAATTGAGTTTAAGGGTGGTTGTCACCTTTTTAGTGTAGTTTTTGAAAAGGTGGAAATACTTTGGGTACCCCAGGACAGAGGTGGTCCATGCCCAGAGATGTGGTGCCAACTTCAGTCATCATTTTCAGAAAAACTGAAATTTAGGATTGAGAGCTGGTTATTTCCTCTGTGCTTCCAGAAGAAATAAACCAGCATTCCTGAGGAGGAATGACAGAGCTGTTGCATAAACACAGAGAACAACTTGCAAATTCTGCACTGAGGGGGAGAAAGAAGGAAAATAGAGTTTGAAGCAAGCAAGGGTTTTGGTTAAATGAGCCTGAGCTGGGGAATTGGACAAGAGGAAATCCAGAGGTGCCTTCCAATCTCACCCATCTTTTGGAACCCAGAATGCAGAGAATATTCCTCTGCATGTTTTAAAGGATCCAAACCCTCTGACAAACACTGCTTTTAACCTTCATCCATGGAAAGGGCTTCCCAGGCTCTGGGATCAAACAGAACTTTCCAGAATGTCAATTAGATACCAGCAGAATATGGAATTTATCACAGGGGGAGAAATTGAGATTTCTGGGTTTGTTAGCATGGGAAGGAGATGAAGACAAGCTGGAGGATCCTTGTGGGTTTCAGGCTCCTTCCTCCTTCTCCATCTCCTGCACATTCTGCAGTGTTGGGGACACAGGAACATTGGGCACAATTTGCCACAGTGTCACATGAATAGAGATTGAGTTGGTTCTTGGTAGAAAAGTAGAAATAATGTCTGTTCTTGGTGAGAATTGGGTGAATTCTCTTTCAGAGAACCTTGATTCTGTGTGTTTGGGGCTTTTTGGTGCCTTTTGTCCCTCAGGCCAAGCTGGTGTAAAGCCTGGTGTGCAGAAATTGCTGTTCAGAAAATAATAAACAACCTGGAGAGTGAGAACAACCAAGAGTCCAGTTTGGATTTTAAATTAACAAAGATTTCTGAAAAAGGCCTCCTCTGTCAGGGGAGAGACTTGTGGGAGTGAAGAACAGCCACACCCATCTTGTGATTTTAGGAAATGGTGGGGTTTCAATCATCCCATGATTTATTTCTTCCTTAGAAAAATAAAATAATAAAATAGGAATCTGCGATTCCTATTTTTGCAGCTTGCACCAGCTCTACCCATGATGGAAAATGCTGGAAGTCAAAACAGTGAAAAAGCCAAAGAAGTGGGATCTCAGGGTCACAAGGTAAGATTTGTTTAAGAGTGGTCACTCCTGTTTTGTTCTTGTTTTCTCTTTGCCGGAGAAGTGCATTTGAAATGAGTATAATTTGGATTACAGCAAAGAAGGCTCCAAATGATAAATTACTGTTTGTATCACCTCACCAACTGAATAATTTACAGTAAAAAAGAGCTTTTGTGGGTCCTGGTAACATTCTTACTGAATAATTATCTATTGAATTTCAAGGGAGAATGCAGCAAGTTAGAACATTTGAAAGGTGAAGTTTGAATTTCTCAGAATTCATTGATTTTACCTCAAATTCTGCTTTTTGTAAAAGCAACAAAACAAAGAAGTGAAATTAAAAAAATAAAACAAGAGCAATATATGGAGATGCAGCTGGGAAAAGAGCACATCAATACACAATTATACATTATATACAATTCCAATTATTTTAGAACTGTCACTAGCAGAAGAGTTTTCTTTTCAGAACTGTGCTAGTTTAATTAAAATTAAAAAAAAAATAAAATTGTGGTTCAAAAATACTTCAGTTCTAGAATAGCTGTTAAGTATGGGCATGGTAGGATGTCCTTTATGACACCCTGAATTCTCTTTAATTGCTTTTAGTCTGAATGAAACAGAAAGGAAAGGCAATAAAGGGACCAACCTTTTCCTGTAAGCCTGGCACACAATGATTTGCAATTTCCATTCCCCACTGCACTCTGGAATGCTCAAGCTTTGTTTGTTTGAATCTAGTATTTATGATTATAAATTATCTACTCATAACCAAAGTCATTTGCATAAGAAAATTATCTTCCATCAAGTAGGATTTTACTGCTTGTGTTTTAATACTGTAACAGCCTGTTAGTTTGGAGATAATTAAAGGGATCCTGTAAACTCTAATTTAATCTGAAAGTTACACTAGAAAAGAGAAAAAAGCTGGTATGGAATTTAGCACTTTCCCTAAATATTCTCATATACTAAAGGGGGAAATGTGAATTTAAAACTCAAAAAGCTAAAATAAACAAAAATCACTAAACCAGGTACTGCATCACCACCAACAGGAAAATAGAGAATCATGGAATTGTTATGGCTGGAAAAGACCTGAGTCCATTTCCTCCTGTTTTTGTTGATGGTACCTCTCCACGTGGGGGAATGAGATTACCCAAATTCTGTATCCTTTACTCATTACTGATTGTAAAGGTGCCTCAAGGTATTGTCCTGAGTCAAGTCCTCATCCCTACATTTTTTTTTCCACTGGATGCCCAGCTGAGCATGAGAATTTCTCTTTATAAAAGCTGGGAAATGGTTATTTTTTAACCCAGTATGTTGTTTAAGCCTTCACCAAAACTCTCCTGAGATAATAGAGCTCACTAGCTGTGGGTAAAGAAAGAAATCACCTTATTGCTTTTTCTCCTGCTGTTTATTTTTTGTATTGCAGGAAGGGGGAATATTTTAATCTTATTGCTGTGGTATCTGTCTGGAAAGAAATTAATCTGGGAGCTTTGCTCCTCCAAACCTCTCTTGAAAACAATCTTTAATCCTTACACAAATCCCAGTGCCGTGGTGCCCGTTGGAATGACTTCAGGGAGGGTGGGTCTGGCTCTTCCAGCATCAGCCACTTTGTTATGGGTGTCAGTGGAAAATGTCACCAAAACTGGGGATTCTGTCACCAAAACTGGGGATTCTGTCCCCAGCAGTTCAAACTGGGATGGGGGTGGGGGAATCTTCTGTCCATGGACAACTGTCCCAAACCAGCTGGGGCAGTTTTCTGATCTCCTCACAACCCATCCTCCCTGCAGCCACAGATCTGCTGCTGCTGGGCCAGGGAGTGTCACTGAGAAAATTCCATCAGCCCTTGGGAAATGCTGCAGCCAGGGCAGGAGCCAAACATTCCTCCCTGGATCAAAATCTGGGATTGGGAACACCAAACATTCCTACCTGGATAAAATCTGGGATTTGGGAACACCAAACATTCCTACCTGGATAAAAATCTGGGCTTGGGAACACCAAACATTCCTACCCGGATCCAATCTGGGATTTGGGAACACCAAGGATCCTTTCCCACTGCATTCCCAGAGGAACAGCAGCCCCAGCTCTCCCCACTGCACCTTCAGTGACAAACTCCACTTTTCTCCAGGAGCATCCCTGCACCAGAGCCACATCTGGGACTGGGACTGCAGCCACCATGGGATGGCACTGCCACCAACCCCTGACACACAGGGGACAGCTGGGAGCATGACTCTGGAAATGGGTTTGTTTGTTTGGTTGTTTTTTTTTTTTTTGTTATCCTGCATGTGTTTTGGTTTTATTGTTTATTTTAGTTCCCCTAATAAAGAACTGTTATTCCTATTCCCACATTTTTGCCTGAGTACCCCTTAATTTCAAAGTTATAATAATTGGGAGGGAGGGGGTTTGCATTCTCCATCCCAAGGGAGGCTCCTGCCTTCCTCAGCACACACCTGTCCTTCAAACCATGACACACTTGAAGGAGGCGCTGGGGACAAAGGCTGGGGAGCCCCTTTTGGCTACCAAGAGTCATTGTATAATTGCTTGTTGTAAATGGAAGAATCTTGGAATGGTTTGGGCTGGAAGGGACCAGCTCCACCCCCTGCTATTAACAGGGACACATTCCATTGTCCCAGGCTGCTCCAAACCCAATGTCCACTCTGGCCTTGGGCACTGCCAGGGATCCAGGGGCAGCCGCTGTCACTGGAGAGGCGGTTGTGACACAATAATGACCAAAAGTTTCCAAGGCACAAAAAGCTTTTGTTTCAGCTGTATTTTTCCTTTCACCCATTCCTTTCCCCAAAGGCCTGCACTTCACTCACTGGTCAGTAAAAGATGTTTTACTGTCCATCAAATCTCTCTATTCTTGGTCAGTTTATAGATTTTGTTCCCTGATTCCCATGAGACAGATTCCTGGTTTATTGCAGGTGCAGTTGTTTTTCACCCAGCAATAATTTGTTGTGTTGAAGAACTCTCATTGCCAAGGCTGTTCTCACATGAGAACTTGCAAGCTTCTTTAGCTGCACACAGAAGTGACAAGCTAGCTAATAATTTAGCAGAGTAAGGCCTGATTTTACGAGGCCTTCCTTTAATAATTCATTTACCTTTCTACCACAAACCACAGCTTTTCTGGGGCCTCCCCACCCTCTCAGCCAAGAATTCCTTCCCCAAATCCCATCAAACCTTCTCCAGTTTAGCTGAAGACCATTCCCCCTTTTTCTGTCCCCCCATCTCTTGTCCCACTCCCCTCTCCATCCTCCAAAACCCCTTTTAGGTGCCTGTGTTTTCCTATATCCTTGCATTATCAATAATTGCTAATATCAGGTCATCATTGCTTCACCCACAGCTCTGACAGGTGATTTCTGGAGCTCTCATGATGGGAGCAGTTTTCCTCCTGCCCAGCAGCAGGGTGAGCAAACCAGAAAGAAATGTGAGAACCCTGCAGCCTGCCCTGCAGTGATGTCTGAACTGAGGCAAAATTTTCACTGAGATTTAAGGTCTGTAAAGCAGATTTCGACTCGAAAACAGCTTCCCACTTCTACCTGTACTTGTACATCCCTAGCTTAGGTACAAGAGATGGTGCTTCAGCCTCTTCTCAGTGCAGGGGGGATGAGGAGCAGTGAATGAGGAGCTCCTCAGGCTGTGTCAGTGCAGAGATTTTGTAGCTCTTGAAACAAGACCTGGAACTCCATAAAAATTTAGTGTTTCCTTCCTTTTCTGTCTCCACAAGCTTCTCCTGGCTTTTCAAAGTAGTCACTGTGAATTATCAGGCATGGCAGGTAACTACAGTAAAACCTTGTTCTTCTCAGACTAATAATGTTAATAATCATTAATAATAAGTTATTAAACCATAATGCTACAATTTCCAGGAGGATTTTCCACTGGCTGAGGTCAGAGTGTGGACTGGAATGTGTGCAGTGATCACTGCAGCAAATGCTTCTGCCTCATGGAAAGGGAGAGATAAATAAGAGAAAGAAATGGAATAGAAAAGGGTTAATGAAGTGATAATTGAACAGGAATTTACACCAGAACAATCTTATTTTGTGACCAATGCACTTGCTTATAAGTAGAAAAATATTCTGCTATTTCATTTGTTAGGCCAAAGCGGAGTTGTCTCTGTCTGTGTTGAAGGAGTAAATTATGAACAGGGAGGAAAAGTGGTGAAGAATAAAGCAAAGGAGCTGATACCAAAGGGAGATGAAATATTCTGTTCAAGATGTGGCAATCTTCCCTCTCGTTTTATTCTGACTGTGTAAATGCTTCAGAGGTGCACACCAGGAACTGAGTGAAGAGCAATTCTGGGATTATCTGAGCAGCCTTTACCAGGAGCTGTAAGTGCCTGCCCTGAGATTCGCACCCTGACCAGCTCCGTGCACTGTGAGGAAAACCCAACTGAACATTTTCATTTGTGCCTATTTTCAGGTTTGCTCTAAGTATGAGTAACTTATCTCAAAAATCAGAACCAGGTAATGATTTTGCTGAAGGTTGCATGGGTGGTTATTGATCAAAGCAGAAATGTGGTATCGCTCATTCATTCACATCTCAGGTGTTTGGTCTTTCTAACACTGACTGAACTTCCTGGAAATGTTCAGAGAAAACCACAGGAGTGTCTTTTTCTAGTTTGTTTGCTTGGTTGATGGGCTGGTTTGTAACTTTCTTTTAGTTAATTTTTAAAAAATGTCTGTTTCTAACTTAAAATGTGATTATTTAGGAATGAATGAAGAAATCAGCTGTCTATTTAGTATAAGTGTCCTAACAGTGCTATCATAGAATCACAGAATGGTTTGGGGTGGAACAGACCTGAAAGATCATCCCAAACCCTGCAGGGACACCTCCCACTAGACCAGGGTGCTCCAAGCTCCATCTATTTATTTTCCAAGTTCTGCATTTTACAAAATATTGTTAAAATTCCAACCTGCTTTAAAAGTTGCTTAATCAAAGGGATAAAAGATCCATAAGGAGTTCCCAAAAGTGCCTTCAGGGAATGGTAAGATTATTTGTGAGTGCTGTGGGATGGTGGAATTTAGGTAAGAAACTTAGACCACCCTTTGAAAACTTCCTAAAAGTTCAAATTTCCCTCTTCACAGCAAATTGTTTTTCCTAAAGGTTTTGGGTTTACTCACCTGGATACCTGGGAGCAGAATTTAACCTGGAAAAGTTTTCACTGTGTTATTTGCAAGGAGATCTCCTCATGAGCTGGCCCATCCCAACTTCAAACATCCTGGGATTCTATGAATGTGGAATCCCAGGGGACAGCAGTGGGATTTCATCATTCACCTGTGACTTCACTGCCATAAAATTGCACCAGAAACCACTCAGAGGCTCACATTCCCTGGAACTGCAAAGCATCTTCATTAAATGCAAAATTAATAAAAATCCAAACAGAAAAAGAAACCTCTCAAAGTCCCATGGAAATGAATTTTGTTGATTTTTTTCTTTCATGTGAACAATTAATCTCATGTATCTATCAGAGTCTGGCTTCATTGGATAATGAGTCTTTGCTGATGTTTTCTCCTCATCCCTGCATTCCAAAGGAGCTTTTTTGAACACTTACAGGATCCTTTTCTAAGATTTGCAGGTTTTAACTCGAACTTCCCCTTTCACTAACACTTTGTTTCTCCACTGAACTGAGTTATTCTAATGTGTCACTAGCACCATAAAGCCCACCCTAAAAACACTGCTCCCAACCATCCTTTTCCTCACCACCCTAAAAACACTGCTCCTAACCATCCTTTTCCTCACCACTCTCACATTCTTCTGCTTACAAAAGATTGCTCCCTGGACCTTGCCATTATTTTATGATGGATGCATTTTCTGGGACTCTTTGTGTCACTTGATCATTGATCACTTTTCCCCTTCCCTTTACAATAGATGTGCCAATACCAATTCATCTCCAACCACTTGTTATTTTGTGACCTTTAAAAAGGCCACATCTCATGATTTATTTGCTTCTGCTGGGTGCATCCAGAGATTGTTTTGCTGTGGGAGAATCAGGGACTTTCTGTGATTTTTTTTTTTTCACTCATTTCCTCTGCTCCAAATGAACCCCCATCAAGCCATATTGACATTCTCACTCCACTGGAGACTGGTAAATGTTATCTGGAGAACTGTTCTGTTTGATTTCCTAATTTTAATTGCTCGAGGCGATTCCTCCAGCACTTAAATTAATTATAGGGAAAGAGGCTTGCAGGCATTGCAGAGGGAAGGTGGTCCTGCTGTGGAGAGCAGCAGGATGCAGGATGGAGCCAGGGATGGGAGGAGGCAAGTGTCAGATGCTGGGGATGGGGATGTGGAAGAGAAGGAGCAGAAAAGGAGGAGCTTGTGGATATCTTCATGTGGAGAGGCAGAGCTCTGTTTTTAAAAGGTAAGGATTCATTGAGGTTTTTTCCCTAATTTTTTTTTTCTCTATCTAGTTTCAAGCAAATAATTTATTGCTTTTCCCTGCTGTTTTAAAATTCACAATTTAATAGTTTTATAATTTTTTTTTTTAATAGATGAAGTAATTGTAACATTTCAAAACTAAGTTGCACTGTGTAGGTAATTTTTTAAGAAAAGGACCATTTTCCCCCATCCTGGGTAAGTACAGCTATTCATGATTTTATGTTAATCTGTTTCTCCAGATTGTAATAATCATGTTCTTTTTCTATATAATTCAAATAGACTTCACTGGAGAGATTTTTGCCTGGAGGAGCTGGAGAGGGCAAATATTAATATAAATTTTACTATTGGCAACTATTGCTATTTGACCCTCTCATAAGTTCTTGTCTGTCCCTTCCGTGGGATCTGGAGTCCATATTTTTGACTGACTTGCAGAAAATTAAAGTTAAATGTCAGCCCACCAGAGTATGGCTTTGAAAGTCAGAGTTTTCATTTCTTTCAGACCTCATATACTCATCTCAGTATATGGCATCTTGCTTTAAGGAACACTTCTACAATTTATTTATGTAAAATTCTGGCATCAAATCTATTTTTACATAGCAAGAAAAGTACCGTGGGCCATAGTTTGAAGTCCTGCCTCAAAAGAGGAATTATGAATAAAAATAAAATCACTTATCTGTGAACATAACATTGATCAAATCCATACCAGGATGGAACTGTTGCATTCAGTGAATGTCAAACCACACACTGAATTTTTCAATCCCAAACCACGAGATTTTGCTGTTCACATAGAAAACTTCTGTAAAGGTTGTTTTACTTGCTGGGATTTAGCCCAGATCAAAGAATTGCAGGTTCAGGCAGTGCCTCAGTGACTGACAGCCAAGAGTCACCTGAGGAAAATGAAATGCACCCAGGCTGCTGAAATCCTTGCTCCTGGTGATGCTCATGAAGAGCTGGAGCTGTGGGGTTATAGGCATCAAAACAGCCTGAGATAAACTAAGAATTCCACTAATTTAACAGATCCTTGCAGACTTCTCCCCAGAAAGGTGAGATGAAAAATATTCATTCCCATTTTGTTCTCCTGGATGCAAAAGCTGAAAAATCTTAGATGAAGTTTAAAAAGGGTGTACAAAGCCCACATGATTATAAATAATCATCCTCTTCTCTCTTCTAATATCCAAATGGGAAATCTGCAGCTGCTTTTACTACCTGGCCAGGTGAGGAATCCCCCCTCTGTTTGTCTTGCTCGTGTTCTTAAGAACCAGGCAAAATCTGCTGAAGGGGGTGAATGAGCCACTGTGGAAAACCTTGACCTGAGTAGGGGAAGACAGATAAAACTCTGACTGTTCCTGTCATTGTACAGAGTTTGGTGGCATTGTTCTCACCTGGTGTTGGTAGGTATGAAGTGATCCTGGAGCCTCTGGGCAGGGAGGAGGTGAAGGAAAGCCCAGCTCAGGTGTCCAGCACCAGTTCACCTGCACTGACAGCTCACCTGCACATTCCTGCTCCAGACAAGGAGGAGATCATACAGCCTGACCTAAAACCTTGGCTTTAAACTAAACCAAATTCCCTCCCACTCCTTGTGCACTGAGAGCACACCCAGGGACCAAATGGACTCGATGATCAGTGGAATTTAGTGAGACAGATAATTGGTCTGTGGGACGGGCTCTTGCAGCTTTTGTGAGGAAGAGAAGAGGGAAATATGAAGAAAAGCACGTGAGGAATGCTTATCACATCTGATAGGCTGGAAGGAGTTAGGCAGGAGAGGAATGTCAGAAATTTACTCTCTTTCTGAGAAAAAAGGGTCTTGCACTTGCTTTCAGATCCTCTCTGACTCCAAGAGACAGTTCAGACTTTTAAAATCAGATTTCCAGGAAAGAAAATTCTAATGGCACAAACCTAGAAAGCATGGAGAAGGAAGAAAGGGAGTGTGGATTAACTGCAGTTATGTTAAGTACTGCCTTTAGTATTCACATTTTGTTGCACTTGCAAAGAATTAAGAGCACAGTGCTGAACATGCACAGGATAAGTCTTTGTACCACAAAAACCAAACAAGAATTCCTTAAAGGAAGGTGACAGATCATCCCAGATACGCAGATTTACAGACCTGCCACTATTCCCAGGACAAATTATCATTATGTCCATCTCCACCTCTGAAAGAAATGCCACAGACCTTCCCAAGATATATAACAGGTGCTTGGAACTTGAAACTGGTTATTTTTCTGAGGGAAAAATGATTTACCCCAAATCTTAAACAGTCTGCCTATCCAGGGTGTCCCAACAGGGAAAACTCTAGGTTTTGCTAATCACTGGAATGAAGTTTGAAAATCAAAATACATTGCAATGAAAACAAATGGTTATAAATGGGGTGTTTGACCCTTTCCAGACCTTTCTACAGCTCTGTCCATTCCTGGTGCTCATGGATGGAGCTGCAGGTGCTGCTGGGCTAAAGGGGGGCTCCTGTAAAGGGGAGATCTTGGACTAGAGGAAGAAAACTCCTCTTTTCTTCCTATCCATTGAAGCTGGAGGCAGTTTTGTGCCACTGCAGTGCATGGAAAGATCTCCTGAGGTACTCATGTCACCCAAGTCATGCTTGGATCCCACTCGGGCTATCACAGGCTTCTCCTAAAGCGGGTTGTGGACTCCAAAATTCTGGACAAACGTGTTCCTCCCTAAGCTGACAGAGGTGTCAAGCAGAGCATAGTTGTGCCCTGGTTTAGCAGAGACAGGTCATCTGTGTCACCCCCTCTTTGTCATCTCAGGAAATAATGAATTTAAGGCCTCCACAAGGAGCCTATTTCAGCTCTGGGTTTCTTTATTCCCAGTTAAAATTCCTCCCCTCTCTCATTCACCTCTGACAAGTGGAATGTTCAGCAGTCAAAGGCTTATGCACCTCTGCAGGCAGGAGTGGATTCTGGATCCATGGTGCCCTTCCAATGCTCCAATCCAATCCACCCTGCACTGTGAGGTTTTTAGGAATCAGGAATATGGCCCTGCAGCCCTGTGTTAATTCATCCTTCATTTTCAGTTCATTTCTTCTTTTGTTGTTTGAGTCTTGCTCCTATCACTCCACAGCAAGCCCTTGCTCTTTTGGCATTGTGCTGAGGCTCTAGGGGAAAAAAAATAAAGAAAAAGAAGAAAAAATTCTTAAATTTCCCAGCCCTTCAATACAAAAGTTAAAAACTTCCAAACTATTGCTGTCATTTTAAAGGCAGAAGAGTTTCCACCTTTCTGAAAACAGTGGTGCAAGGAAGACAGCTCTGTACTCCTACAGTGTTTGACATTTTCTGTGCAGCAGATATTGACTCCAACATTCCCTTGACAGAGCACAAAAATTCATTTTGTGAATTGTATTGACAGCCTAAGTAGGCTCTTTCTTCTCCCTTGAATAAGCTTCTCGAACTTATTAACTCAGCCTTGAGGGGTTTGAATATTTACATCCCAAACTGAGATCTGTTTACAGCCCAACATGTATTTTGATATTCGGGAGACATGGGATGAAAGTTCCCATGAAATCAAACAACTGTAAAACTTCCCAGAACTCCCCAGTGATGAGGAGATGTCCTTGCACAACAGGCCCTACATCATCATATGGATAATCAGCTTCATGCACACTCCAGAGTGACAATTTCCTCATTTGTCATGATTTTCAACCCCCAGAGCAAGCCTGCCATGTGATGTTGAGGTAAAAATTGGGAATTTTAGAAATTAACTTCCTGTAATTTTACCTGATGAAAAAGGAACTTTGATTTAATTGAAATAAACCCCATGATTTGTTCCAGTAAAACTCACCAACACTGCAAACACCTCCCACAGCCATACCTCTAATTTTGATGGTAAACAGAGAAAACAAGGCTCCGGGATTATTATTTAATGAATCATAATTTGATTAAAACTTCTTCTGCATCCTACCTTTAACAGCACACCTGGAATATATCAGCTCTCCCAAGATGACAAGTTTTGCAAAGAATAAAAAACTCATGTTTCATAAGTGATGAGCCAGATTTCAGGGGACTCTATCTCAGCTCATTTGGCTCTCATACCCTAAACAGACCAAGTCAAGTTGGATTTTTTGTTTTTTTCTTTTTTGCTTATGGAACCATCCATATGTGCCTGGATAAATGAAGATAAAAATTGGCTGCCTTTTCAAAGGCTAATTCAAGAAACTTCCAAAGTCTTCTGTTCTTTCTACTGATCCATCAACATTTTCATAAACCAACTGTTTTCTTTTCAAGCTGTGGTAGGTTCAGTCAAATAGGATAAATCTGTTCAGATTCTTTTTTAATTGGGAGAGAGTGAGGGAACAGCCACTCTTCCTTAAAATGTGTTTGGTGAAGTGCAGCTGTGGCAGCCAGGGGAACTCATTAAAGCCCATCCAGAGTTCTCCAGACTCAGGCCAAGTGTTTGTCTTCCAACCTGCTGTTTCCTGTGAAAATTCCTGCTTTTTCCCTGAATTCTGCTCTGCAATATGGAGATTTTTGTGTATCTTTATTCCCTGACCAGGCTTTGAGTTTATGCCTTCTCCAGGCTGCCCTGGAGCAGATCCCAGTCAGAGCAGAAGGATAAATTGGGGATTTATTCCAAGGCCTCACTGGGCACACCTGGGCAGTGCCAGAGCCCGGCTGGGACACCCCCAGGGGGAACCCAAAATGGGCACAGAATGGACTCCAAGTCACCAGGGCTCACCCTTGGACAAGTTCTGCTCCAGCAGCACATTGCAGTTCATTGCCCAATTCCAGCTCCACCTTAGGAAGCTCCATCCTCCTTGCTTTTCCTTCTCCCTTCACCCTTGGCTTTGTTCTTGGGCCTGGAAGTTGTCCTTGTTCCCAAGGTGGAGAAGGAATTGTTTTGTGTCCCTGCTGTGTGAAGAGAGCTCAGGAGCACTGAATATGAAACCTAAAACTTCCCAACTAAAACAGCCCAAAATCTAAAAAATATCAAAGCTAAAACTTAGGGCATCATGCTGAGTTCCAGGTTAGGGTGAGCCTGGAGTGGTTCTCTGGGAAGAGCTCTTCTCTCCTCCCAGTTTTCCTTCACCTCTCTCATTTTCCCTCTGTCTCTGGCTTCGTGCAGCAGGAACTTTGAGCTACCTGAAGTAGAAATCTTGTGCCCCAGTGCTGCAGAGAGCAGCAGGATCTTTCAGAAACTGCTGGCTGACTTCCCCACTGAGTGTGTTTCCCAACCTTTTCCCCAGGGCATGGCCCCTTCTGCTCCATTTGGGTTCATCTGTCAGAAGCAGCTTGGCTCTGCCAGAGCTGGAGAATGAGAAGCTGCTGAGATGAAAGTTCCTGTGCTCCCTCCTCTCCCTGAAGACAGGAACTGCAGGTAGCAGTGGAGTGTCCTGAGTTTCCTAGCTGGTGTCAAAAATTGTTCCTGGAAATTCCAAATTTTTCTGTCCTCACTCAGCTTGAGGGACTGGGGTTGCTGCTGCCATATTTCTGAGTAAAATCAGAGTTTGGGATGGGGTTCACACATTCCTAATTCCCATAATAATAAAAGGATAAAAACAGGGTGAAAAGGATTAAAAAAAGCTGTGGGGTGGCTGCTATGAAATAGTCTGATCCCTGCAGTGTCCTTCCAGGAAAGAAACAGCAAATCCCAAACCAGCAGCTACAGCTAAGAGATGCCTTCTATTCTACAGAATTTACACTGTTAAATGCATCTATGGATTGTGAAAATGAAAAAAAAAAATACTGTCTTTTTTATTTATAACCACCTCCAATGTAAATACCATCCCACGGGCAGCCTCGTACAGAGCTGGTACATTGGGAATTGTGGGGGAGTGCTGTGTTTGCTGCACAAGTTCCCAGGAATGCAAACAGGCAGTTGAGCATCAGCGAGGAAACGAAAGCCTCCTTTGCCAAAGGCAGAGGGAGTCCCCAGCTGTAGAGAGATCATGGGAAACACTGCAGAGATTGTTAAATATGTGCAGTGCTGAAATCCTGCCACCAGCACCCAGGAAAATCCAAGAATGAATCCAGTGGAATGGATCCTCCAGCCCAGAGTGGAGCCTCAGCAAATTCTGAGAGTTTGCAAACAGATCCATCCTGAATATCCCACACTAAAATCTTCAAAATAGCCCTGACACAGGACAAGGTTGGGAAGATCAAGGTTGGAATTTGCTGCTTTGACTATGGAACACAAACAGGAAAACACTAGGAGAGGATTTCTGTGCTCCCAGGAAGGTTTAATCTTTTATTTGGAGTTTCTCAGTACCTTGTTGCTTAGGAAACGTTTGCAGTATAATTATGGAGGAATTAAATGTCTTCGAGAGTTTCACAATATGCCGGTGCTACAATTGCTTAAAAGCCATCACTAGTGTCAAGAACTGAAAATACAGCAGCATTATCAATTCATTTCAGATTTTAGTGACTTTCATCTAGAATTTAGTTTTTTCTTTGAAAACCAGAGAGCTCTTACCTGGAAAAAGCTCAGTGAAAACTCTATAATATCACTGGAAGATCAAAGACTTTGTTTTTAGTTAAAAAGGCGATCTGTGTGGAAAGCATTCACAACTTTTGCTATGGCAACATTTATTATTAATGGTAATTTTAACAGTAAATAGAAGTAGCAAATACTAATTTTCATGTTGGGAATCACATTGAAGGAGAAATAATGCACTAGCTGACGCAAAATAAATACATGTATGTTATATCCACTCAAATTAAAGAAAGTCAATCAACCCTTGGATTTGTAGGATGGAATATATGCTAAATCCAAGACAAAGGTGAGATTGATCAGCAATATGAGAACAGTGGATTAGGAGGATAATTGGTTTTTAAATGTCATTAAACTAATTCTGGGTTACTGAACTGGACCTTCAGATACTCTGGATTATGGTGAAAATATATCTGGTTCCTATACATCCATCTATACCCATCTGAACCTGTCAAATTAATCCTCCCCAGCTGAAAAAATGAGAAATGCCATCATATTTAAATGACTTCACAGCACCAGAAATAACAACACAAAGATCAGCAAACCTACTTTGGTTAAAAAGAGCAGAAACTCAACGAACAGTTTCCTGCCAGTTCTCCTCCTTCCATTTCAACTTTATCTAGACAAAAACATTTGGTGACTTTGATTTTCTCACCTGGTTCCTGTTACTTTTTTGTGTGTAAATAAAGAAAAGAAACATTCTTCTTCTAATGTATAAATCACACAATTTTCATCCTTTATCCCTGATCACTCAAAAGGAAATATACAAACATAGAAAGTCACGGTTTTAGTCACTTTTCTTTCTTTGATTATTTACCAGGTTTGAGTTTCTCTTTTCCATTATACAATAATTTTCTTCACTCATCTCTTTGTTCCAGTACTTGGAGCAGCTTGAATTTGACAGATCAGATTTGGTGAGTGTTAACAAGCTAAAGTCAGCAAAACATTTTTCCAAATAGTTTCTTACAACTGTTAGATGGGTTTGGATGATTTTGGCAGCCACTGGAGAAATTAATTTGCAGCAATTTGCAATACTTAAAGATTTCCTAATACAGGGTTTTGATGGAGTTTCCAATGCTGCAATTTATTTAAGATAATCAAACACTGTGGTTTTACTGTGCTGTGAAGATTCTTCCTCATTTCCTTCATAAAGGTCATTTCATTTTTCTTCTCTCCACAGTGAAAAGCCATAAAAGAGAAGAATCCTCACCTCCTCCTGCCTTCAGCTTCACCCTGGTGTGGACATTACATTTATTTGTGTGCTGTGTGGACTGGGGCACACTAGAGGCACAAATTCCCCAGTATTTTATCCCTAATGGTGGCCAATAATTGGTGCCAAGGAAATAAATAAAGGAAAACCCCCAATAACAGGGTAAGCCACCTCCTGCTCCCTGATTTACAGAGCCTCGTAGCCTTTCCACTTGTACCCCTTTATTTCCTGGGTATTTTGCAAAATTTACTTGTCAATGCTTGTCCATGGTGAAAAATGTTACCTTTAAACAGAAACCTGGATTGGATGCTTTGTGCAGTCCTACCTGGATATCAGAAAGGTCTACCTGACCACCACAAGTTCTGGTTCCTTTTTCACTCCTCACCCTGGCAGAATGTAATTTTATTAAAACACTGATGACACTATTTTATCATCCTAGCGAAAAGAGAAATATTTCTGAGTTTTAAGGGCAAGGTGAACTCATAAGAAAAAGTATTCACTTATCATAAGTAAAATAAATGTACCAGGTCATGCGTAAATACGTGTTTGATTAACCAAAGCCCTTTGCCTTCTACAAATCCCCAAAGTACAACTGAAGTGACCCATCTGGTTTGATGTACAAGAAAGTCTATTCCAGTGAATAATTTGAGATGCTGGAGAAGGCAAAGTATCAAAGTTTCCAAAGCCTGAGTGCAGACAGGTTGTTTGTGCACTATTACTCCAAATTTTGTCTGAATCTGTTTCTTGTAGAACCCAGGAGAAGCCTAAGATGTCTTTGGCAATCTGCTGATTAAATCAGATCATTAATATATATTAAATTTGGAGTCATCACTACTATGTGAAAAGCGAATCTCTTTTAAAAGTTCAGGCAAGTCAGTTCACAAAATAATTACTCCAGATAATTTGTATCTGGTCATTCATGGCCTCCTTTGGAAAGCAGATGTGCCTCCAAAACATAAGGCATATTTTTTTCAGGGTAGACAAGAACAATTTAATTTCTTTTTTTTTTTTTTTACACTATCAATTCAGATTCAGTTAGGAATTTGAAACAGAATTCCCTGGTGTTTCTGTCACTGGAACAAACAGCAACAGACTTCAGAGTGGATAATGACTTTGACTCTGGCAGATAAAGCAGCTCCTGACAAAATTCCCTGCCCATCCCACGGGGGAGTTTAACCACACAGATGCAAATAGCAAAGCATGCAAGTGCTGCATTCTCAGCCCTGAAGGTGATTTATTGCTCTTTTCCATAACAGTGACACCATTTCTCCTTGGCCTGGGAGCTGATGGTGGAGATCCTGAGATCCTTACTCACCTGCCTCTTGCCAGAGAGGTTTCTACTGAGTCAAGCCAACAAGGCACCATCAGAATTTCTGCATTTTAGCAAAAAAGTGTGGCCTGTAAACCTGTCAAAAATCAAACCCAAAGAATCCTCCAGAAGTCAAAACTTTGCAGGGCATAGAACAGTTTGGAGAGGACACTCCAAGCAGGGATTCAGGGTCTCTTTAACTTGGCTGTGATCTTTGTATGAAATGCTAATTCCCACTGGGATGGAACAGGGAGTTAGACATTAAAAAGATGTGTTTTACACTGCACAGATGCAGAAAATTGCTCTGTCCTAATTACCTCTGTGATTTGTTTCATGTGATTTTCCAGTTCTTTTAATTTGCTTCTGAGAAGTACCTTGTGTCTCGATGTTTAACCTTTTCCAGCCAGAATGAAGGTTACATCAGCCAAAAGGAAACATTCAGAAGGATGAATTTCTTTTATTTCCTTAAACTTTAGTAGATGATTTAACAACTGAACAGCTTTTTCTTGGAGCTTTTTTTCTCCTTAGAAAAATACTTTTCAAGGACTCACAGAGAGTTGAAAAATACACAAAATATCTTCAAACTCAATTCATTTCACATCTATATGATGGCAGAAAACAGAGATATGTCCAAAAACCTTACTGAGTACAGAAAAGGAATGTGGGGAAAACCTTACTTGATATTAAAGTTGCTTTGCAATAACCTCATTTGTCAAGTTTTAAATAACTTCTGAAGTTTCTGAGATGAAAAGCTCAAATCTCACTCCCACTCTCCTGAACTTCTTATTGAACACACTGGGAATAGATGGCACATGCAGCATCCTGATAACACCTGACGCAGGCATCATAAACAGAGCTGAACAATGAATTTTTAGAACAATCAGATCTTTTATCTTTATTTTTTCCTCTCTTCCTCAAGCCATGCTTTTCCATATTTTACTTAATAGCCAAATTTTGAACCCCAAATTATCGATCTTCCAAATGCTGGTACAGAAAATGTTGGCCTTCTGTAAAAATACAAAATGCCAACCTGCAACAAATTCAGTAAAGCCACTAAAGAGATGCAGCAAACAAGAAACTCAGGAGTGTTTTTATTTGGAGAGAAACACCTTTGTCACAAAATATTTTGCTCTTTTGATCAGTTAGGGACTATGATCACTGTGAGGGATTTTTTATCTGCTCCTGCCTGAAATCAAAAGGGACTTTCTTCCCCTTAAGTAAGACTTTCTTTCCCTTAAGTGTGAGATTTTGCTACAGGAAAATAGCCCAGAGCAGCAGAATGCTGTGAAACATCAGAAAATTTTGGAGCTGTTGAACAGTAACATGGAAGAATAACATTCCTAAAATCAAGGAATCTTAAAAAAAAATAATAAGGAAAACAAAAAAAGATGAAACTATATGGATCTAGCAAGGAATCTCTTGGGAAGCAAGTGCTAAAAATGGGAGCTACAGAGCAGTAGGAGGAGGTGACAGTAACTATTTAATAAATGTTGAGAAGAAATTCCCAGAAATTGCCCAAATCAGAAATTCTACAAATTTACAGTTGGGGCTCTGGTGGGTTTGGCATTAAAATGTTCTTATGATTTTGGAAAACAACCTAAGGGATCTGCTGTGGTTGCAGAACACTCCTGAGATAAAAGTCTGGTTCCTTTACCAGCTCTGATCTACAATTTATTGCCATGACCAAGGCTGGAAAATCGAGGTCCCTTCCTCGAGCCCTCATGTTCCATAACATGCCACCAATATCAGTCGAAATCCTGATGAGTTAAATCTCATCCATTTCAATTCAATGAAAACAACTTGCTTTTTTGATTGAAGGCCTGGAAATTGTACAGCCTAATTTATACACCTAAAGCTTCTGAGGAAGGAGCCTCACAACAAAGGACACCTCGAGCTTGGCCAGGACATCACCCTTGAATTACTGTGCTGAAAACCTGGTGGGTTTTGGTTACAAAAAGTCAAATATGTGGGTGGCAGTCCTGATGAAGGCAGAAATATTAGTGCAGGTCCCAACTAACAGCACAAACCTGACTGGGAGCACCTTCTGCTGGCTTGTTCACTCGAGGAGAGGAATTGGGAAGAGCCCAGAGCACAAAGAGGATTTGTTTTTTATCCAGGCTGCTTCGTGGCTCTTGCAGGCTGAATCATGCTTTGGCTTAGGGAAGAGCCTTTTTTGATTGGGCAGAGCAGATTTTGGAAATATTCAGCAGTTTTTGATTATCTGTTTTGGTTTTATATCTCTTTATTGTGTCTCAGCCACCATGGTTTCTTTTCTTGAAGCCTCATTATACAGCAACTCTTTTACAAACCCCTCAGTCTTTTCCTTCCAGTTGGTTTATTTGGACATGTGGTTGGTCACTTCAGGGCTGATGGCAGCAGGCACCTCTTGTCTGACAGAATTCTGATTGCAAGGGAGATGGAAGTGAAAGGAAATCTATCCTTACCCAGCCTGACCTCCAGAATAAATACCCCAGAATTCCTTTAATAATATGATGATTCCTATGGAGATGTATCATGGTTTCTGGTATTAAAACAATCAGTATTAAAAATAATCAGCTCCTTACTATTTAACTTTTTTTAAAGAGGAGAGAAACTTTGATGCATTTCTTTTACCAGATAATAATCAAATTTTAACCACAATCAATTTTTTTTTTTCTTTCCATTCTATCTTAACATAACACACCAGGTAAAAAAACAATAGCTATACCTTCCCTTTCTATTTTTACCTAAGATCCATCCCTTTCTTTTCTATTCCTGGTTAGAATATTGCACAAAAATGAAGCCTTAAATTTGAACCTTAGAAGATATCAGTGTATTTTTTCCTCCAAAGGATTATGAAGCTGCTTTTATTAGCTGCCTAATTGGAAAGAGATCCTATTTTTTATGCACTTCTGATAAGTTGTTTTCCCTGTCTGGAACATATCCCTATGTCTGTGTGAGGATAGAACACAGAACTGCTGAAAAATAATAATGTGCAGTATAATTATTATAATTTCCAGCCAAATTGTGAAAGAGCAGATAGTTCAAAGTGCATCTGTATTTAAATAAGACACTTTATCCTCTAACTGTTAGAATATTAAAATGATTCCGCTCTTTGCCATTGGATTGTGGAATTAATTTCTGTGGAGTCAGGAATTAAGTGATTATTGTAGCAATGCCTTGCATGGATATTGGCCATAAAAACTTACAAATTACAATGTGGGAGAGTTTTAAACTTTAACATCTCACATTACTTTCATCGCGTTCAATAAAATGTTTTATTCTTCCATGATGTTTCATCAGGATGTGTAACTTCATTATCTCCATGTTCCAGACACATCTCGTGAAGAGAATGTTTTAAATCATCCCAGTGATGAGTTTTTTTCTCGTATTTTCCTTATTCCTTTCAACAGATTTCACAATTGCCACGTCCCAGAGGAAATTCTTGGAAAATAGCCTAGCAAGGAAGAATATCACCATTTTCTCTGGCAAAAATTGTGAGATGTTCATCTAAGTACACAGAGATAAAGCAGTTAAGATTAAATATACTGCAAATATTGAGTATCTTAGCACACTCAGAATAATGCTGATGTTCACATTCTGGATGATAACAAAGGAATTTCGACTTGAATAACCCTTGTGGGTCCCTTCCCACTCAGGATATTTTATAATTTTTATGGTACTAAAACATTCATTTACCAAAGTGAACAAAAGACTGACTAATTTCAGAAGAACTGTGTAATCAAATGGGATTTTATTTTTTATCATGACAAATCATTTATTAGAACTCCTCTATTACATTATAAACTTTTCAAATTCTCCACCATGTCCTTTCATTTTGCATGTTTATGAAATTATTTTTCATTTCTCAGTTAGGAAAAAAAAAAAAAAAAAAAAAAGATTCAAGGGTCAAAAGATCAAAAGAAAGTAAAAAAAAAAAAAGGGTCTAATTGTGGAGGACTCCTTAAACATTACCAGGTCTGACTGGAAGTTATCAGCTGGTTAGACAAGAAACAGAGTTTGATGGGACAAAATTGAATTCCCAGAAGGCAGAGATGGGGTTAGAAGACAGAATTACCTTTAAGGAGTTTGTCTAACTCATAACTACATAAATGGATGGATTGGGGTCAAGAGAGGAGTGATGTGGCATGACTGGCAGTAGGAGTCCATTTAATTGAGATGACAGCTGTCCTCTAGTTGCTATTCCTTGAATAAATTATTTGATTTGATTAGTTTTTCTCAGGCTGCAAGATGAGATGAGGCTTTATATGAATTCTGAGAAGTCCCAGTTATTTGTACTCCGATGACAACTCCTCTGTCCAAGCTGCAAATGCTTCCAAGTCAATCTGAACATGTTTATTTACCTGAAAAATCTGCTTTTCTGCTGGCTTTTCAGCTTTCCAAAGAAGTAATTATTATTTTAGGTCACACTGCTCTGGCCTGTCTGATATATTCATGTTTTTGGCTGGTATCAGCTCTGGCTGATCTTGGTGGTGGTCACAGGGACAGGCACTGTTTAAACTTCCAGGGTTATTGGGGATGTGCTGGTTTATTAAATCAGGTTTTAACTGAGCAGGTATTTTTATTTCTTCCAAATATCCCTGAACAAAGTGGGAAGGAAGTGATGAGAATTTATCAGAGCAGATGAAAATTATTGTTTACCTGCTGGAAAGGTGAAAAGAACCTGGACTGGTACTCCAAATTCTCACAAAAGTCAGGGGGATTTGAATAAACACAGACAGCAGGGTAATGTCCTTGGAGGTTATTTCTGTTTCAGATGAATCCTCCTATTCTGCACTGCCACCTGTGCCATCCCTTGTCTGACAAATTATAAAGAAGCATCACAGATATTTTAATGAAAACCACAGAGTGCTGCCAATATTTTAAAGGACAAGGAAGTGCCACAGATTATTGAAATTCAGAGTAATGAATAACAGCTATAAAATATTTCAGCCTCTGAGCCTTGTCGAACAGCACAATTCATCCCCTCAAAAACAAATCAATAAATGCAAAACAAAGTAAAAGGATATTTAAAAAGACAATCAGCAAGCTGTGACGTTTGTGCTGGAGGAAGGGTCAAAGAGCAAATGATAGAATTGGATGTTCATCTGTTGTTATGCTACTGAAAAGTTGAGCAAGAATGGACTGAAAGTGTCAGGAAAAAAACTTTGTTCAGTAGAAACTTTGCTATCAGTTTCCAAAAAGACACCACTAATCCTGACTCCTTTATATAATTCTGTTGACAGCTTTTATCATATTCCCATGGAGCACTGAGTGATGTTGACTGAAAGGATTCAGGCAAGTTTCCATTATTAATTTTGTGCTGGATGTATACGAGCAGTTTAATGTGATAGCTTATAAAAACCCACTTCCTGATACAGAATTTTAAACTTCCTTCATTCCCCTGCAACACTGGTAGAATCTGTTTTATGTATCTTTTATTTGGGGAGATAAAACATTTTGTTTTCAGTCAGTGGAATCGTCTCTAAATACACAATTGACATCTGCTGTCAACTGTCATCTGCTTCATAATTAACAATCCAGATGTTAACACGGTTTTATCTAAAGGAAATCAGTTTATGGTTTGATGTTCCAGATGAAAATTATGACTTCTTGACTTCCCTTTCTCATCTTCAGAAGGAAACATGTTTTCTTCTGATGTGGATGACTCTGCTGGTGTGTGCTGGGTGTTTACTGATTTTTTTAATTTCCAAAGTTTTGCCCTTGTCACCCTCCTTTTCCAGCTCTTGCTCTGCCTCCTTTTTTCCCCAGAATTTCAGCGCCTGCTTGGCTCTGCAGACACTTGCACTGCTCTGGAGATCTCTCAACAAACCTGATCCTTAAGGGAATCATGACACAGAAGTGAAATGAGATTCATTTTCAAGGTTTGGGTCTGATAGTGGAAAACCCCTTCTGTGCTGCTGAATTACAGCTGAAAAGCAGAATTTACACTGAGCACCAGGAAATGGAGTCAGGAAACACCTTTAGCTACATCTTGTCTGTTGTTTCACCTTTAGAAATCATCCCTTGTCTGTTCTTCTCCGTGTGTCTCCTCCTTCCCTGGTCCAGGCATTCATTCCAGTATTTCTGGTAAAATCTTGGCTGGGGGTTTCCTGTTGAAATTTGTTTTCTTGGAACAAACCACCTTGCTTTTGCTGTGCTATTTCCTCTCTTAATTATCAAATTTGCTGCTTTATGGTGACTTTACCACAAGTTTCCAGCTTCTCCTTCTCCAGGGCAAGGCAGGAAGATGAACATCCCTGTGTCTTTCTCTGCTGTACCCTAAAATTAATATCAGTTACTGTGAACACAACCAAACTGATTTTATTCCAGCAGGAAAACCTCAAAACTTATCTGAGTAATCCAAAAGGACTTTCTGATTAATTGTAACACCCTTTTTCTATGTTTTCTTTTAGTCAGTGGCAGACACTTCTTTTAAATAAATCAAGAAAAAGAAAACCTGTGCTTCTTATTGTCATGGTGAAGATCTCCATGTAAAAAAAAAGTGAATTATTTTTTCCTGGATTGCCAAACAACCACTGGTTGCTAACACAGTTTTTGAATTTCACTACAGCAAATGAATATTGATAAAAAATTAAAGTGCTCGCAAACTCTTCCTGGTGCTTGGTAAGAAATTCCCTGTGCCCTCACAAGCATGTGGGTTTTTGATGTAAATACCAGAAATCTCTTTTGATTATTTTCAAAATAGGAACTGGAAATATTTTCTGATTAAGAAATGTGCCACAGGTTGGAATTCTTTGATTAAAATCCCTCATTTGGCAACTTGTAAGGTGGTGGCTTCTGGCTTGCAGAGGGAGAAGAAATTTTGCTGTAAAAGGGAACTGTGAGGGTGACAGAGGGTGGTGATTGTTGGAGATAAGTATGCAAATTGAGAGTTCAAACCCACAAGAAATATTGGGGAATTGCTCCTTTGTTGTTTCCTTTCCTCTTTTAGGAGGGTGATTATGGTAAGTGCATTAAATATTCTGAGTGATAACTATTGTATAAAGGATTTTTTTTTTTTTGAGATTATAAACTGGTGAACAAGCTGAAGTTTAAAGGAAAGGACAATTAAAGTTGCATCAAATGTTTGAGGGGGTTTTTTTACCTTTTTTTGTTTTGTGTTAGGACTGACTTCTCTTCTTATTTCTGTAAAGGAAGCTGAAATCCCCACTTTATAAAACAGTTCTGAATAATTTATAAAATGAGCTGATGGAAACAAAAATGGGATTTGTAACTCAGTGATATTTCCCTGCTTTTTCTGCAAGGAGAGGAGAAGAGTTGTGCGAAAAAATTAACTGCAGAAAGGAGAGCTAATGGGATTCGGTGTAAAATGTATTTCATGAAAAGTATTAATAGGAGAACAATTTGATTACATAGAAAATCCATTGCTGTTTAACATTTAGTGCACATTTCCAGGTAAAACCTGATTTTAGCAGGCATTTGCTGAGTTTTTCAGAATTTTCTGCTTCCTACAACAGGCATGAATCCCTCTGCCTGCCTGGAAGGCTGAAGTGCAGCCTTCAGTTAAAAAGTCATTACCTCTAGTCAGTGCTTTGTAACTTTTGTGTTGAGTTGGGAGCTCTTTTTCCTTGCTAATTTTTGTCCCACACATGTTTATGTGCAACAATTAATATTCTACCCAAAGAATCTACTTTAAACACAACTGGCTCTTCAAAAAAATGAGTCCAGGTGACTTTATTCAGCCCCAGCATCCCAGGTCTGCCTCGTGCAGCCTGGTGAGATTTTCCCTGCCATGAACCCTCCCAAGCCAACACTTCACTCTCAATTTTATCTCTCTGCCCACTGCACACCTCTGCTTTATCCTATTTGCTGCACAACATTCACTGCAGATAAATATAGTGCAGCATACACTGAATTTCCTGTGGATGACACAGTGCAGAAGTGACCTTCAGTTCTCCTGTAATCTCATTGCAGGGAGAATCTTGGGCAGAAATTACAGAATTGGGTGAATTACACTGAGCTGTGGTGGCCTGGAGATAACAACAAACCAAATGTGGGTGTTCATCCCACTTCTTGCAATCTATTTGCTCTTTCTAACATCAGCCCAGGGCATCAGAGGGGCACAAGGGGAGGTTGGAGGTAGCCTGGAAGGGAGGCTTTGTCCTCTTTACATCTAAATATGGGGCAGGTTTGATTCCAGAGCAGCTTTGATGAGTTAAGCTGAGATCAGAGCACATTTACTGCTGAAAATGTGGTTCTGAGGGAGAAGCTTTGCAAACTGGAAGGAGTTTTAATCCTGCAACCTGCTAACAGCAGGAATTTCTGCAGCAACGACAGCATGGGACAAATCTCATCCCTGTTTTATTCCTGCTGCACTCCCAAGTTATGTTTTCAGGTGGAATTTTTAGGTGAAATCTGGGGTAAAGAGGTGTGGGGTCAAATCAGAAAGTCACCAAGGTGATAATGGCATTGAGAGTGTTTTTGAATAGAGATTGCAGGGTTTGGTCCCATTTGTAATTTAGCCAGGAGAGATTTCTTGCAGTTCTGTTCTCACAATGGCAATTTTTGTAGTTAAATGTGGACAGAATTTTGGACTCCCACAAAGGAAAAAAAAAAAAAAATCATCATGCTGGGGAACACCTTCAGTGCAGATCCTTTCAAGATCTTCTGGGAGTGACAGAGTGTCTGCAGTGTCAGCATTAGAAATAAAAACGTGTGAAGATATGGGATATATAATATGTGATGTGCATGGGATCTTTAACATTCCTCATTTTTCTGTTACATTGGATCTCACGTGATTTAAAGAAAAAGCAAAAATCCAGAGAAGAAAAAGCCACAGAGCAGCAGGGTTTGGAACACCAGCACTCATCAGCCCTGACAGCAATCAGGGAGCAGGGCCATGGGCACAGCTGGAGCTTCACAGCCAGAGAGAGGGAATTCTGCTGAGGGACACAAAGAGAAACTCACAGAAAGAAGGAAAAGTGGTTTATTCTGTACTGATTTTTATAGGGTAAAATAATCTGCCATTAAAACCCAGCAGGTTGCTCGGTGTGCAACTGGAATTTTTGTCCAAATCCCAACGACTTCTGCAAGATCTGGCTGCAAAGTGAAATGCTGAAAGTACCAGCTGAAAAAAACCCTCTTACTGTGCTGTTTGGGTCCTTCCAGTAGAAGTTTTCCTGGGTTTAAATGTTCCATCACACTGACTTCATTATTAGTTAAGTGGCAGAACAACACATGTCTTTTCCATGAAAATAATTTTTGAATTAATTGAATCATTTACAACCCCTTCGTGTGTCAGAGTTAATCAGAGAGGTCCAATTTACTCCAGACAGAGGACAACTCATGAAAGGCTTTCTACAAAATATTGTTTTTCTGACAGTTTGAACTTTTGCATGCTGCAATCTTCTGCTGATGTTGCAAAAGTAATTATCTCCTTTATGTTGCCTTTATATTAAATATTGAGTTTGTTGGTTAATAAGAGATATAATTCAGTTCTGTTTGATTGGTAAATCCATCCTGATGATGTGAATTATGCCAAATTCCCTTTTTTTTTTTCTTTGAATTCTCCTCTGGAGGCAGAATGCAAAACAGAGGAAACATGCAGATGGTTTATTAGAACTCCCCACTCCTTTGACATTAAATAATGACATTACTCAAGAAGCTGTTCAGGAATCCATAAAATTAGCATTATTGAACACAAATATGGTATCTTATAAATCAGTAATTATTAACGAGCTCTTGGGTGATACAGAGAAGATGAGTTCCTCAGAGAAGCCCCTGATTACAGCAGACAGGCAGAGCAATATTCTTCAAATTACAGTCTAATCATATAGATTTTCCCAGCTGGCATATTCAAAAACACCTGTGTTTTAAACTTCAGGAAGTTTTAAGAACACCTGAATGCAACTTTTAACCCTCAGTGACATCCTTGCTGCTCCTGAGAGTCTGCAGATCTGGAGGTTTGGCTCCACAAATGGGTGGGGAAAGCAACTGCTGATTTCCTTGCAAGTAAAATTGTTCATCTGGAGTGTGGGAAAGAGCATAAATTCTTTTTTTGGGTCTGATTTTATCTGTACTGAACATGTCTTCCTCCCACAGGTGGATTTTAGTAGATCATTTTCAGCTCTTCAGCTGAGGATCCCTCTCAGTCCTCTGAGTTATCCCACTTAGCAACAGAGTCATTTTAAGAGACACTGTTTAAGCATTCCCAAATCAACACCTTATAATCAGACTTATAAAGTATTTATTACTCTGTTTCTGATTATCCTTCACTTCTATCAGCACAAGTTCATTTCAGCTGGAAATAACAAGGGATAAAGATGGGGAAAAGAGATTTACAGCTGCAAAAGTGTAGGTATGTTTGAATTTGGATCTAATATCCATAACTCTCATAAATCTGGGGGGGGAATCAGGTTCTAAGACATGGATGAAGTGCATTAGTGATAATTTCACTACTCTCCCATCAGTTTATTAATGATAATTTTGGGAAGTTTCTGTCTTCAGAGGATGTAACCCAGTGCAGCTCTGTTGTTTTAATGAAGTTATAATGGCCACAGACCACCTGAATATCCCTTCAAGTCTTTTCAGGAATCCTAAACTGAGATTTAGAAAGTATTTTGAGGCTTGTGCATTTATGGAGGGATTCCAGTTGTCATGCCATTTGGAAAAAAAAAAAAAAAGAGAATAAAAACTTGGGCAGAAGTTTTATTGTATAGGATTGTGCTGCAACTGCAAGCACTCAATAAAAAGGCAGTGGGTGTACGGTAGCCCTTTATCTCACATTTAATCTTGTAGTGCTAAAGGCTTTGTGCAAAATGCAATTCTCAAGTTGTATCAGGATAGAAGAGCCCAAATCTCAGCATGTTCAGCTGGCTGGCAAAGCCAAGAAGAGACAGAACTCTCTTTTCTGCAGCATTTTCACAGCCTCTGAAATTAATTTCGGAGGGAATCTTGAAACTCAGATATTCCCATGAACAGTAATTTATTTTGTTTTTTAATGAAGGAGACATCACTCATGGTTTGAGTTCAGACAATTTGGGATGTGGAGGATGTGCACAATCAGATGTCCTGCCTTGTCCTGTGACCTGCAGCACCCCTCTCTCCATCCCTGCACAAACCCCTCCCAAAACGGGTGAGACTGTGGCCTTTTTGAAGTGCATATTTCATTTTTCTTAATTCTCTTTTCACAGCCTTTAGAGTTATGATTTTTTAGCTTCACTTTTCAGCAATTTTCTGCAAACACTAATAAAAAAACCTGCAGAAATAACACATGAATAACCTTTGAAGAAGTTTGCCTCTGATTTAGATGCCAGATTCAAGATGGGGATGTTTAATCCAAGAGCAGTGCTGGTCAGGATTTCTGAGTCTCACTTTAACTCAAGGAAGTTGGTTAAAAAAGAAGAGTCCTATTTACCTCCCAGTTAATCAGAGGGACTGGTTTCCCTTCATTTTCTCATTAATCAGTCTCTGATTTCTTCATGGCCACCTTGCAGTGCAGAGAGTTTTGGTGTTGGTAAACAAAGTAATGAATGAAACAAATAAAAGGATCCCTGGGCTGCTGAGGTGGGTTATTTCAATATCCCCTTGGATAAGGCTCCTGATTCATTACCAGAGCCTTTGTTGGATTGCTGGGCCTTTTAAATTCAGTGCAGTGTGCTCATCTGTGTTCATTTGGAAGGAATCGGGTTTGATTTAGTTATTTCACATGGTAATGTATGTCACTTGATAATTTTCCTTAGTTCTCACAGATTCCATATTACTTTGCATTTCCATTTGATTTGCTGGCACGCATCAACATTCAGGAGCTGGTGGATTAAATATAAATGGAGTATGCCTGCTTGTTCCAGGGAATTAATGGCTCAATGTGAATCACAGCACCCTGGGAAGGTTACAAAATATGGGCAAGGCTGAGGAGCAGAAATGTGCACTGCATGTGGTGTTCTCACAGCTTTCCCTGCAGGTCACCAAGCTTTTCCAGGTGAGTTGGGACAAATATTCAGCCAAATTTCCCCAAGCTCATAAACAGATTTGTGTGCCTGCCCTGCAGCCCAGAAGCAGCCGTGTGTAATTTCGCCAGCCCTGAATAAAATGTGAGTGTGTCGTGGTACAACAATGTCAGCACGAGCTTCATCTCTGACAGAAAACCCATTTGGGTGCCAAAAAAAATCCTCTGGCTAAATAGCCTAGAGGGAAACCAAGCCCTCCTGCCTGCTCTGCTCTCAGGAGATGCTTTAGTTTAAAACTGGCTTCTGTCTGTAGGTAGCCTCCCAGGGGAAGCAGTCAGAGTACATTAAACTTGTGCTTAGGTGTTTTTAGCCCACGGGCAGGGATTCAGCAGGAATTAATTGGCTTTGGTGAGCTGCAGCCACGGAGGATCAAAGCCAGTTGATGGTAAAGTATTAATGCAGCACTTGTACCTTCAGTTGTTCCCTGTTAGTGCAGCAGCAGTGTGGGTTTATAAGGAGCTAATCCCTTGTAGGAAATAAATGTGATGCCTTATTGCCAGCATTTGGAAATGCTAGGGGATGGATGAATATTTGCTGGAGCAGGAAAACAGGTGCACTACATGATATTTAGAATATTTTCCCTCTGGAAAAAGCAAAACAAAAAAAAAAACAAAAAAAAAAAAACCCCCCCGAATTCCTGCTGAATATTGGTGAGTAGAAAAAAAAAAAAAAAGGTAAAAAGAATAGAACCTTCTCCAAGCAGGACTGCTGACATCCTCTGCATGGTGCTGACCACAGATCCAGCATTTCCTACATTCCCAGGGAGTGCAGGAGAGTCCCCATGGATGGGTTCACTGAGCTCTACCTGCCCATGGGCTGCTTTAATGTGAGGGAAAATCCAGTTCCCATCCTGCTGGATTCGGCAGTGCCAGAGAATGCTTAACCTGCAGAGCACTTGAATTCTAGGATCTGCTTCATGCTCTTAGAGCATTGTGGTTTTTTCTTGACCAGAGAGTTGTGGTTTGTGATTTTTCCCCCCCAGAAATATTGTTCCTGGGCTCATTGTGACACGAGTCATCATCAGATCCCCTAATTTAGGGACAGCTGGCAGGGCAGTGAATCTCTTTGGGGTTGTCACCCTCACATCCCTCTTGGCCTCCACGTAATCTGTACCCACTATTCAGATTTCTGTTTGTGCTGTCTCAGCTTTCCCAAAGCTGTGACACTGGACCAGGTGCTGCCATCTCTTCCACACATGGAGCTGAGTTTAAAATATCAATCTACAGCTTCGTGGTGCCCTTCTCGGGGTGATATCCACAGCTTGCAGGGCTCGTTTAGCATCTCTTATTCCAAAGCTGCCTTCTTTATGGGTTTGAGAGAAAAATGTCCTCACAGAGCTCTGTCACACACCTCAGAGTCTCTTCTCCTTTTTTTGTTAATCCCCTCAGTGCTGGACAGTTGGGTGCCATCTCTGCTTCATAAGGCATCCTCTTGCTTTCATTTTATTATAATATTTGTTTTCTAATTTAAGATGAGGCAGTGCTGGCATTCCTGGCTGAAGTTGGAGATCCTCGGGTGTCCATGACACACAAAATTCCAAATTCCAATCCCTGTAAGGGATTGGCTCCAGCCTCTGCAGAAGTTAATCGGAAATTGTTAAGGGCTGTGTTTTTAGAGCTTTGGAAGGACTTTATCAGACACAGAGCACACTGATAGCCCTTCAAAAGGTTCTCTGAATGCACAGGGAGAAGGAACTTCAGTTTCACCCTTTGCTTCAGTGAAATTCTAAGTATTTGTCAAAAAATATGTTTTTTTCTGACAGGCTTTTTGCCTCAATTGCAAAACGCTTCAGTTAATCCATTTTACTCACACTGAATTTTGCCATCTGAAACGCTGTTGGAAGAAATGAAGATGATCAACATCAAATCTCTCCTGCTACAATTGAGTTCTGTCCACTTTGCCTGGCAGAAAGGTAACAATTTTAAATAATTCATCAATAATTAATAATTTCCTTTTCCATTTCCTTAATTCAGAACACTTTCTTTTGCACTATCAGGATGGGGTAATAAGGAAATGAGTAGCTCAGACCTGGTCCATAGCCATGGAAATCAATGAAAAGACTCCAGTGTTATGTAAAGGTTTAGGTTCAGTGAGCACCAGAAAATTCCATCAGCCCTTGGGAAATACTGCAGCCAGGGCAGGAGCCAATCATTCCTACCTGGATAAAAATCTGGGATTGGGAACACCAAACATTCCTACCTGGATAAAAATCTGGGATTGGGAACACCAAACATTCCTACCTGGATCAAAATCTGGGGTTGGGAACACCAAACATTCCTCCCTGGATCCAATCTGGGATTTGGGAACACCAAGGATCCTTTCCCACTGCATTCCCAGAGGAACAGCAGCCCCAGCTCTCCCCACTGCACCTTCAGTGACAAACTCTACTTTTCTCCAGGAGCATCCCTGCACCAGAGCCACATCTGGCACTGGGACTGCAGCCACCATGGGATGGTACATGCAAAGAAGTATCTCTCATAATTCCAGACTTCGACAAAGGTCTTGTAAATTTACTTTCAAAAGTTTACTAGGAATACCCACTCACTCTTTGCCATGTTGTGCATTTGGTTGTGGTTCAAAGATGTCAAAACTGGGCTTTTTCTGAGAGGTTCAAAAATTGTCCTGGACTTGGTTCAGGCATTTCCTTCTACCAGAAATAATTAGAGGGAAAAAAAATTGAAACAAACATGAGGTTACAGAGGGCCAACATTATAACCAAATAAGTCATTCATGTAGCTTTTTTAACAATTGCCCTTCTGCTTATTTGTCACAGCATCACATCAGTCCCTGAGGCTTCTGCCAAGAATCCAGGCTCTTAAGTTTAATACATGTTATCATTTGAGGTTGGCTTAGAGTGATTCTTACATAATTATGAGCCAAATAACTTTTATTTTGACTTTTTTATCATTATTTAGAGATGCCCCAGGCTGTGTAGCATGTCCTGTGAAAATGTGGCAGCCACCAAAGCAATGACTGAAATGACTGTACTTTGCATAATGCCAGCAGTCAAACCCCTTAATAGCTCAGTAATACAAAACATTAATGGCTGGACTTTTTCAGGCATCCCAGCTCCTTTAGCAGCTGTAATATTCTTCGCTTCTTCTGTTCACAGTAAATTAGATAAGCAATAAGTAGGGGTAAGAGACAGATCGAGAGAATACGAAAAAGGCCTGGAAAAGATTATTCACACCAGCAATTAAGGATGGCTGAAACTTGGGGCTTTTTTGTGCTTGTAAACAGAATTTTTATTTTTTTTTCCTAGAAGTTAATTCAGGCCAATCACTTTATATCAGACTGCTGGTGTTGTTCTGTGGGTGGAATCACGTTTCTGCCCCAGCTCGTTGCTCACAGCCAGAGGAGTTTTCCTGATACTCCAGGAATCTGTGTTTTGTAAAGGATTTGTGACTGGTAATGATGCCTTCTGGAGGCTGGGCTGGAGCAGAGGGCAGGCAGAGCAGAAGGATAAATTGGGGATTTATTCCAAGGCCTCCCTGGGCACACCTGGGCAGTGCCAGAGCCCGGCTGGGACACCCCCAGGGGGAACCCAAAATGGGCACAGAATGGACTCCAAGTCACCAGGGCTCACCCTTGGACAAGTTCTGCTCCAGCAGCGCATTGCAGTTCATTGCCCAATTCCAGCTCCACCTTAGGAAGCTCCATCCTCCTTGCTTTTCCTTCTCCCTTCACCCTTGGCTTTGTTCTTGGGCCTGGAAGTTGTCCTTGTTCCCAAGGTGGAGAAGGAATTGTTTTGTGTCCCTGCTGTGTGAAGAGAGCTCAGCAGCACTGAATATGAAACCTAAAACTGCCCACCAAAACAGCACAAATGTAAAAAATATAAAAGCTGGAACTTAAGGCATCGTCAGGCTCTGACCCACACCACCATTCCCTGCCTGCTCTGGCCATGGTGGTTTGTGTTTTCCTACCCTTAGTTTGTCAAAAACTCCTTGGTTCCATCAGGCTCCATTTTGGTGATGTTTTGTGTTTTCTAACTCAGCTCCAGTTGGTTAAACGTGTGCTGTTGGGCTGCTGAGAGGGACATTTGGTCTGCAGAATAGTTAATGTGTGGATGGTGATGGCAGCCTCTGTGAACAGCCCTGCTTCAGTTACAGAACTGTGGCTGCTTTGCAACTTTTCTTAATTAAATCTCCAAAAATTCCTGAAATGTCTTCATGGGATGGTCTTTTACCATAAAGCAGCAACCTGAGCCAGCAAGTTTACCTTGAATCAGGGACAGAATCTAATCTTTTCTGTTTCTCAGCCCTGCACTATATTTATTAAATTTCCTGAAATGTGACAGAAATTGAGGGCTGGGTTCTCACTTGACATAAAACCATTCTCAGAGGCAATTAGGGAGGCTGAAGTCAGAGAGGCCACAGTGACTTGCTGGATCAGGTTCTGACTCCTTTCTTAAAACCCTCTGTTGCATTTTATGTGGATTGGCTGGCTAAACTCAGTTAATGGGGAGTTGTCACCCTGAGCTTTCTTTTTTTTCCTCCTTTTATTTTGAAGCCAATTGAAGAAGCAGTGTGAGTGTATAATGGTGTGATAAATCACTCAATTTACATTTGGCAGAATAAAATTAGCATTGCCATTACTTCATAACAGGCCATGGCTATGACTATGGAATTGATTTCAGAGTCAGGCTGATCCATTACAATTTTGTTAATATTGAATTTTAAGTAGGATGATGAATTGCTAATCAATGAAGTTAAAGAAACAACTTAGGGGAAAAAAAACCTTACTGTTTACTTTATAAATTGTGTGTCATTTACTGTGTCACTTTCCTGGGCTTCCATATTAGGAACTCCATATTTGTAATATTCCAGCTACATCATAAGCATTTGTGCAATCAGGGAATAGACTTTGTTGGACTAAATGAGAAATTTTTCACTCATTTATATTCACTATAAACTTTCACCATTTTTGGTGCAATAAGGGCTTGCTCTGAAAAGATGGCCCTTTCTTTATAAATTCTTCCTTTATACAAAATACCAGTTGTTCCTCTTAGTTGTGTGTAGTTCTTGCTCTGACCTATAGAAAGAGTTTAGATTTATGAGTTTATCCAAAATCTGAATCTTCTTCTTAGGGTAAAATTAGGCAAAAATCCTGGAAACTTTATGAAGGTCAGAGCTTCATTTTTTTTATTTTTTTTTTTTAAATCATATAAATGTAGATAATAATCTTTTGGGGGGTAAAAAAATCTTGCAAGTACCTGAACATCACACAAATTTTGGGAGATGTGCCTAACTGTGAGGGAATTAATTCTATTCTGTGACACTTTCTTTCTTCTGGACATATTTTTTGAGTGAGGGGATTTTTTTTTTTCTGAAGTTGAACTGAGCCAGATACAAAGACAGGCAGACACATTGCCATATATTCCCTTTTCTTGGTGTCTAACAAAGAGCCATCCAGTCCCTTTAATGAGAACTCAGAGCAGTAGATCACCCGGCCTTTAAACCTCAAAAGATGACCAGGCAACACTTTGATATGATTTTTTTTCTGTCAGGAAGGTGTGGAGCAGTGCTTGAGGAGCAGTGGATGAAATAACTCATCCTTGGCACACAGAATGTCAGGATCAATAGATACGACATCTTCTGTGACTGGGAACTGTAAACAGAGAAATAAATACTTCTTGTGCAGTTTGAATTTATTCATTTGTCACTGTTTTTACTTCTCCTCCACCACCTGTAGGAGTGCAAAGCCTCGGTGTAACCAATTAAATTGGGGCTGTGCTAACAAATCTCTCCCTTTGGGTTGCTCTCCAGTAGAGGAAGCTTCTTTATTAAAAAAACCCCAATAAATTACTACAGGAAAGTCAAGCATAAATTTCAACAAGATTAAATCATGGGAATATCAGGAGAGATATTTCTTTAATATTTTATTTACAGCTACAGAAATTCTGCTGTCCCAGCCTGCCCAGTTCACGCCTGGTGCCGTGCGTGTCCCATTCTGTGCTTCTCACCACAGAAAATCCTGAATTTCAGCATCACAGGGATTATTAGGTTATTAAAAGACTTCTTTAGCAGCAGATCCAGGAATTCAGCCTGAGATTTTGGGTCATTCTATTTCTGCAAAGGCTTCCCAACAAAACTTTTCGATGCACCTTTGTCATCCGGGGTCTGTGTGGTTTTCTCACGATGTTCAGTCTGCCCTCTGCTCAGGTTTTAATTAGCAGATGTTTACCAGGCTATTAGTGGCAGTCAGGGGGGACTTCAAACTGCAAGTGAACCACAGGAACAGAAAATTTGTGGCTGCCCCGTCTCTGGAAGTGCCCAAGGCCAGGTTGGAAGGGACTGGAGCAGCCTGGGGTAGTGGAAAGGTATCTTCACCTGGAGCAGGGCAGTTGAAATTAGGTGATATTTGAAGTCCTTTTCAACCAAAACCGCTTTGTGATTCTATAATTCCATATTTGGGAAGGAAAGGATCAACAGCTTTGGATTACTGTTCCCAGAAACTTGGTAGTTTTGCCTTTTTCTGACTCTTTTATCCAGCAGCTGCTGTCTGCGTGCAGAGGACTCGCAGCTCTCTAACGTGCCATGGAGGAATTGGCTGAAGATACACCCAAAAAAGAGCACTCAAAGTTCCCTTTTGTTGTGCAACATGGAGTGGGAGATCTGCTGAAGAAAGGGCATTTTTTTAACCCTTTGCTCCTGGAAGTGCACACCTGCAGGATGAGCCTGTTTCCAGTGGTATTTAAGGACATGCATTGTGGGTCCTGTGCCTGAAGAGAAAATGGATCCTGGAATGGAAGATATGGGTAGGATAATGATTTCCAGCCTTCTTCTGCGAAAGATATTTTAGGAATGTTTCCTTACAAAGTACAGACTGTGTATATAGAAAATGGACCATTCATTTTTGTTAAATATATCATCTGAAAAACTGGTGCCTACATGAAGGGAGCAGAGTCTTATGGATAGAGACACTTTTTATTCTGCTTTGAAGAAATAATTCTTTCATTTGCTAAGTATTTTTTTTTTTACCATAGTAAAGATTTCCAGCACCACTGAACTGCAGTGAATTATACCTGGAATTTTATAAACTGTAGCTGTTGTCAAACTAGAAGCTGAGGACGTGTTGTACCACTCAATATTTTTCCCATTGATTGCAGCAGTATTTCAGATGAGTCCCCAGGGAAATAGAGCAAATTCCTTTTGTTCAGAAAGTCATCAAAACCAGGCAGCTTATGATCTTTATCAGCAAAATTATTTGCATTTCTTTTGCTACAGCCTCACAGAGAGGAAAGGGGGGACAGAGAATGAAACAGAGGGAGAGTGGAGATGCTTGGGAGAGGTTCTGAAGCAGAGCCTGAAGTGTATTTATGGTTATAATTTCACACAGATCACTTGGTGCTCTAACACCGTGCTACCGATCACAACATAAATCACACTTTAATTTTAACCTTTGCAATTCATCAATAGTTTCAATATCAAATATAATTCAGCACTGACACTATTGGTTTACAGGTAAGTGGAATAAGAATGGAGGAGACTTAGTAATGGATTAGTTGGCCTGTCAACAGAGGCAGAAAGATTCATGTTGTCTTCTCTATGTTTCTATCACATGCACAAAGCTATAAATAATGGCAACAGCTAATCAGACACAAGAAAGATATATGCTGTCATTGAAAATCAGTTATTCCTACTATGTGAGCTCTAAAAATTTAACCACTGAAAAAGAATCCATTTAATGAAACAGCATTTTGCTGCTTGCTTTGCAAGCCATATATATTTAAAGGATTTTTCTTTTAAAGGTTCAAGAGAATTATTTCCTTTGGTCATGGTATAGTTGTTCTGTTCCTGAATAAATGCTTATACAACTCCAGGAAACTAATAATGGTTTTAGGGGAAAAAAAAAAAATGGCCGAGAAGTTATTTTATTTTTCATTGAACATGTTAAGATTGAAATTTGGTTCTTTTTTTTTTGTTTTGTTTTGTTTGTTTGTTTGGTTGGTTTGTTTGCTTGTTTTTTGCTAAATGTAAAAATCCAAGGTTTGTCTTCTGTGAGGTTTCTTAGTCTAAAATGTTCACTCTGATCCTGGAATTTGAAATTTTCTCCTGAAAAACTTATTCTGAGGAGTTCTGTGTGATATTTCTAGTCTAAAATAAGACATAACTCTGAAAGCAGAATGTTGCAGTGTCATTGCAAGTGATTATTACATCAGATAGCAATGTGGAGCAGAAAGGAATCTTAATTCAGATGTAATCTCAGGTGAAATGATCTGCTATCAAATATTCCATCCTCATTCGGGGACTCGAGTGCAAAAATGTAAAATATGCAGCAATGATGGGTAGAAGGTTTTTCAATCCCAGGTTTTTTTCCCCTACAGGAGTCACCCTACAGACCCTGCTGGTATCTGGAAGGGGAAGGGAAATCACAGGTAGAGATCAGAGCCCTTGTTGGGGTGAAATGGTGATGGAGCCACTCTTGGTCATGTAGAGCCTGCTGCCTCCTCGTCTTTACAGCAGACAAATATGACTAAAATGGACTTTCAGAAAGGGCCTCAGATGTGATTTTTAACCTTCAGTGCTCTCTGGACAAATCACTGCTTATGACAGGCTTCATTACTGCTGGAAGCCTGGCCAGAAGCAGAAGGAGGGAAAGGAGAAGTGCTTTTAATCATTTCTTTGGAGAAACACTGCACACTCACCACACAAGGCAGTAATTGTACATCACTTTTCTCTGACACGTTATGGAAAAAAGAAAAGGCATTAGAGAGTCAGGTAAAGAGACTAATCTTGTTGAAACATTCCATTCAAGCTAACAGCTTGTGCTAGAGCAATACCATACTTTGTGCTCAGGGAAGCAGCTTAGTCCGTGACTGGTGTGCAAGAGTTGGACCATGGAAATTTGAGTGCAGGACCTCCTCCAGCACTTTGTGTCGTGATTCCTTCTGGAGGTAATCAAGGATAACCTCATCCATATTCCCTAGTTAGGTACCACAGCGCTTGGTGGGATAGATCTGGGGGAGGGCTTACTGGTAAAACACAAATAAAATTGCATTTCAGGACCTGAATTTCAATGTGAAGTATTCTCTTAGGTAAAAAGAGATCAAAATGATCCCTAGAACGTATTCTGAATATTCATGGGCTGATAGAGGTACTGCAGTGTGAGCAGTCTGCAGGGCTGGGACAGCTGTCAGTTGTATTGTAAGGTGGTTTGTTGTTCAAAAAACCTTCACTAAAGTCAGGAAAAATGCTGATTGTTCTGGAATGACTCCAGTGCCAACAACCTCATATTGTTCAGCAGCGAGATTACCAACTCCTACACCTCTCTCTTTTGAAAAAGTCACTGAATTCATCTCTGCTTCATAAGACCAGACCATAAATACCAGCGCCTTGGATAAAGTCAATGCATCATTTCCCTGTCGTGTCCCACAGCATCCAAAGGTCTGTCTGGAAATGGTTCTGATGGCAATTTCAGCTTCTCAGCTCCTGGGAAGAAGTGTAGATCTTGTCAAGGCGTTGGAAAGAAGGAGTAAGAAGTTGCTGAATCTACAGGGAAAGGATGGTTTATGTGTTCTGCTATTTCTCCTTGACCTGCAATTGTAGTTTTTTAATTGCTTCTCTCTGTTCTTTGGATCACCATTGTTATCTGGAACTGTATTTTTTCTTTCCTTTATCTCAAAATCAGCCCTCAAGAGCACTTCAAGAATCCCTTTTTCCTTTCCAGCCACGAGCCACCATTCCCTGGTCCTGCCAGGGTGTGTCTCTCCATGGGCCACAAAAGTGTCCCTGCACCTGAACAATGGCAGCAAATATAAACTCTAACAAGGAAAATCCTGGTAGCTCTGAGTATTCTTCAGTTCCTTTTCGTTACTGATAGTTAGGGAAAGAGCTGTGTGCTAAATTCAAATGGGAAAGGCTGCTGCCATGTTCTCCAGCACCTTATCAGCAATCACTACCCAGGCTTGTAGAACATTAAATCACTTGTGAAGGGTGGGAGATTAATAAGAGGAGTTTTAATCTTCTCTTCCCTCACTGCAGCACAAACAACACGATGTATAAAGGTGAAGGAAGGGAGGAAAGCGAAGCTCTTTTTACCCCTGAGCTGCTTGCTAAATCCATCACTCCCTGAAAAGAAACTTCAGCAGTGTCACTGATAGTTCAGAAGGGCCCTGACAGATTCAAATCAGCAGATTCCTCCTGGAATCCAGCTGCCAGATCAGTGCCAACAGCTTTAATGGGTTCCCCCTGCCAAGCACCCCAAAGCTCAGTCCCTGCAGCATCCAAGGGGCTCAGCAGCAGGACACACCTTGTGCTGGGGCAGGTTGAGAGCTCCCACACCAGGGTTAACACAAAACTTCACCTCCTGCTCCCCAGGAAATGTGTTTGGGCCTTCAAACAGCACAGCCAAAGCTCTGCTGTCTCTGCAGAGCAACACAAAGCTCTGCGAATCGACAAAGCCCTGCTTGGGCTGTGGGAGAGTGGGGTTTAATTATTCCAAGTAGATAATTTCTAATATTTGATTTATAAGGCCTCTGGCTGTTCAAAAATCTGTTTGGGACCATCCAGCCTGTCGCTCCAGTGTCTGCTACTGGGAATTTTTAATTTGACTTGGTGAAGGAGAGCTTTGCTGCAGACTTGCTTGGGGGTGAAGGGAATATTCATACAGGTCAATATTCATCCCAGAGCTGGTAAATTGATGCTAAGCACTGCCTGAAGCTGAGCTGAAGCCCTCTGGCCCATCAGTTTGCTGGAAGCTTCGCTAAAATTGTCATTTTTTTGCCCTGTTTCAGTCTCATAATTGCAGTGGTACCGTGTGTGTCCCAGGACTGACACTTTCACAGTGCTCTGCAGGAGCTGCCAGCAGAGCAGGGAGCCTTTCACAGGTCTTTAAAAGTAGTAAAACTTCTTTGTGTGCCTCTCTCCATCTCCCATCCTTGGTTTTCTGCCTTCCCAGGGCTTTCCAGAGCAGACAATCACTGCCATTTAGACAAAGCACTCGCTTTTCCCGAGATGGTTGAGCTTGTACAGAGACAAAAAAGGGAGAAAGGGAAAAGGAATGGAATATTTCTCTGCAAAGGGCACCTGTCTTTTACAGAGGATAAAGTGTTGCCAGATGAGCTTAACAACATTATTAATCAATCTGTGGAGACATCTTTTCTTATTTTTTTTTTCCTTTGTAGGAAAAATCTGTAGAAGAAAACAATCCAGGTAGGGGAAGAAATATAAACCTCTGCAGAATCAGACAGGGGGGTGAATTTTCTCCTTGATCAGTCAGCCCTACTGTCTCCAGTAGAAATTCCTCAGGGAAAATATACTTTAATTTTATACCAAGATATGGGTTTGGAATGTTTGTAGGGGGTTTTTTGTTTAACAGAAGTTGATTATTTCTCTGAGGGGTTCAACACATCATTGGAATAATGTTCATTAATTGTCTCTTTGGTCCTGTCAGGATTCTTGATTGAAAAACATCACCTCTATTACAGGTGATGTCCACACATGGCAGCATTTTCCATGAAATAGACTCAGGGAAGTGTCTGTGCTAATAATTTATTCTTTACAGAGGTTTTCACTCAGCTATTGGGAATTGTCAAGAAGTGCCTATCAGTATATCAAAGCATCCCACAAACTCTGTAAAGCAGGGAACTGAGGCTTTACTGGTGCTTGTTTTAGACTGCCAGCAGAGCTGAGAGATTCACCCAGATTACCCTGACAAAGAGTGCCCTTCCTGCACCATCCCCAGGTCCTTCCCACACGTTCTCACCTGGCTGGAAAGTTCTGCAGCACAGGCAGAAAATGCTTTCACCAGCGGGGGATTTTTCACTTTGTGTTGCATGAAGGAAAACTCCCCCTGCTGTGAGAGGATGAGGATGGAGGGAGGTGAGGTCTGGAGAGGCTGTCTGGAACAGAGGCTGGGCAGAGTTAAAGGAATAAAGCAGGGATTTATTAAAAGGGATTTATTAAAAGGCTTCAGAGAATCCACCTTGGGCAGTACAAGAGCCTGGCCATGGCTCTGGACCCCCAGTCAGGAGTTTTCCCCCTTTGATCAGTTCTGCTCCATTCCCATGTTGGGGTTCATTGTCCCATTGCAGCCCCAGGTTCTGCAGTCCCACCCTCCCAGGTTCTCTCCTCAGTTCTCTGCTGTTTGCACTTTTGGGGCTGAGGCTGCAGCTTTGGTGTCCTTGGTTGTGGGGCTGGGGAAGGATTGTTGTGTGTGCCTGAGCTGTGAGGAGAGCTGGCTGACACTTTGGGTGGGGTTCAGAGTCACAGCCCAGTGCAGGGCAGGGTCTGGGAATAGAAACCCTAAAACTTAATGCATCCGAGGCAGGAGGCCATGGCAGAACTCATCCTTGATGGAGAGAGATGGAGGATTTGTTGTCTCACAACAAAGGTAGTTGAAATACCTGAACAAACACAATGAAGAATCAGACTGGAAACTAAAAACAGTACTGAAGTTTTCTTTAGAAATGGGGGAAAAAGCCTTCATTTTGCAACAAAACTAACTAGACAGAGAGTCAAAGACTCAAGTGGTTCCACAGAGTCAAAGACTTTTTCATAAGAGGTGGCTTTTTCAGAGTCCTATTTTTTTAATCTCTAAACTAGAAAATATGTCATTGAAAGAAAGGCAATGCCACTTAGTTAAAAAGAAAAATAAGAATATAAATCCTTGTTGCCCAGGCAATAAGTAAAAAACTTGTAAAGTGCATTGAAACCGCTGAGTGAGGTTGTGAAGGAACATTTGTGCACTGCCAAAAGTGTTTATTTCTACTTACTCTGCTATTGAAATATCCCAGAGATGCAGTAAAAAAATCAAATTTTGTGGGTTTTTAGTTTCCATACAGTTTATAAATTTTACCAAAATCCCCAAGGACTCTTTATTCCTTGCTTGTTGTTTTGTTTGACTGTCTCTCTTTAGAAAGAGAATAAATAACTGAATAGAAAGGGGCTTGTTGAGATTATCATTGAGGGGATGAATATGGAAATGAGGGTAATAATTTCTTCTCCCACCTTTTGTGCTTATCATTATTAAAAGCTCTTTCAGAGTTCTCCCAAAAATCTTTTTCCATATAATTCATAGATGGCCAATGAGGTTTATTTTCCAACTAGGTAAGAGGGAAGATAGAATCAGCCACTTGCAAATTTCCATACAAACCTGTTTTTACATTTTCTTGTCCCTTCACGAGCTGCTAGAGAATGAAAATGATCTGAAAAACATCTGTGTTCCTTCTGGCACAGCTGCCATCAGAAATCCTTCACCAATTCCTGTTTCTCATCCTGTTTGTCACTGCCCTTGGTGACCAGAGAGCAAAGACTTCATGGAAAAAAAAGCAAAATCAATAGGAAGTTTATCTGATTCTCACTCAGATTCATTGCCTTCCCATCCTTCCTTCCAATCAGTGAAATTAATGGTTGAGAACCTGAACTAAAGGAAAACCAAACAAGTTTTGTCCTGGAAAATCTACAGGGCAAATTGCTGGCAGAGGGCAGGAGAAAGGAGGATGCACAGAAAAATCTGGAGAGTTCAGAACTTGGATTAAATCCAGGGGGTTGTGTCTGAAAGTGGATAAATGCAAAGCATTTCTCTCAAGGGACAGGAAAAAAAAAAAGGACTAACAAGCAGAAATAAAGTACAGGAGGGCAGTAATGCAGAAAAGATTCCGAGAGAGACAGCAGGTAACAAATTAAATATAAGTGAAATGTGAGGCTATTAGGGGAAAATGCCACAGCTGCTTTGGAGTGCATTCATGAGCAGAAAAAAGAGATAATGCCCAGCCCCAAAGCCTGGCTGGGACTGGAACCAGGCTCTTGTGTCCACTGGGGCAGAACCAGCAGGAATTAATGGTGCTGAGAACCTGGAGGTGGGCAGGCAAGAGGCACCTGCTGCCAGGGGAAAATCACCAGGGTGTTCCAGTGGTCTGTGATGGCCAGAAGGGAATTAAAAAGGATGCTGTGATGCCAGGGAGAGTTTGGAGAGGGAAGATTCACTTAGCACCTGGAGAGGACGAAGATAAAAGCCTTTTCTCTGGTGGTGTGGCAGACATTCTTAAATTTGAGGGGCTAAGGAACAATGCTCTCCTTGCAGAAGAAGAATTATGTGCTCAAAAGAATCCCCATAAATTCAAGAAGGAGCTGAAGATCAGATCAAATAGGTGAGATTTTCTGCACTGCCCCAAATTTTCTCTCCTCCTCCACAATTCACACCAGTTCTCAACACCATTTTTGTACCCTGGGAAGATCTGAAATCATCTTTGTGTCAATCAGGAATCTAAAAGGAAGGTTTCATTTTTGGTGTGAATTCTGTCCTGCTTTGAGAGATTTCAAGTCAGGGAAGTGGAAGATAATTTTAGGGCTTTTGAGAAGTCCTTGGTGTGCATCAGAGATGATTCAGTCTGTCAGATAGCTCAAAAAAACCTGCACTATTTCTGGCACTTCAGATTATTTTCTATTAATATTTTCACCCCAAATACTTCCAAAAAATTTTCATAAGTAGTTAATGGATGTCAGCAACATTAATTGATGTAGCAACCAATTAGTGCAGGTTAACAAGGAACACAAAGTCTCTGGTTTAAAACAAATTATTCTTTAAAAAGTTATTTGCTGTTGTATTCTGCAACAAATGTGATAGAAACTTTCTTGCTGTGCTCAGTCACTTAGAAAAAGGAATCTTGAATCCTCTAAAATATCTTAATTTAAAATCAAACTGATGTCCAAACTCTTCTTTCATTTTCTGCTTTAACTTTTTGAGATCAGCCTCTTTTCCCTTTATTTCTTCTCCCATCATCTTTACAAAAATTCAAGGTGCAAAAGATGGAGGAAAAAAAAAAAAAAAGGGAAAAGAATCTTCCTATCAGTGAAAGGTGAAGGGTTCTCAATCTTTCAGTCATTTTGGCAGTCACCTTCTAGGCAAGCTACAATAATTTTCTTAATTAAGACTTGTAATTTTTAGAGACATCCCACTGATAGGATCAGGTAGTGACTCCACTTGGCTCAGATATCTCAATAAAATATAAACCTGGTTTCAGGTTTATAATTATGCTGGAAAATGCAATAACATTCTGGTGCATGATAGATTATGGTGTTCTCTGTTAGAAATTCAATATTCCTCAACAGCACTCATTTTTTACAGCCCCTTGTAAGGGAAGAGAGTGATGAAACCAACAATCTCCTGCTTTCTTCAGCCTTCTTAATTCTTAATGCTTGAGGCAAAATAGTTCTAAAATTACCTTGTAGATGCTTTCTAAAATCCTCTCTCACATTTGTTTTCCACTCGAATCATACTTTTATTACTGTGAAATAAAGAAATGCATTCACATTATGCATAGAACTCCCCAATTTCTTTTGAAGTATTTCTTAGAGGCAAAAAGGCTTTGATAGGGGATGTCTAAATGTTTGCAGATTTGCACCAGAGCTACTCTGGGGTGTTATCATATTATTGTCTTATACTGGTGGGCTTGTTTGTTTTTGTTTATGTTTTTGGTTTTTTGTTTGGTTTGTTTAATAAATATTAATTCATAGGATCCCAGAATGGTTTGGGTTTAAAGGGACTCTAAAGTCCTTCTCATTCTACCCCTGCCATAGGCAGGGACACCTTCCACTGCACCAGGTTACTCCAAGCCCTGTCCAATTCTTGGTGATTGATTTTGGGAAGTGAGGCAACACTTTTTTACCAGAGCAGTTAATTAGTTTATTCTTCAATCCGAAGAGCAGTGATATAATAAATCATTAAAGCAGATTTAGTGCATCTGTGACTTGGTGCACACGGGAGAGGGAAGAAATCTCTTTAAAAAATCCTTTCTGCTCTTCTGGCCAGTGCCTAATTCCACTGTCCATTCACTTGCCCTTGGAGTCCATAAATTCCTTGGATTATTCAGTGTCCAAGGTGAGGCTGGATGTGTCTTGGACCAGCCTGGGACAGGGGAAGGGGTGGATCTGGTTGAGCTTTGATGTCCCTTCCAACCCAAACCATCCTGGGATTCTCTGAACTATTTTCTGGCAGCTGTTCCTCCTCTGGATTTCCTACCCTCTCCAGATGTGATACTGGGAAGGTTTACCCCCCAGAAACCACAACAGAGCTGCTGTGAGAACAAGGTGAGGACAGGAAAAGCCGCACAGGGGAGTTTGGAGTTTGTTAAGGGAAGAACAACAAATGATTTCCAGTAAAAGCTGAAACATCTCCTGTGAAAAGAGAAGAGTTCTGCCTGAACCAAACTCCAGATTTCTGCCACCGCCTCCTGGGCAGCTTCAGACAGACTTGATTATCTCTCCACTGCACCGTGGGAGTCTTTGCACTGTATTTTATTATCTTTCCCTCCAGGTTTGATAGGGATTAAATCAGCTCCTTGCTGTTTCCCTTTGTGTGTTGAGTCAGGATCAGGCCGGGCTTGGCTACACCTCACTGGCTCCATCCACAACCTTCCTTAACATCTTCTTCATAATGGAGCTCCTCTTAGACACTCAGTTTCAAATCAAGATAAATAATAACCCCTCAGCCGTCCCTTTTGGAAAGAATTTCTCATTAATATTTGTTCTTATGCAGGAGATGTTTGCTCCATAAAGACAGCTGACATTTAAAATTCAATCAATTCTAATCTCGCTTCAGATTTGGTGCTGACAGAACCAAGCACGAGCAGTGTGGAGCAGTTAAATTATAAAACAATTAGGAATAATAGCTGCTTTAGGTCATAATATTGTTAAATAAAATTAGGCTCTGAATTAATTGTTTCAGATGTTTCGAACTGACAACTGTTTCAAGTCAGATTGCAACAGGTTTTCAGCTCGAATTTTACCCATTAAGAAGAGGGGTTTTTACACATGAAGAAAAATTGGTTTTATCTGAGTATTTTATCTGTGATTCACTGGATTTTTTGCACTTTTTTTTTAAGGAAAAGATATTCTAACTGAATAAGTAAGAAAGACCCAGTATGATGTCAAATATATAATAGTAAAATTATGTGACGTGAAGTGAGAATCACTTAAATTAAAAAAATGAACTAAATTATTATAATGTGATTACATTAGAAAATTAATTTAGAAACAAAACCTCAATGCTTGATTGTTAAAGTTTGAAAATGCATTTGTGAATAGCAGGGAACTGCTCCAGATTATTTGGTGTACCTGAGCCAGGATCCTCTGTGACAGAGGTTCTGAGAAAAACTGGGATTTCTTTCCCTTTTTTTTTCCATAGCCAGGACACACAAAGCAACCAGAGTGTTTTATTAAATGCTGCATCTTTAAAAAATAGTGCTTGTACAGGGGAACCATCCTGACTGTTTTCCCAGCCATCTCTTGGGAGCAAAGAAATAAGAGAAGGAGATAAGACCATTAAATTGAATGAGTCCTGTAGTTAAAGGTTTTGTAAACTCCCTTCCTTTACAGGTTGTTACCAGCTCCAGAGACTGTCACCACCCAGGTCAAGGCAAGACAGCTTTTACTGGAAATCATTTGTTTCTCTTTCCACGGAAGTGGTTATTCCTTCCACAAAAATGTTCTGATTTCTTCCCCAAATCTCAATAAACTTCTCAATTGGTTGATTGCTTTTTTAATTCTTCTTTGATGACCAATTAAATCCAACTTTTATTGTTCCCCCCTTTCTTTGGCAAAGCTCAGTTTTACCAGTTTGCCAGAAGAGCTAAGATTTGGGAGCTTTTCCCCCCTCCTTTTCTTAGAAGAAGAAAAAGGAAAAAGAGAAGAAAAAGATGAAGAAAGAGGAGAAGGAGGAGAAGAAGAAGGAGGAGGAGGAGGAGAAGGAGAAGAAGAAATAACAACAAAATTGATAATAATAAGTAGTAATAAAAGTAATAACAACAACAAAAGCAATAGCAGTAGTAGTAGTAATAAAAATAATAATAATAAGTAAAAAGCAACAATTACAATAATAATAAGAAGAACTATTATTATTATTATTATTATTATTATTATTATTATTATTATTATTATTATTATTATTATTATTATTATTATTATTATTATTATTCTTCCTCTTTGCCTTGCACAGTAGGGACAGTTCCATAGCATTGAATATAATCCCAATGAAGTCCTGCTGGAGCTCTTGGAACATAATAATAACACCAGGCAAATATCTGTGTCTGAAAGTGTTTCCAGTGATAATTCCAGCAGGACTGCCCATCCCTCTCACAGTCAGTCCCTCTGAAACCCCCCTGCAATCACCCCTGAATTGTGTCCCCCTTCAGAGCCCTCACCCTTTGATTTAATGAGGTGCCAGTCTCACCAATTTAAAAATCCTGTGCATCAACATCTCTGGGAGATGCTTTTAAAGCCCCTCCCTGTGTCTTTGGAAGAACAATCCTGTGCTTCTGCATCTCCAGAACTCCTGGGCACTCTCAGAATCCTTTCAGAGGGCAGTTCTGGCTGCTGGCACAAAAAATACTCCCTGGCACAGGCTGGCAGAGGTGTGTGATCTCCTCAGATCCTCCATGGCACCTGGAGGAAAGCTCTTCATGTGGAAAATTGCACAATGAGGGGAAGGGGAGGGGGAGAGAAGAAAATTTGCACAATCAGCTCCTGGGGGTGAGAGGCAGGGTTTGGGTTTATGCCAAACTGCAACCCAGGAAGAGCCTGCTGCACTGGGAACTTGTATCTCCTCTCAGGAAAATTATTCCTCATTTTTTTAATGTTCTTTTGCAGCCCTGGCTCAAGAGGATGGGCAACCACTCCAGCTGCAGTGGGATGCAGCACCTGGAAAAGCTGCCCCTGCTTGCTGGGGCTCCCTCCTCCCTCCCAATTCCAGTGCAACTCATGGAGAAATCTCTGGGAGCAACTCTGTGGCTGGGTTGGAAAGATTGAAGTGGAAGAATTATTTTACAAGGGAAAGAGGTATTAAAAAAACCCAGTAAAATGACCGTAGGGTTAGTGTTCTCCAGCTTTTTTGTCTTTCCTCCTGAAACAACTCGACTGGCTGATATTTCTTGCCTGTTTTTCCCAGATCTGAGGCTCCTGCTAATAAATACAAATTTGCATCTGCCTCTGAATAGATCTGGAGCGTTTCCTCTTAGACACTCACTGAGAGACTCTCACCCTTTTTAGGACGAGGGAAAGGCTTGTCTTCCCTGTAATAAATCATATGCAGGCTCCAGGCAGACACTAAAATATGTGCAAGGCATTGGACTTGTCTTGTCCAATTTGTGTTAAAATTTAGAGACTAAAGCTACCTGGGCAGAGCCTGCACTGGGCCAGGCTTTAGATGGACTTTTGAAAGCCTTGCTGGAAGCAGGATTTAACTGAGCACAGATTTCACAGAAGGTATTGATCTCACATCTTTGTAACTTGGAGTTTTACTATCTTTAATCAACCTAAAGCCCATGTAGTTATTTTTCTTCTCTGATTTGACAAGCAGGCTAACATTAAGCTAGAAGTGTTATTAATACTGCGAGATGAGCTGAATGTACTGCAGGCCATTGGAGGGAAAGGTGGCCAGAAAAAAATGAAAAAGTGAAATTATGGGAACTGCAAGTACAGTTTATTGTGATGGCTGCAGCAAAGAAAATCCGGGGAGCAGCTGAAATTGTTCATGGTGTGTATTATCCAGAAACAAATCTCAGGCACTCAGCTGTTGCCACTTGCACAAAATAGGTGATAAAGTGAAATATGAAGAGCCACAGAGCCATCAGCCTCCTGTCCAAAGCCCAGAACGTGGCTTTCACCAAAGTAAATGGCCCAATATATTAATGGGGTTTAGTCAGCCAAAGGAACCAGTGGACTTTCAGTCAGGTTCTCCAGTCATTTTTATGTGAGGAGTGAAATAGTGTTTTCAAAAGTTTGAAAGAGACATATCTTGGCAATCCCTGGAAATGGCTTCTCTGCTAAGCTGGGCTGTGATTTATATGAATTAGTATCAGTCTGGCTCGGCTGTGAAATTAAATACTTCTAGTCCCAAGATGTTCAGGTAACTTTTATTCTTAATTTTCTTTTGATAGGTGTAGTGAGTACATTTAAAAGTGGAACAGTCATTCGAATTTTTCACAGAAAATACAACTATGGATTTTTCTCTCCCTTAGTCCTTGGTGCTTTTTTTTTTTTTTTTTTTTTTCCCTTTTCATGTAATAAAAGTTGGCTTCTTCCTCTCTCCATCAAACCTGCTGTATATCTGCCTTCCTGAGGAACTGGGCCAGTCCTGCTTTTCCACTCATGAGTATTCCAAGATTCTTGTGGAAAGAAAAATTCCAACTGATACATATTTAATAACAACTTCTAGTCAGTTTATCATGTCTTGATGTGCGAGGGTTTGGGGGTTTTTTGTTCCTTTTTTTTTTTTTTTTTATTATTTTTTTGTTATTGTGGTTGGTTTGAAGGGAGGGTTTAGGAGGGAATTCAGTAAAGAAACAATTGACAGCATTAGGAAATAATGAATTCTCTATGAGGATAAAATGGTGCATTTTTTAATAGCCTAATCATGTGCAAACCCACTACTGTAGATTTCTCAGAGCAAGGAAATAAAGCTGAAATTGTGTCTCTGTACCACGTTACAGAGACCCAGAGCAGGGGTTCTGTTCAACAGCAAGACTTGATTTAGGAATGTTTTTAAAGTGAGAAGGACGAATTTTGTGTTGGTGGGGGATATAGCAGGGTGTTTTATCATTAGCTCTGGCTCTCATTGGCATATCCATAACTTGTGTGACTGTAAGAGAAAGCAGCAGTAAAATCACACGGGTTTGGCACTGAGATAATCTGAGACAAAACAACTGGAGAGCAGCACCCCTCCAATATTTCAGAACTATCACTTTAATATCAATATTGTCAAACAAATGTCACATCAATGTCACATCACTCCAGGTGATGAACTCTGGCATTCTGAGATATTCCAATTTTCCAGACCTGGAGTGGCTAGAAACTCCTCCCCAAGCCCTTGAAGGAATGATCCCTTTTTGTCACCAAGTTCAGGTTGTAGCTTTCACCTATATTTTATTTCAATTGTGGATGCAGTGCAAGGGTTTTCCATGTAGGTTTTCATGTAGTGGTTTCAAAGCCAGCCATCATTATAGACAGTTTGGGGTTTATTACCTTTTTAATTAAACTTTGTGCATTATTCAGGGCATTTGGGGAAGAATCACCTTTAGCTAAATCTAACCAAAAGCTGCAATCCTTTTCGGATTTTTGGCTAATTTGGATGATAAAATGCAGGGCATGAAGGAAGTGCAAGAAGTCAGTGATTTGTCCTCTTGGCCCACAGCAGGATCAGCTTTGCTGAGATATTTCTGAGGAATTTTTATGGAATCTCAGTCCCTGAATATTTCCTTTGGGATCTCTGTGCATTTTACAGAGGAGAGACTCCTCCAGCACCTCCCTTACAGTGCAACAAAGAGCTGCTGAGATTAGCACTGCAATGATCTCCTGGCTTCACAAACCTCTTAGCAGTTCCAGAGCTGACCTTTTGGAGTTCTACAAGACACCCAGAAATATAGCTGGCATTGCAATATTCCTAATATAAACTTCAAAATATATTTTCTATAAATACTGCCGGTCACCAGGAGTGTTTACACTCATTTTTTGCATTCCTGGGAGATCTGTGGAAATTGACTGATGGGTGTGTTTTTCATCCCTCTGAAGTGCAGCAGAAGCTTTTCATATGGCTGAAGCCACTGATGCCAACAGGGTGCAGCGGATTGGAGACCCCCCTCATGAATCACTGCTGGTCCTTCCTCCAAGGTTTTGGCAGCCTTGGAAGGCTTCCTTGCAGAAATTGTGCTTTTTGTGAGATCTCAGTGCTGGGGAACATCAATAATCATAAGTCAGGCTCCCAACGTCTCCCCCTGCTATGCCATGACTGTTTGGACTCTGTGGAAGGGGACAGTTTATAACAATCCATCAGCTCTGGTTGGGCACACAGGTGTGCATTAAACTCCCATCCTGTGCCTGCTCAATTTGCCAGCTTCAGGCTGGAGGGAGGAACCTGTGAGGAAGCACCTGGAAGAGCTGTCTGGTAAATAGGATAATTTGTTACTGGGCAGGGAGAGGGGAAAGGGAGGTTTATGGTGCACGGTTCTATCAATAAGTGCTTGGGTTTCAATCACAAGTGCATTGCTTTTTTATTTCTCCACATAAAGTGATAATGAAGAATGATGACCTCATGTCTAGACCTAAGCTTTTAACTTTGTTGCAGCTCTGGGGGCTTTAATGTTTTTCAAAAAGCAATCAATCAAGTGCCAAAACCTGTCTGGCTAATTACCTCTGAGACTTTCGAAAACTCTCCACTCTTTTCTCCGAGAAATGTAGTATTTATAAATTGCTTTGTGGAAGCACAAACCAGGTTATGGCCTCTTCTCCTCTCCACCTTGCTTTGCTTCTGCTCTGTGCTTAATGGAAGTGCTAATGTTGTGAATCTCAGCTTCTGACAGTGTTTCTCTCTGAGATCACCATCCCTGTTTCCTCCTGGAAAAAAACCTGTTTATCTCGTGAGATGAGAACATCTCACTTGTGAGTATTTGGGGGAGGGAACCTGAGAAATGCACCTGATGAACACCCAGTCACCCAAAGGTTTGGTGTCACCCAGACCCAGGGAAATGCACAGCAAAAAGGGTTATTTCACTAAATTTGAAATTTCTTTTCATTCTTTATTACCCTAGGGGTATTTCAAATAGAATAATGTGTAATCAAGGTCAAACAAAGGAGAGGAAAAAAGGAAAAAAAGCAGAAATGGACTTCTGGAAGTCTGGAAGTTCAATTTCCTGCTTCAGGCAGGGTGAACTTCAGTCCTACAATGGGGACATCAAGGCTTTCTTTGCCAACCCATTCCAATTCTTGATCACTGCCCCAGTGAAGAGATTTTTTCCTTCTGTCTCTCTCTACCTGCTTAATATCTCTCTGCAGCTGGGCAGCGCAGAACAGCAGTGCAAAGATCTCAGTAAGAGGTAAAAGTAAGCTAAACAAGATGCTGGCACTTGAATTGTTCTTTTTATTCTTCTTTCTCTAATACTTTTAAACACTTTTAACATCAGAGAGAGAATATTTGCAAGTGTCCCAACCCCAAATGGCAAGGAAGTTGGAAATAAATAATCTTTAAAGTCCCTTCCAACACAAGCCAATTCACGAAATGTTTCGGTTTTGACCAAAATAAAAATATTTAATTAAAAAGAAAACAAGAGTAGCTTTTCTGTAAGCATTGCTTTAGTGGAATGGATTAAATGTCAAACCCAACATTCCAGTCTTGAAGTGGTGCTCACACCTGTGAAAACCCAACCAGTAGCACCAGTTATGAGAAACTCAGAGAAATAATCTACAAAAGCAGAAACAAAGCTAAGATCTCTGAGTTCTGTGCCAAACAGAAAAATAATTTGAAATTTCTGGATATTCATAGAAGGAAGCAATCCATCCATTTTTATAGAGCAGCTGTTTCTCCTGTTTGGGTTTAGAAAAATCAGCTGTGAACTCCTGGGCTGCACAACTCCCTCACCTTTATTCAAAGCACAGGGACATTTACTGCACTGAGCTCTTTAAGCTGGATTTTTGTCTAATCCTTCAGAGCCTGAACATTAAATAGATCACAGGATAATTCAGATTCAGAGGGACCCAAGTAGGATATTCAGTCTAAACTCTTTTTAGAATAATTAGTGTGCACATTTTCTCGTCAGTCTGCACATAAGTGGGAAAATTTGAATATTTTTGCTTTGTATTTTTCCCAAACTCAAGACTGTACTGCCCAAATACTTCTGAAATAAAGGGTGTTTAAAAATCCCTGTGATTTTTTAATTAATACATTTAATATGTGTGATACTTTTTGCGTCAATGAAACTTCAAATGATGAAGAGTTTGAGGCTGGTCATTAATTTCAATACAATGAAGTAAACGCACAGTTTGTAATCACATGAACTAATTTTTTCTCCCAATAAACTGAAGTATAACTCCAATATTCTTAGAGCATCAACAAAATCAGGGAATGATTGCAACTGGCATTTATAACAAGCACTAGTTACGGTTGATGTATGAGATAATTATAATGCTTTGCAGGAAAATCTAATAAATCCCAGAACAGTTACTCTGTAAAACCTATTTTTATGGAAATTAGGGTGTGAATATCGCATCCATTACAGCAAGAGGCTGCACAGGCAATTCTGACAGCCTCAATCTGCAGCAGTGTCCACTCCTGAAAGGTAATTGTTTCTGAAGTTTTGCACGGAGGAAATAACTGTGTTCCATTTCCTGAAATGGAGGGCTTAATATTAAAATATGAAAATCTTCGTAATTTGCACAGCTTGATGAACTTCTAAAGAGACGCAGCTGCTCTGACACAGAGGTTGGGAGCCTGAACAAATAGTGGGGGGTGTAGTTTGATATTTTGGCAATAAATAATGCACCAAGATTTGGAGTTAAACTCCTGATATACGGAGCATCCCAGGGGTAACCAAGGTTTGTAGGGATATTTGTATAAGATATGAGTTCTACTGAACAACAACCTTTTATTTTTCATTCTAAACTTAAACTGAAAATTCTCCCGTTTGTGTTTTGCTTTTTGTTTTGGTTTGGTTTTGGTTTTGTTTTTTTTTTTTTTTTTTTGGTTTTGTTTTGGTTGGTTGGTTGGGTTTTTTTGGTTCAGGGTTATTTTTGTTTGTTTGTTTTCTGGTTTTCTTTGGGTTTTGGGGGTGTTTTGGGGTTTTTGTTTGTTTTGAAGGTTCTGGTTTTGGAGGGGGTTTTGTTTGTTTGTTTGCTTTGGGGGGTTTTGTTTTCTTTTTTGTTGGTTGGTTGTTGTTTGGGATTTTTTTAAGAGGTTCATAAACTGAAGTTACTCCTGGTTTACACAGCCCAAGGATGGAAACCTTGTTCTCAGCCTTCCATTTACAGTCCTTTAGCTTTTATGAATATGAACAGCAGAAGACAGAATATCCTCCAGAGAGCTGACAGACGATTGTGAGAATAACCTGTCATTCCTAATCTTGCTTTTAAAGTGTTTCTTGAATGCTTCAGGTCTTTTTTTCTTTTTTTTTTTTTTTTTATTTTGCCTCTTCAAGTTTTCATCTCTGAAAGATGATAGAAAGTTATTAATATGACTTTATGCTTGTCTGAGCTCCCCAAGGACGAGCTTTCAGGATTAGATCTCCAAGATAGGCATCCATAATCCATTTGGCATCAGCTGGGACTGCGTTTGCACATTTGCAGGGGTTATAACCAGTAGGTTACTCGATGCTGATGCCTAATTCCAAATTCTGTAGCAAATGGGTCTGGAAAACATCCGAGTTCTCAAAAAGTCACATAAACAGCAGCTTAACCTTGGAGAAAAGGTTCCTCTGAAAGCCACAGAATTAGGGAATGGTCCAGGGACTGCCTGGAGTCAGAGCTGATTTGGAAACTTAGAAGCTGATGACATGAATTAGGTAAATCTCAGTCTTGAGAATGGTCAGTGAGCTGCTGTTTTAGCTACAAATGATAAGAATTATCACCAGTATGTTTCTACAATGAAGTTGAGTAGAAAATATGCTGCAAGGAGAAACACTGGCAGACAGAACAACTGCTTTCAGTAGATGTGCCACAAGAAACAAGCTTCTCTTCCTTCCACTGGCCACTAACATTTCAGTTTGATCCCAGCTGCTCAACTTGCAATTTGTGTTCTTCTTTAAAATATCTTTTATTCAGTCATCTCATAACATTTCTCACACTCAGATGCCCTATCTCACTGACACGTAGCAAAGATCTGGTCTTAATGAAGAAATTGAATAATTAAAAATAATGTGGAATTTTAATAAATCTCTGCGTGAGATCCTCAAGTTTCAACATTTGGTGAAGCTGACACAAAACTTCCCTCAGGTCTGGAAGGTATTAATTCCCTTTGAGTCATTCTTTTGTTAGAGCTCCTCTTCTGTACCTGCTTCTTTGAGAAAAGCCATTTCCCTGTAGAATAAAGAATTTCCAAATGACAAGAGATATGAATGTTTGAGGAGCCAAGTGACTACCAGATGAAAAGAAGATAATGGAATCTATTTTATCTGGATTGAGAAGCATCTGCCAAGTGCATCTCAGAGGAGCTGTCTGTTAGGAAGAGTTTAGAATACATTGTTTACCCCTTTAAATATCAGCAGAAACTCTGCTTTTGCATTGATTTCCTCTGTCTTTACTCTCAGCTGGGAAAGCACAAAAAGATTTTAGAGAGGAACAAGAAAATATTATGGAGTCATGTAGCAACAAGAGGAAAAATTAGATGTGGATTTTATTGCATCAATTTTTTTGCTGTCCTGTGTTTGTATCTCCTGGTACTTTTCCTACACAGTGTCTATAATCAAAGAGAAGGATTAGGGTCTAGTTACAAACCCTGCTGTTACTACTGGGAATTCTTTACTCAGTAAGTTTGAAATCCATCCCATGAATAAAGCCCATGGCTTTATCCAAGAAAGGAAATATAGATCCAGACTTCATTTGGGGTTTGGGTGGGATTTTTATTTCTTTTATTTCTTTGGCTTTATCCAAGAAGGGAAATACAGACCCAGACTTCATTTGTTTGGGTTTGAGTGGGATTTTCATTTCTTTGGTTTGAGTTTGTTGTATTTTTTGGCTAATAGCCTAGATCCCCAGTCTCAAAAATGTGAATATCTGTTATGGGACAGATCAATCAAATTAGTTACAAGCTTAATCACCTTGATAAACTGAGGTCTTAGATGATAGCAGGAACTCCTGAGAGCATGAGAGAAGAAATTAAAGTGTTCCAAAGAGCAATATTCTAGTGTCAGCCTGACATCTGCATGGAAAATACTGATGAGAGCCCGGCAAAAGAAACTGTGTTTCTTCCAGTTTAATTTCTTCATTAGAGTTTTAATTTATTGCAATTCAAAGGGTTTCACTGTTTTCTTCTCTTGAAGAACCTTTTCAAAAGTTCACAGAAGCACTCTGGAATGAAAGCAGGTTGGTGGGTGCTATGGCATACATTATCTCAAAGATATTATTTTAGCACGAAGAGCTTTTAAAACTTAATCAGCTCACCAGCACGCATTCCTAATTGATCTCTTTCTCTAGGACTGCTACATTTTCTTGACCTTTTAATAACTGATGGCTTTAGAGAAAAGACTGCTCACAGAGCTTCTTAAAAGTCAGAAGAAGATCTGAGGTATATTTGCAAGACTTGCCTAAAGCAAGTCCTGGCCTTGGGAAGTTCTGATTTCCTTGTTCTTCCCACGAGCTGCAGTCACTCCTGCAAGACCAGAAGATGGAGATTGGGATTCTTCAGTGGATTCTCCTGTGGCTGAGAAACCTCTCTTGGAGATGTCAGTCGCCTGCTCATCCCTCTCCACATAAGTCTGGGGTTTTTTACTTTAGATACTTTTAAAGAGAAAAAAAATCCATGTCTATTCTGACTTCGGGTATCTGTGGCTGCTAAACTGGAAAAAAATAAATGATAAAGTGTTTTTTCCTCATCAATAACATCTCAGGGTGCCCAGAGCAGCTGTGGCTGCCCCTGGATCCCTGGAAATGCCCAAGGACATTGGGGCTTGGAGCAGCCTGGGACTGTGGAAGGTGTCCCTGCCATGGCAGGGGTTGGAATAGGATGAGCTTTATTGTCCCTTCTACCCCAAAACCTTCTATGGATCCATGATCCCATGTCCCACTCAACCTGGAAAAACCTACCTGTCTTCTCTAAGCTTCTCCCCAAATTTCCTGTGAGGATTTTGTCTTGCTGAGACATTAACCACACACAATGAATTTATTCTGGTGTTGAAATACACTCACAGAGCTGGAGTCATTTATTCTGACAACACAGCCATCACAAAGCAACAGGGCGTGTAAATTCCCTGCTCCAAGGGCAGCTGGGATTGAGTGTTTGACTTCCCCTCCGGAAATGGAGCTGAATAAAGCACCCAAAATGTGACAGTTTTATCAGTTTAAGTGAAGAAGTGGTTCTAGGAGTACTGAGAACTCAACAAGACGTTTTAGGATGGGCCCTTTAGAAGCTGCTGAACAAATTAAGTCAATAAACATAGTTCATTATGAAATTGTTTGGTTCACATTTGCCCAGGCACCCTTCATATGTGGGGTTTGTGTACTTGAATCTGAACAAGAAGAACTATTCCACTTCAGGACCCAGTTTCCAGTTTCTTGGTGTACACAATCCTCTGGGATGGGTTTTGGATTAAGAGATTCAAATTCAGACCCATGGTGCAGAGTAAAACTTTAATTTCTTAGGGATGCACTAAAACTTTGGGAGATTTTTGGTAGTAAGAAAAAAATGAGACCTTCATCCAAAATATTTTTGGCTGCTTATATCCCAGGTGGTGAGTGGTTTGTCCATGAAACTCCCACAGAAATGTTTCTTTTTCCTGATGGATTTCTGGCCTGTTCACTCTACAAAGCCTTTGCCTGTTGATATCTTAAGACTGAGTCAGATTCATCAATTACTTTGCTTGAAAAAATTCCCTGTTAACTTGTTCAGGAGCCTTCAAAAACGAAGTTCAAGAATTTTAAAAGCCAAATTTCCCCAAAACCCAGTGCATAAAAGGCCTAAGGCGTTAAAGACATGGCAATGGTTCCACCAAAGCCCAGTCCTGTTTTCTCCTGCATCAAATAGCATCGTTAATTATTTCATTTGAAAAGCACTTCCTTTTGATGAGATTTCCTCAGAACAAAAGTTTCCTTAAGTATCATCGTTTGTATACATAATACATCTTAGGAGGAATGTCAGCTCACAAAGTGATGGAGGCAACTTCAGCTCCATCCCCTCATTATGCAGGAGCAGAGAGTGGGAGATGCTGAGAAATGAAACGGAATTGGAAATCACTCCCCAGCTCTGGCCTAGATTTTTGTGATTTACAACACAAAATCCCTTCCTGGTGCAGCTGTGCATTGTGTGGTGTCCACTTTGCTACTCTTCACTCTTTAAAGGCACAGAATCTCCTCTTTTCCATTGAAGTCCAGGGCAAAACTTCTGCTGGTTCAGTAGGAGAACAAAGGCCATGATTCCCTCTCCCCCACAGAAAACACACTGGGATTATTTGCCATCTTGGCAGTTCAAAAGCATTGTTCAGAAGACAGACTATTCAGATTTTTTGAAGTGAAAAGTTTTCAAGGGAGTTCAGGTCATGAATTATATAACTGAGGAAATTGTCTAATTTTTAATCGCTAAAGAATTTTAATTCTTTTTTTTTTTTTTTTTTTTTTTGGAAGTGGCCAAATGTTCATGGGTTTGTATGAATTTATTTTTAGCTCTTCTTTCCCTTCTGACCTGTCTGACCACTGGTCTGGTAAAGATTCGCAACATTTTTCATGCCACAAAAAAGAAAATACAATTTCCTCTTAAATTTACGTGTCGGTAGCAAGGAAATGCTCACAGAGTTTTCAGTTTTGTCATGAAGTTCTTGTGGGAAATTCTGTGGCAATCTGTGCTTTTAAAACCAGGCTGCCTTCATTTGACTAATAAATTTCAAATATCTGTGTGTATAATCTCTTTATAAATCTCTGTACATCACACTCACAGTTAGGTTGTGACAATAAAAATAATTTGGTCACTTTTTCTGGTTTAGGTACCAATCGAGTCATACATCAGACAACTGAAAAAGGAAAAAGATGGGATTTCTTCTGTAGTTAACTTATTGATGTTCTATCTAGAACTCTATAACTCTTACTTCAGGTTTTTTTATTCAGAAGTTTCCCATTTGTTTAATATTTATACTTGATCAATCTCTGGCATCATAGACCATGACTTGATTTGCAGACACGAACTCTCTCTCTCCCCTCAAACACCATCCCTAATCTTTCATTATTCACACCCATAAAAAATAAATGTTAGGATTGCAGAGTAAATAATTTGTGACTATAAAAATAAATAAATAACTGCTTTCAGCAATCTTGCCTCTAATCAAAAAATCCATTTTAGTCGAAGCAGGGTTGATTAAATTCATTTAACACAAAAGGACAGATGCTCGAAGGATTTAATACTGTTCACACAGAAACGACTTGAATATTGCAAGCAATAATTGGATAAAGGAACTTTAGATGTTCTACACTTCTGAAAGGTCATTAAGAGAGAAGTAATCCACAGGCAGTGGGCAGGAACAGCTGGCAGGTCACATCCTGACCCCTGAGGGGAATCAGGCTCCAGAAGCAACTTCTTGTTTTGTTTGCATAGCCCTGGGGCATAAATTCACACGATGAGCAGGACAAATTCCACTCTCTGTGCTATCAATGAAAAGCAATGTAAAGAGGAAAAAAAAAAAAAAAAAAAAAAAAAAAAGAAAGTGTTTCCAGTTGGGCTTGGTTTGAAGGAAAAAGGGATTTTTTTTTCTTCCTTTTTAATTCAGCTCTGTTGCTTTATCCCATTTTAACTTGTCCCTGCTAAGATTTATCTCGTTGAAGAAATTAAAAGCTGACTTTTCTTTTGATTATGATAAAGGAATAGAATATCTGAACAGTCATGCTATGGAGAAAAATCCATTTACTAGTGTAAAGTTGTGTGATTCAGAGCAATTACTTTTTTTTTTAATTGACTTCCCTTCTGACAACTATGCAGTCAGAAAATGATCTAAATTTCATTTATAAACATCAATCTAAATTTTAAACTTTCATTCTGAATGAAAACCTACAAAAACACAAATTTTAGGTTGAATCTTCTGAAAGAG
>CM031865.1:6294454-6314967 GCA_018697195.1 Certhia americana | reverse complement strand
AAAAAAAAAAAAAAAAAAAAAAAAAAAAAAAAAAAAAAGAAAGTGTTTCCAGTTGGGCTTGGTTTGAAGGAAAAAGGGATTTTTTTTTCTTCCTTTTTAATTCAGCTCTGTTGCTTTATCCCATTTTAACTTGTCCCTGCTAAGATTTATCTCGTTGAAGAAATTAAAAGCTGACTTTTCTTTTGATTATGATAAAGGAATAGAATATCTGAACAGTCATGCTATGGAGAAAAATCCATTTACTAGTGTAAAGTTGTGTGATTCAGAGCAATTACTTTTTTTTTTTAATTGACTTCCCTTCTGACAACTATGCAGTCAGAAAATGATCTAAATTTCATTTATAAACATCAATCTAAATTTTAAACTTTCATTCTGAATGAAAACCTACAAAAACACAAATTTTAGGTTGAATCTTCTGAAAGAGCCCCAGTAAATGCAGAATGGGATGAATAAGAAGCTGATAACTTTTGTAATGATCTTTGCAGGATAAGACTGTGGTCAGAAAATATACATAATTATAATAGTGCATTATTGACTGAACTTCTCAGTGCTAAATTATTTCCTGGTAAGTTTTTTGTAAGAACCACTTGGGTTCATACACGGCCCAATTTTTTTTCCCACCTGCTAACCTTATATGTTTTATATATATATTATATTTACTCTTTTTATATTTATTCTGATCAGCCCAATTACTGTAAAAGAAGAAAAATTAGAAGCTGGTTAAGTTCAGCATATTAAGAGTTTAAAGATCTGTGGCTGGAGGGAGGATGGGTTGTGAGGAGATCAGAAAACTGCCCCAGCTGGTTTGGGACAGTTGCCCATGGACAGAAGATTCCCCCATCCCCATCCCAGTTTGAACAGCTGGGGACAGGATCCCCAGTTTTGGTGACAGAATCCCCAGTTTTGGGGACAGAATCCCCAGTTTTGGTGACATTTTCCACGGCAAACCATGACAAATCTAAAGAGCAAATCTGTGCTCTGACACAGCAGTGAGCCAAGGCTCAGCAGCTTACCTGCAACAGCTTCATTTTTTCTAGTTAATAGCAGTTTTATTTCCACAATGTGGGGATGGATGGAACTGAAGGACAATGGAAAAAGCCCCATCCAAGGCCCCATCTGCTGCTGCAAGCTCATCAACAGGCAGCAGCAGTAGTTGTTAATACAGCTCATGTGTCCGTGTGACACCGGGTTCAATTTATTGTAATGGAGTTAGAAATATTTTACTGAACAGAATTTTAAAAATGTAATTGCGTGACAGAAAGCAAATTTAATCACCAGCAACAGCAGCTCAAGAACCCTTTGCAGTTTCAAGCAGAGCAATGAGACAGAAAAGGCTGTCAATTTGATCTTTATTATGATAAGGGTTTATAATGGGACTCACACTCCTGAGTGTTTCCTTGAATTAGCAGGTTTTCCAAAGCATCCAGTACCTGGCTGAAATAAAAGTAGGTTCAGCAAAGAAGTTTAAAATAAAGTGTTGAAGTGTCTTTTCAACAACAAAAAGAAGTTTTAATGTACTGTTCTGAGACAGAGGAGTAGATTCAGACCTTCCTTGATTCCCACAGAATTCCAGCTTTGCTCTTTCAAATAATGTAACCCTGCTTGCCTTCCAGTGGGATGCAGACCTCTCTAGGGCATGAGTAAGATGATAAAACTCTTTGTGGGTGTGTCACCTCTGCAATTTTGGGATGTGCTGCTGCCTGGACCCGCTCAGCACTGCTGACCTGAGCAGGCAAAAGAGCATCTCTCATTATTTCCCCTTAATTACTCAATTAAGTTTGTGGTTGTTTTGCACAACCAGAGTGGCAGAAAGAAGCCAGAATAGAAAGAGAACTGATTCCCTGGAAGTGTCCAGCTGGACAGGGCTTGGAGCAGGCTGGGACAGTGGGAGATGTCCCTGCCGTGGCAGGGGTGGGGTGGGATGAACTTTAAGATCCCTTCCCACCCAAATCCTCCCATAACCCTGGGATTCTGTGATATAAAAATGCCTGGTGCCTCTTCTCATCCAGCTCTGCTGAAGTCCTGTTTGCACAGCTCAGCTCACTCTTTGGATCTGTTTTAAAGCAGGCAAAGCAAGGCATTTTCTCACTTCCCTTATTCCCAAGCACTTTAATCGCTTTTACATGAGAACCATCTGAATTTACAAATAAACCTTGAAAGAAGATGCATAAGACTCTGTGTGTGTCTTTCAAGTTCCATTGATGCCAAACTTCAACAACAAACTTTGGAATTACATTCAGTGTAGAATGAATGCTGGTATTCTTATGCAAATTTCAAGCTGATTAGCATTAGTGGTTGTAACAATATTAATGGCAGCTATATTGAATAAAGTGGTGTTGTTATCTGTATTCTATGCAAAAGTTCCTTCCTTGGTTTTGACTGTATTTTGTGTAAATTCAGAATGTTCTCAGATTTCCCCTCAGCAGATCCACTTGGGCAGATCCTCTCCTTACTCCTGCAATATTTTCTAGTACAATTTCTGTGAGAACCAGCCTCAAAAAAAACCTCCCTGGAACAGACTGTGTATAAAGCTGTATAAATTCAAGGTGGATATTTTATAATTAATTTAATTCTTGATTTTTCTTTAACTTTTTGTTTGATGTAAATCTTTCAAAGCACTAAGGAGCAAGTTGCATGATTTGTCTTGTGTTTTTGAGAGATTCAATATAAAATTTTAAGAGACAACGTTTGTTACTAGTGATGTACAGCTTGGAAACATCTGCTTTTTGTCATTTTTATCCCCTTTCACCACCTTGATCAATTTTCTCATTAGATAATAAACATAAGAATGAACTTGATTTCAAGTTCTGCCGTAAAAATGGTCAATGACTGACATCGTAAAATAAACATTCTGGGTTATTTATCATTTTATTGCATGTAAGAAGGAATTAATCACTGCATGAAGCAACAGAAAAAGTCTGAGTTTCACCCTTGAGCTCTGAGTAACAAATTGTTTTAAGCAGATTAATAATAATTATGAGTCATGGCATCAGCCTGAGAGTTTCATGTCACCCTTTAATCACATGTGGGTTGTTAAACTGAGCCTTGTTCTGACTCAGTTTAGCCCTGGTTCATTATTTATCCTGCAAAGATAACACCAACCACACAGAGCAATGAAAGGAGGGAACTTCAGCTCATTTCTACTCTGTTCTGTCTTCCAGCCAACATCTCAACTGCCCTTTTAATGGCAACAATCTTCTGCTTTCTTCACAGCAAAACTTGTCCATGATTCCAAATAGAGTCAGTCAATCCCAGCCTAAATGGGTAAAACGACAGGAGTGTGACTCGATTAAATATTTAAATTAAATATTTTGGGGAGAGAGTCTGACAAATGGTAGAGGCAGTAATCAGATTTTTATTTGATAATGAAAAAATGGCAGAAATTACTAATCACCTTAAATGGAAAGCAAATATCAACAGCAGTAAAACAATGACTCAGGCAGGTGAATGAGAGGTGACAGGTAGGGGAGTAACTGATAGAGACAAAACTTTATTAATTCAAGTTTCTAGGTATTTAAATAGCTTTGCTAAGTAGAATGGACAATTAATTAAAACCTGCAAACAGTCATGACACGGAACTGCATTCAAACTGAAAATGGGGTGAGTGAATCAGACATTCTGGGGAAAAAAAGAAGAGGCAAAAGTTCAGTGCTAAACAGGCAAAAATAAAGCAGCAGATTAATGTTTTTCAGCCTCATGAGTATTTCCTTCAGAGATCTCTTTTGTAGCTTCTCTCAGTCTCTATCTAATGGCTTCAACACAAAAGAATAATCTTGCCCTTTTCTTAGTTTTCTGCTACATTTACTGATCACCTCCAAGCTGTGAAAAAACTGAACATGGAACTGTGAGTTTGAACATTCTGGGGAAAATTTACAGAGCAGGAGGGGCACATTTGTTCTTGAAATTAAAATTCTTCCTTTCACATAACCCCAGAGGCACTTTTGCCTAAGTAGAGTTTTTAATAGGGGATTTTTTTCACCTGCTTTCTTAAAATACTTCATGTATTTAATGTAGACAATCTAAATACAGAGCCTGTTACATTAAAAGGTGCTGAAGATACTGAGGAATGTTAATTATTATTCCACATATAATATTTCAACAATGATTTCACATATTAACCAGAATTTCATGTAATGCATATATGTAAAATATTTTTTCTTCATAGAATATATTATATTTTAAAATAGGTGCTTGTTATAAATTATGTATAATATGTCAAATTTTCTATTATATTTATTATTACATAAATTATATCATATTGTGTGAAATTGGGAAATATAAATATAAATATAAATATAAATATAAATATAAATATAAATATATATAAACCCTACAGTATAGAATATTAGACATATTAAGAAAATATGAAAATAAACTATTTACATAATAGTTCTCTTGCCCAGGAATATGTTCCATATATTCCATATTTCGGAAAGGCTTGAGGGTGCTTTTATACCACAGACCACATAGAAGCTGAAGGAATATCTATTTCCTTTTATCTCCTGATACTCACATGGACAATTGGCTGAAAAATACAGTTTACAGTACATTTTTTTCTTCTTAGGGCTGATCTTTAAACTCCATTTCTAGGAATGGATTGGCCCAGCCTGAGTTTGAACCGTTTTAATTAATTCTAGGCAAAAGGGAAAATCTGTTCTAAAAAGCCAAATTCTAAAAGCCTGAAAAAATCCAGAGTGTGAATATCACGATTATTTTGTATTCTAAGTGATATAATCTTGTGTGAGTCTGCTGGGAAACACTGATGATCCAACTCTGCTCCTCTTTTTGGGAAAAATCAGCCCTAAGAGCAAATAAATGCTGCCTCTGAGTAAAGTGGGACAGAAAAGGCCCTGAGTGGCTCCACAAATAAACTGATTTAAAAAGTAGTTAGTGAGAGGCCAGGAGAAGTGGGCCAGAGAAATCCCATATTTCCAGCCAGAAATACCCTCAGAGGTCTGGAAATTCTCTCACTGCACGTGATTAAAAAAACCATTCTGCATTTTTCACAAAATCTTGATTTATTTATGGCTGAGCTCAACAGCAGATTGCCTTTCCCCAAATTTGTTTCGCTGAACAGTCCCATGCAGGTACAGAAAGAAAAATTAATGAAAAATAAATATTTAAATAGGATTATTTAATTATCATTAAGATCATTTAACATGTTTGTGTTTAAAGTTCTAGAAGAAATAGCTGTGAAGTAATGGACTGACACTGCTGTGGGTGCTTGATGAAGTACTTGGTGGAAAAGAAATTAATTTGGGAAAAAAAAATACATTGGATGGGAACTTGGGTTTTGTTCAAAGTTACAACAAAAAACCCCAAAAGGGGTACTGAAACATGTTTCATGTGAATATATTTTAAGTTCAACCTCTGAAGTGTGGTTTTAGGGGGGTTTGAGTTTGTTTTTAAATTGGGCTGGCTTTTGATCCCAAGTCATGTTTGTGAATAATCAGAGGGGAAAATGGTTTCCATCAGACAGGGGACATCAGCCTCGTTTTCCTCTGGGAATAAGGAAAGGAACTATTTGAGCCTTGGTGGGGATGGCTGGACATTACTCTGATTTTCAAACAGCATTAACCCCATCCACCTCCTGAAAAAATAATGGGAGCTGCTGGAGAAATGATGCTGCTTCCCTCCCTGCTTTGTGTTTTCCTCCTTGGATATTTTTCCTTTAAGTTGTTCACATAGTCAGCAGATACTGCAAGCTTCAAAAAGCTTTGGTTCAGAAGGATTTCTATTTCTGAGCTTAGAAACACAAGGATTGAGTCTATTTTTTAATTTTTCTTTTTTAAATAAGCCTATTCTTTTTGGAGATGTAGTTGGGTTTCCTAAAAAGATGTTAACCCCTCTTGGTTTAATATCGATAAGTAGTTTTATAGGACAGCATTTAATATCAGGATGGCTGCTCAGAGTTTGGAAAAAGAAGGTGATGTAGTACATCCTTTTGGGCATGGGCAAACCTTCTGGGAAAAGCTGGGAAATGAAAACCATTGATCCCATTTGTCTGTGATTAATAGGCCAGTGAGGAGCTGCTGTTTTGGACTGACTTTCTGACCACTAGGGCAATATTTTCCATTGAAGATGAACATTCAGCCACAAGCTGAAGTCTCCCAGTACATTTCCTGATGTTCTGCAGACAAGCACTTTATTTTTAAGTCAAAGATCAATTACACTTTAATGATAGCAATGGCTGATTCCAGTCTCATTTCCACAATTGCATTTGCATTTGGATTTGCATTGCCGTTTGCATTTGCAGGGAAATGCAATTGCATTTCTTTCAGTGGCCTGCCAGGAGAAATCTAGAAATCTGGGACTGTGGCACTTGTAAACAATCCACTGTCAATAATTCACCTGGTGAGCTTGGGGGCTGTTCCATCATGAGTAGATGATAATTTCCCTGAAATTCACAATTATTCATGATTTAGTAAATTGTTTTCCTTTGTGGATTAACAGCCAGCAATTAACTGCATGCCTGATCCTGGACATTTAGCATTTGAGGGGTGTTAATTTGTGGTGAAAGGCTTTTCCTGAGTGCTTCTTTCTGTGCAGGTCTCCGAGGGGATGAGCTGGAAGATGATGTCAAAAGGAGAAAAATTTATTAAAGAAATCTAGGACTTGGTGAATTAGCAAGATGCTTGTTTTCTTGTTTGTTTTTTTGGCTGTTTTTTTTTTTTTTTCATCTGCTATTTCAAATATTCTTTTAGAATAGCAAAAGTAAAGTGCTGCTCTAACAATATTTACTTATAAAAGGTTAAAAGGTTATGTTGAAATCACACACGTCCCTTGGCACCTCCTTCTGTGGTCAAGCTTTGCTCAGTCCTAACAGAAATAGTTATCAGAGTCCTTACGTTATATTTTATTATCCAGTGCTGACATGTAAAATTCTATGCCAAAAATAATTTGGTTTTATCTTTCACTTTAGTTGAATTCTGGTCAATCTGTGCCTAACTGAGTTCTCTCCTGATAGCACAGCTTAGGTTTATCAGATAAAATGTGAAATAAATGGTGACTTCTAAAGGGTTTGATGTTGTTGCCTGCACCTCTTCTATTCCCTGGCTGAAGATTGCATAGATGTATTTTCCTTCTTGTTTCTACTTTCTCTGGTTCTACTCTGTTATTGCTTTCCTTGTGTGCCAAAAACTCGGTGAAATTGCTGAAAATTGTCTAGAAAGAGAAAGGCTGGGTAACAAAAGAATCACAATTTCTGGAGTGAAGGCTCTGTTGCAGAGCAGTCGTGCTCTCTGTCGTGATCTGCTCTGTCCTTCTCCTGCCTGGGTGGCTGTGAGTTTGGATTTTCCCCTTTGTGTTTCCTGACTCACCGAGCATTTGATGAAGTGTGCAGAGAGAGGAGGAGTGAGGGCACAGACCAACCATTAAAGCTGTGCTTTAACGTCATGAAATCCAAGTTCTTCCTGCAGAAATGTGTCCTGAGCCAAGCAGGAGGGGCAGGAGCAGCCATCCACAACATTCCCCACATGGACAGCAGCCTGGGAACTGCTTCCTGGGATCCCTGAGTTGGGGGCTGTGCTGAGAAAGCAGAGTGAGAGCACCGTGCTTAATTCCTCTGGCTAGATCAATCCTTTTTTAGCTCTTTTGTAGCTCATTTAACCAATTTCTGTCATGGTTTATCCCCATCCAATAGCAAGGTAACAATGGGATAGGGTTTCCTTGCCTGAAGAATCTCCAAACTCCTAGAAAATAGCATAATCTTTTAATATTAGAATAATATATAATCAAATATAATAATATATAATTATACATGTTTCAATATAAGAACCATGTAAGTTTTGTATTTTGTTAAATTTTCTACTTTAAAGTTATAAATATATAACATTATTGCATATATATATGTATCTACAGATAGGACGAAATGCAAAGGGATTCTTCTAAACTGAAAACCCAAAAGAAAATATCTGTAGGGTGAAGCTCCACTATCCTGATTCCAGAAAAAGAGACAGGCTGGAATATTTCTAAATTCATCACAGACACTACATAACAGAGTTATTCTGCAGAGACCAAGGGCTAAATGGGGAAAGGTGAAAAGAGATGGAAAACACTTTAATTGAATGTAGGTCTGTCAAAATTCTTCCTCAAATGTTGGATGAAAAATGACTGCCTAAACCTCTTAATTAATCAGTCCTGGAACAAAAAAATAGCGTGTCAGGCACAATTTCAGTTTTTGTAGTACTTGATGGGCTTGAGTTAATTGTAAATTTATTGCCCAAATAAACCTGAAAGGGAGATGAACTGGAAATAATCCAAGTGTAGGAAACAAGAGGTGACAATTAAAGTTCTCTTAGTGCAGGTTCTGTGTTTCTCGGGGATGTACAACACTCGTTGAGGCAACTCTGATCCCAGAAGGAAAATATAATCCATGAAACACCTTCAGCTTGCATTAACACTGCGCAGTGGATCAAAGGTTTTCTGGGAATAAATTCCTTGCTTTTGATGAAGTTCCACCACAGACAGGTTCAGCTCAGTGTGTTTGATTTCCATGGCAGGAATCGAGCAGGGGAAGGGTGTTTAAGCTCATAATTGGCACACCAATGTATGGCAGAGAAGTAAATATGCTATTAATTAGGAGCTAAATATTGACACACGGCGAGATTAAATTATATCAAAACATTCAATGTAACTTGCTTAATGCACTATTAAGTATCCAAATATTGTGTGTATGGAATTGTAATTATAGGCTTGGGTTCTGTACTGATTATGTGGCAAAGGAAAATAAGATTATCCAAAACACTTGAGGCTGACCTGTCTTTACCCTGGTGGGAGTCAATGACAAAACAGAACTGAGCAGGATTTTGTTTTGTCCTGATTAATATGGCTCATTACAGGAATTTTTCAACAAGTGCAGGATTTCCTGAAAATGTAACGTCACCAAAAAAAACTTCTGAGAAAGGTAGAGAGGCAGATAGCAATTTTTCACACAAGATCCAGATATTTACAACAAGTGACATGAGACTTTGCAGCAGCCTGAGGACTTCAGGAATGCTCAAAAGCTGAGAAAACAGAAGGGAATGTGAATTGTTAGTGCATGTCATTGGTTTTCCTGATTCACGTTGTGTTTCCAGAATTATTCCAACTTCAGAGCCATCAGCACTAACAGAATGTATGGATTTCAATCCCTATCTCAGTTTGAGATCCATGAAAAGCTGAAAAATACGTGCAGGTTTTTATAAATTTCATTTTTAAATGCAAATGCTTTAATATGCAGAAAAACAACCATAGGTTTTGACATATGGGTTTTTCTTTTGTGGTTTTTGAGGATTGTTCTCTTGTGTTTGTTTGGGGTTTTGTTCTTGTGTGGGGGTTTTATGTTGCTTTCTTTTGGTTTTTTTGGGGGGGTTTTGGGGTTTTTTGTTTTGTTTGTTTGGTTTTTGTTTGTTTTTCCTGGGAAACACTAATGAGATAGTCTAAACCATTTTTTTTTTCCAGGGATCTCAAACTTTGGCTCTTGTTCAGGATATATTCTGCTCCCAGCAGCTGAAGAGTCATGCCATTAGGGCATAAATATGTATAGGTTGTTAGTATAATCACATTAGTGGCCCAAGTTCTGCCCGTGGATCTGCAGCAACAAAAAAACCCTTGTAATTTAAACACATTTTTATAGTGACAACTGTTATCGTGGATACCAAAGCAATACTGTGTTAAAATCTCTCTCTGTGCCATTATCATAGCCACAGGTCTGTGCAAATATGGGCCTTGAAATGCCTTTTAATAACTACTTTAAAATACTTCCACTTACAGATGATGATTATGCACATAAAATAAATAATTGGTCGTGCATGCATGGCAAGATGAAAATAATTAGGATAAATAAAATAACTTACACAACAAGGGTAGACATAAGATTATGGCTGGTCCATTAAAAGCTGTGAATATCTGCCCATTGACTTCAATTAGCTCTGAATTAGGCACTTAAACAGCAGGAAGCAAATGGAATATTCTATTTGATTATCCTGGTCAATGAGCAATGAATGCATAAAAATAACTGTCCACAGATCCCGACGGAAATCGGCCTCTCCAAACTAAGCCAAAGAACTGCAACTTTTCACAATGTTATTCTTACTTATTTTTTTCCTGCCCAAAGCATTCTGGGTGTTTCAGAGCCAAAGAAGAACCAATTTCTGTGTTTGTGATGGGTTTGGTGCAGTTCAAAGGTTGCAGAAGAGTAGTGGGGCCGCAAGAGCACGGGATTACAGAAAAGTCATTTTAAAGAGATATTTTTTGGGGCCTTCAAGTAAATTTTTTTCCCAAAAAAAACCAGAGGATGTGCTGAATGCTCAGGAATAGAGCCAGTCCTGGTTCCTATGGAAGGGAAGGTGTAGGGACTGAAGGCCAGCCCTGCAGGGAGTCACCAGCAGCTCGTGGAGGTGGCAGGTGAGTGGCCCCAGTTTTTGCATGTTTTACTTAACCTTCTAATGTTTTATGTTCTTGTAGTAAAGTTCTCACACACTTTCATGTAAACAATGATTGTTTTTACATTCCTCTCTAGAGGAAACGAGAATTAATGAACCCTTACTTTAACCTGTGTAGTTGAAAAAGTAACAACTTCACCCTCCAATCCCTAGTCACCTTTAAAATTATATATATATATATATAACTCACACTATAAACTTCCCTTCTTTTCCTCCTTTCTCAACAAAGAGAGTTGTGTGTGTTATATAGCAACACCTCTAGTGCTTGCCATGAGGAGAAACCCAACAGAACCCAGCACAAACAATGTCTGGTGGGCTGAGACAGGTAAGGCTGGGGTAATAAATGCAGCAATTCAACAAATTTTCTAAAAGTGGGATTCTGAAATTTTCCAAGTTGGGTCCTGGCTCCCCACCCAGCGCCACCGTGGCCTCGTGTGCAGATCCCTGAGTGTCCACTTCGCTGTGCCCAGGGCCAGGGGAAGGTGCCAAGACATTAATTCACCCGGATTTCTCCCTGCTGCTGCTCCAGGACAGCCCTCCACAATAAAACAGGAGCCTTCAGGCTGATGGAAAGGCTCTTCCTCTCTCCACTGAGCTTCTTGTTCTGTATTTCTTCTCAGACTGATTCTTTGGTAATTTCTCTGCCTCTTGCCCTCTTCTGAAGTGGTTTTGTATTTATCCCAAGCAGTTTGGACACCTCTGGGGCTGAAAAATATGACCAATTACTTTGTGCTGCTTTCTGCGGGTTGCTAGAAGGAGGGAAAATATTAATTGCTGCAATCAAACAAATTTTTTTTTTTTTTTTGGCCTTGCTTAATCCAAAGTTGATCCAAACCATAATTTTTTGGTCATGGTTTAGAGAAATATGTTTTTGAGGCCAGCTGGAAGGAGTAGTGTTGGAGAACGTCTCTGTTTTCCACTTCTGAGTATATCAGAGAGTATCAGAAACAGCTCCCAAGGAACATTTAGAACTAAATAAAAAAGAAAAGAACCTCAGTTATCATTCACCAAGTCAGTGCTAAATCTAATTTCACCAAAGGAAAATGTACAACATGGTAATTAAACTGCAAGAGAAACATGCCCACTAAAATGGAAGATATTGCACAGCTTTTTGACAGACTTGCAGAAACAAATGAGCCATCATTTGCTACATCTCAAATATTAAGTACAAAACACTGAGAACTGGACAGTTTTAAATTAGGTTATGCCTTAAAGGCTGTAGTATGGGAAATTACAAGATAATAAGTTTTGGAGGGGGGTTATTAATTTTTGTTATTATTGCTAAGGTAATGAGTAAATTGAAAGTTAGAGGTCAGTGCAAGGTGAGCTGGATGCTGGGAGAGATGAGCTGAAAGGCTTTTCAAAATCTCTGAGGCAGAGCTGCCTCTGGGTGACAATGCCAAAACCAAATGAATGTGATGGGGCACTTTGGAGCGTTGGTGTCCCCAAAACGCCCTCCTCAAAACCCCAGACAAGAGGGCTGAGCAGGGGGAGCAGGAGGGAGGGGTTCTGCCTCTTTCAGCTGTGTTAGGCTGAGCAACTGCGTTGTGTAGGAGATCCTCTGAGTAGGGAATGAGGAGATAAAGGAGTGTCAGCTCTGAAACTCAGGGTGAGGAGCAGCAATCAGTGAGCCAGCAGCTGCCAGCTCTGAGGAGTGGTGGGGCAGCTGCAGCAAACTATCATGGATGGGTTCTACAATAACAATTTACATATTGATTAAAACCCATAATTTAAATTGCCTCAGGTTTGCTCGGAGCTGTTAGACTGATACCTGGCAGCCTCTTAACTGGAGATGGGGGAAAATTACTTGTACTGTCAATAGCTGTTTACCTATATTAAAATAATTAGCAATCAGAGTCTACTCCACTGCCTTGTGCACAGGGAGCCTAATTAACTTTCTCCTTCGGATTTATACATCCACTAACAAATAAATGGAAAGCCATCCCATGTCCTCTGTCATGGGAATGTGTCTGCCTTTATTTTGGAGAGGCAAATGGTGGTTCAAACAAGGACAGGCTTTATGTCAGGGATTTGTCATTGTATCTGTGCAGAACTTCGTCTCCTTCCCCAGCACAGAGCATTTCTCCACACGCTGCACTGAGTGATGCACTGCAGTGACAAAGTGTTAATCTCCATTAAAAATTTAAAAGACACACAGCTATTTTCACCTGGGGAAGCTGCTGCTGCTGATTCATCTGCAGCCCTGCCCAGCTTAGGCAGCCCTATCTCCCAAGCCATTGCAAATTACCAGGGAGCCATCCTTCAGTTCAAATTCCAGCAGCAGGAGCTGCAGATTGCTTCATAAAAGGATGAAGTCCAGTGCTTGTCTTTTGCTACCTAATAAATCACTAAAATGAAACAGCACAACTCTCCTGCTATCTGCAGGTGATCGTCAGAGGTTCAAGTGTTCTGGCCACCGTTAAGATCTCAAACATTATTTTATTCTGAAAACACATCAGCATCGTGTCTTCCTGTGGTGAGAGGCTCCTGACAAATTCTGCAGCAGTTTGAGGGCTTGAGGGGAGAAGAGTCCTCCTGCAGGGAGCAGAGCTGGGGTTACACATGGGACAAGGCTGAGAGTGAGAAAATATCACCTGGGAAGAAGTCACAGAATCATCCCAGGGGGTTGGAATGGTTTGGGTTGGAAGGGACACTGAGGAGCACCCTGCCATGCGCAGGGACACCTTCCCCTGGACCAGGCTGCTCCAAATCCTCTCCAGCCTGGCTGGAGCTTTGCTGCAGAACCATCTACACTGGACATTCCTCTTTGGAACATAACGAGGTAAAATAATTTAGTAAAATAATTTAAACCAGGCTTTATTTTGTATGGCTGTACCTCTTAATGATGTCACATAGTGCTGCAAAGGCAACAGCTCAGCCAGAGAAGCTGGGTTTCTTCTGCCCCCCAACAGGTGAATTACATTTCCTGGCACTTTTTCCCTCGCAGAGATACTGAAATTTTTCTGATGGCATCGAATTAATGCTCAAATAAATTTAATAATGGTGCTTTTCACTGAGAAATTTAATCTTCTCTTTACATATTAATCTTAATAATGGCCACATTAGCAAAAGGAAGAGAGGGAGGATGATGATGAGAGGCAGCTCAAAATGGTGCAGGAGCTTGGGATTAGAATGATAGAGCAGTATTTACCTCTTTTATTGTCGTTTTTTTAAGAAAAATACAACGTAACTCTAGAAATCCAGACTCTTCTCATGTTTTTCTGTAGGGCACAGCACCTTCCATTGGGTAAGGCAAGAAAGGTAGCAGCTAAATTCCATGGAAACTAAAGGGATCTAGTCCATGAGGAATTATGGATCCCCTGACACAATAAAAAATAAGACCATGAAGAAATATGGAAAAAACGAAGGGTGAAAATCAAATGTGGAAAGAAAGAACTCCATAGAAAATAAAAGTGGAAGAGGTTTTCTTGTCTTAATTGGGGAAGCTTATGATAAATGGTGATAAATGTAATACTCCTCATGGTTCCCATGAGTAATGTCTGAAACCCATATAAATTGCTAAAAGCATCTGACAGGTGACACCAAATCCGTTGAGGAGATCCCATTTCCTTAATCAAAAACAGGAGGCACAAAGCAAAACAGCGAATTTATGTCCCAGGCCTGAGCCCTGAGACATTCTCGTGCAGTTATAAATAGGCTGCTTAAATAGGGTGGTTTGTGGGACTCGTAATTCCAGCTGACAGGAGGGATTGTGGAAGAGCAGGAGGAAAAGCTGCCTGTGTGCTGCTCGTTAGAGTAACAGCTTGTGACTGCTCTCAGAAACAATTCTCCTGAAGCCCCTGTGTGTCCCTCAGCACAAAACTCAGTGGGTTTGTGGCACTTTGGGCAGGGCCACCCCTGCTTACAAACACTGGGGAGCAAATATTAATCCTCTGCCACAAGAAATTTCAGTGGAAAAGGCCCAGGAGTGAGGATGAATTAACACCTAATGCAGACAATGTGTGGTGACTTTAAAAGTATGCAAATATAAATAAAAAGAAACCCCAACCAACCAACCAAAAAAACCCAAACAAACCAAGAGGACCAGTCAAACTTGTTTTGCAAAGCTTGTTCTTCAAAATGGTAGAACTCAGGTGTTTTAACTTGCCTTTGAGGGAAGATAAAGATTTTATTATGGGCTGTGTCAACCCTGAACTGACCAAATCCTCCCTAGCACTCCAAATGAATAATTAGCTTTGGCTAATTCCAGATGGTTACAGGGATTTGGGCTGTCTGGATGCATGGGTCAAGCCCTGTGGGAACACACCCCACACCTAAGGACAGCAGATAAACATTCCCAGAGAAATGGAGCACTTTGTACCTTTATTTAATAGACTAGTGAAGCTGTAACATCCCTCAGCATCTACAATTTATATCTGTAGGTGGATGTGTTCCTTACACTGATTTATAGGAATCAAACTCTTGTCACTGTGGATTTATAGACCTCTTCCCTAATTTTTGTCTGTGTTTACATATTCCCCAATCATGCAGCTTGCAGGGGCTGCTGTAGTTCACAAATTGGATAAATAGGAGAAGAACGGTATTAAGAATCACAGACTTTTACTTTTGATTCGCATCATATTTTAATTGCAGTCGTTTTCCTATAAAAATGCTGCTGCTGGGAAGAGAGTGATGGGGAAGCCCTGGAGAAATCCAGGCTGTTAATTTTAGCTCTATATACATTCCTAGCCATGAAAGTATTAGGCAAATATATTTTATTAATAAACTGATAATTGTATGTGTACTTATACATAATTTTAAAGGAACTTTCAGAAAAAAATCAAAAATTACTATTATTTAATACCATGGAAAGGAACACGTAGGAGTTTTGCCTCAAGAGGCCAAGAAAGCTGAGGAATGGATGCCCTGGCCCTTGGTACATCCTCTCTGCTGTGGCATCAGGTGAGCCTGGCCCCGAGGAGGCTTGAAAAGTGGGATGTGGGATCCAGATCATGGATATTGTGGAGCTGATTGAGCAGGAGAGAAGCCAGATGTAAAGAAAATGTTGCTGAGGAGAGGTGCAGGAGCAGCAGAGATGGAGGGGTGGAGCATCCTCTGCTCTGGGGGCTCTGACAGGAGCTTTATGCAGATAAAGCTTTGTGCTCAGAGACAGGACTGTGAGGGAGAACATGGATTATTCTCATGGCTCTGAAAACCCCTGAGGAATGAAAACACAGCTCCACCTCTTTCTTCAACATCCATGTTTTGTATCTTTCCCTGTTTCTTACAAACCTGCCTCCAAACCTCTGTTCTCTTTCTTTATCCCTTATTTGCCCCATGTGGGCATGGCCAAGCTGCTCCTGATTCACTTTCCACTGATTTTCACGGAGTGGAAATCCAAAAAACTGATAAATAAGTTCTTCATAATGACCAGCTGAGGATTTTTTTAAGATGAATTCAGTTGCATTATTTGGATGAGCTTTGAGTGGGCAGAGTTACAAGTGGGTGTAACTAATCAGACTTTAACAAGCACTTGATGCATCCCATGGAAATTTGCTGGAACATCTAACCCAAATTAGCACAGAGCTAACCTGTCTCCTGAAAACAGCCTAAATTGGTCACTGAAGCTTTCTGTGCTGGGAGATGTCCCAGGAGAGTGGAGTTTAAACTTGGGAATTTCATGACTTGTCTCGGCAGTAGGAGTAAATGTCAACTTGTAGAATTTCTAGCCCGATATTGAAACAGAGAACTCCTGCCCCTGAAACAGGGAATTAATGTGAGAGAGACAGGGAGATCAGACACAGGGGAAGAAAATAAAATTACCCTCTTCTGATAGAAACAATTTACAGCAGACTCGGAATGGGTGGTGGGAACCTGAGAGAGCAGTGCCGTGAGTGGGGCTCAGAGAAACCAGATCCACAGCGCAAAGTGGTTTGGAAAAATAATGCAAATATTCCCCCAAAGTCCTTGTTTGTCACGGACATGAGAGCTGTGGGAAAAGCATTTTCTGTCTAGGGCATCAGCCTCAGCTACATCCTGGTGTGGGGATGATTTTCTCATTACAACAAATTAAAAAGAGAGAGGTTTTGTGTCTGTCTAGAGAAGGTGGAGCTCAGAAAAAAAAAAGGTATGAAAAAACTGGTAAAACAAAAGGAGGGAAGTTCCTTCCTCTGCTTTTTTCTTTGTATAAAAGCCTACAGATGAGGCTGAAATCTGGATTTCAGGTGCTGACCATGCACAACCCTTCTCAAGTATGTACCACATCCCCTGTCCACTGAGCAGAAGAAATCACATTTTTGTCTCCCTTCGACCACATTAACTGCCAAGTACTCTTGGTCATGTATAGGAACCATTTGAGGGAGTAGAGAAACAGATTATGCATATCTTTCTCAGCTATACACTTCCTTCAGCTGCTGGAATCAACTTTTATTTTCCTTATCAGCAAGGATCCTCATGCCTATAATGAGAGCAAGAGAAATAGAAGAAATGGAAAAAGATTAGAAATAGGAAAAGATTAGAAATAGAAAAATCTTATGAAAACACTTGGAGAGTTGCTTGCTGATTCATGTGCCAACAATTGGTGTCTGAAATGGAGCTAATTAACATTCTCATTATGATAATCACCTTCGACATTTCCCTTTATTTTCCCAGGCTCTTCCCTTAACTGTCTGTCTCTGAGATAAGAAAATTAGTATCAGTGTATCAGCCCAGATACATTTCAGGGGATGAATGGCAAGAATTAATTCGGGTCTATCTGAGCAGAGCACAATTAGGAAACCTTCATGATGAGACTAAATCTCCAGATTATTGGATCAGATATCCTCATTTCAGACGGCTCTGAAAGCTGAATGCGCTGTTCACTTTCCAAAATGCACTCAGAAATAATCACCACTGTGAGGGAGGAAAACCATCCCTAAATGGTCTGACACAGAGCTATCAATTCATAATCATAAAAGGGGTTTTTTTGCAAAGTTAAAATATGTTTTTTGCCCTTTAGTAATTGTGAATTTTATTAGTTCGGTGAAGTAATTTTTTTTTTTTTCTATAATATTGGTATCTTTTGGAATTTCTCTTTCACCCCTCATTTTTTACCCGTATATTCTCTGCTGTTTGAGCACATGAATTAACACCTTGATACATCAGAAAAAAATATTGGAATGGAGGGTATTGCCTGAATTTTTTGTACTGGAAACCCATTTGGATAACATTATAGAAGATCTGACATGTTGATGGCAAAGAATTCTGGGTGGGATGAAAAAAAGGAAATTTCAGATTTGATGAATATTTCCACAAATAGAAACAAATGTGACTCTGACTTCCAAGTTGTCTTTGGTCTCCAGACTGGTCTGAGTTGTGCTCTGTGTCCTCTGGGCTCAGGGCTGTAACTGGGAACGTTGAGAACTGAAATATTTCATTACCTAAAAATTGAGGAGAGGAGGGAAAACAAACAAAACAATCCCAGACAGACTTTTCAGCACTGTTAAAGGATGGAAGTGCAACTTAGAAGGAGACAGTCAGGGTCTTTTCCCTTTCTGATCAATTCTTCCCTTCCCTTTGGAAAAATGGTTTCCAAACAATTCAATCTCTGGTGCTTGAGATGCTCTCCAGGATCTCTCAGGCACCAGATGACAAATTTGCTGGAGATTTCTCTGTACAATCAAGCCACAGCCTTCAACTCTGAACGTGACCTTCCTTCTTTATATTTACTGAGAATTCACCCAGGTCTAAGTTATTTATTGCCTTAATAAAAGGAATTCTTTTCCTCTCTTTTCATTCTATGGATTATTTAGCTGCTGTCTAATAATTCATCAAAGCTCAGAAGTACCAGGGCTCATGGGAAGTACTCTGGCTTTTAAGACTTCTTGTTATGATGTCTATTTTTAATTAAACATTCTCAAAGAAATTTTAGTTCTAATTCTGGGCCTATATTGGGGAAAATACCCTTTATTTTCTTTACGCTCTCTGTCACACCCTATACTCTTTCCTTTTCCTTTCTTCCATGTATAGATCTTAACTTTGAGGGAAACTTGAGTGTGGCTCATCTCTGTTTTTATCAGACTGAGCCATAGCTGAACATATTGACTAAAATATTTAATTCTTGATAAAATTGTCTTTAAGGTCTTGAAATAGCATTTTTTCTGGCATTATTTATAGTAGTTTTGAGCACTAGCAGGTGATTATTGCAAGAGACATGGTGACTATAAGGAAAAATTTGGATTTACTCATTAAATAGTTTTTAATTTCATGTGAACTGAAGAAAACATGTCAATAGTATGAACTATTATTGTTATACAGTGCATAATTCACCCCAGCAAAGGAGCAGAGCCTGAGACTCCTGGCCATGGAATGAGCACAAGTGGAAAATATCTGCTTCACTTCTTCCTACCTCAGCCCATGCACACCTATGACCACGAGGAAAAGAAAATGAAATTCAAATTCTGTAAGCAGCCAACAAATTTTGCATCAGCCTGGTGGGAGCTGTGGCTCTGAGGCCTCGGTGTGCCAGACAGAAAACCTCCAGTGTTTTCTGTCCTTTCCCAACCCACTTGTGCTCCAACCCTCCCTGGGAATTCCGAAGCCCTGGAGACAACAGCAGGAACTTTGGGTGGAGAATCAAATGAGTCTGGGCAAGGCAGGGAAATGACAGGAATGAAATGGGCTTGGCCACAGCTGGAGGATCCCAGAGTGAGGATCACTGGGGTCAGCAACAGGCAAAACACTTAGGAAAGAACAAATATTGCAAATAACAAATTTACAGGACTTGAGACCTGCTCATGATTATTTAATGAAATTAAGAAGAAACTAAGTTTGAAATAATGACTATTTTTCCATTTCTGATAATAAGCATTTTCATTTTAGGTATCATGAGGTTTTTATCCCTGTTCTATAATCAAATATTTCCCCATTAAGAATTTTGGGGTGAATTAATTTATTCATATTGCATGAAGAAGTGAAAAAAACTTTACTTGCCTTTGAGTTTGAAAATTAATTTCTGATTTCTTTTTTTAATGGATAAGGCCTTACAATCACCTCCCAATATCACTGTATCCCTGTGTGATAAATTTAATTATAAATGAAATTTAATAGTTACATTGTTGTAAATACACAATTATGGTGCTAGCGAAAAGGAACATCCTAGACTTGAGATTTTAAAAATTTCTTTTAACTGGATCTAATTTCAGTGCTGTTTTGTACCTTGCTTGGAGTTCATAGAACAGGGATAACATCTCTCTTCACTCCTGCTTTATTTCAACTTGATAAAAAAACTGCCCTTTCTGTCCTGTAAAATTTACCAATATTTGAATTTTTGGTAGGATTAATCTCTGCTGAAAATGTTGCCTTTGGAAATCATGGTGTGTCAATGATAGAACAGTTCTTCTAGACACGAGACATTTTTTATTTTTTAATGTAATATGAACTAAAAATCATTACCACGTATGAGATAAGGCAGCAGAGAATTTCCAGTCTTCTGAAATTGCTGTTTTCTGAGATTAATGGGAGCCAGAACATTCCAGAACTGGCAAGTCAGGGGTGGTGCTGCTGCTCCATAAACCAGGTTGCACCATCACTGATCTTCTACTTCCCATAATTTTCTTTTAATGCCCCAAACCCTGAGAGGGATAAAACCTTTCCATGTGTCCTGTTTCTGTGGTGCTCTCCCCAAGCCAGGGATCTTCTGCTGAACACCCATGGCAGCAAACCTTTCTCTTGCTGCCTACAAGAACTTTATTCCTGCCCCTTTATTTTTGTGTAAACTCTACAGGATGCATGTCTTGATTTTCAAATTCCTAGCTGTGTTTTCTTCCTGGAAAATTTTTTTTTGTTGTTCTTTTTTGGGGGGAGGCGGGTAAAATTCTGGTGTTCAAGGACTAATTACTTGGAACTAAATTCTCAATAAAAGTTCTAAAAGTGCTATGGTTAAAGTCCCAGTGCCTCCTCTAAAGCAGGAAATCACGGCTCCCATATCCCTTCATTTTCATCTAGGAAAAGAATTTTTTCACTTCTTTCACATTCTATCCTGTGAAGAAAGAGAAGCAATTATTTAATTATTTTTGATTTCCAGATGTATTTTTCTCCTGTTTTTTTGTTGGCTTATTTTTGGTTTGTTTTTTTTTTTTTTTTTTTTTTTTTTTTTTTTTTTTTTTTTTT